>JARFJB010002366.1:302500-417500 GCA_036346205.1 Vesta saturnalis | reverse complement strand
TAATGTTAATTTATGCAAGATGTTTTATCTTAAAAATTTACCGTTTTCGAATTATTTGGAAAAATATGAAAATTTTGACAACTGCAGGGTTTCACAAAAATCGGTGCTTTACCCTGACCTCTGTGAATTTCCGAATCGGTATTCTGGACCTCTAAGAGGACCTAATAAACTACGTTTTGGCGTATTTTAATTTTAAAAAAAGTCCTCTACAACCCTCGAAATATTCATCCGAAGTTGCATGATTTCAAACTTCAATAACTTATTTATTTCAAATGGAATACCCTAATTTTTATACCGTTTTCGGATTTATCGTCATATTCTAAGGTCAGTTTATGTAAGGTGTCCTAGATTCAAAATTTACCGTTTCCGAATTATTCGGCAAAATTAAAAAAATTATTTAATTTTTTTTTTAACAAGTCCATCCGCTACATGTTGACAATCCTTAAATGTATTAAACTGCATAAAATAATTTTAAGACAAATGAGGTATTCATAACAGATTCTCAAATTGTCCTCCATTTCGATCATAACACAATTGCAGTCTTTCCAGAAAAGGCTGCAATCATGATCTAACAGTTATTGATGGAAGGATATACTGTAATCATGATACTTATTCCTCTTTAAAGGTTTCCTTGGATATTGTGACCGAACTGATAGAATTACAGACAACAAAATATTCAATTGGTCTTCGTCGCTTGTCCTCTTAGCGCTTTCATATTACCTGTTCTAATAAACCTTTCTTTAAGTTTGTCTAAACTTCTAACCGAGGGTTGTCTTCTATTGGGATATTTTCGCGCATACATCCTTTGAGTTAGCAAACAATTTTGATCAGCAGACCCCACAACGAAGATCATCTCAACCAGTTCCGTTCTTTCGAAACTCATCTGTATTTAGTTAACTACAAACATTAATATGAGATAAGAACGAAAAACGATTGCGTAACTACCCAGCAAGAGGATAATAATGAACAACTCTATTTGAAAAATATGTCGTTGGATTAAAAACAAATAAGAAATAACGAACGTACATTGTAATACTACGTGTCACTTACAAACAACTATGACATTTATGATATTTTCGGAAAAAAACGCAGACATCAATAGAGATAAACAAATGTTTTTTTTTGTTTCCATGTCAACATGTAGCCGGGTTGACTTTATCAAAATAAAAATTAAACATTTTTTTTTATTTTGCCGTATAACTCGGAAAATGTTAAAGGTAGAACACCTTACATAAACTGACCTTAAAATTTGACGATAAATCCGAAAACTGTATAAAAAATTAGGGTTTGAAATAAGCAAGTTATTGAGGTTTGAAATCATGCAACTTCACATGAATATTTCGGGGGTTGTAGAGGACTTTTTTCAAATTAAAATACGTCAAAACGTAGATTATTACGTTTTATTAAAGCCCCAAAATACCGATTCCGAAATTCGCATAGGTCAGGGTACAGCACCGATTTTTTATGTAACCCTGTAGTGGTCAAAATTTTCATATTTTCCAAATAATTCGAAAACGGTAAATTTTTAAGAGAAAACATTTTATATAAATTAACATTGACGATGATAAATCCGAATATGGCAAAAAAATTGGGGGGTTCTGTTTAAAACAAACATAGTTTGTTACTACCATACTTTTATGACACACCCCGTATATTGGAAAATAATTTAAAAATACGCACCTCATAAACACCAAAAACTTTGATAGGAAATATTTCCTTCTAAAACTTATATTTACTGAGATATCGCACTTTGACGCACTAATGAGCAACCCTGTATACATTTGTAACTTTTATTATAAGTTTTTTGTTATGAACGAATAAGTTCAAAGGTAAATATGTAATTAAAAATTATTATTAATTTTATTAAATACATAAATAAAAAGTTTACCTCAAGTAGGATTTGAACCTACGACCTGTACTTTGCTAGAATACCGCGTTAACCAACTGCGCCACCAAGGTTCAAGCCACAATCGATGTAAATTTTGTCTTTATGTATGTAGAACGGATGTCAATTCTAAATATAATGAGATTACAATCAAATTACTTATATTAATGGAATGTGAGCCTGCAATATCGCAAGGATTCGCACATACCAAAGCAACTTGACTAATATTTAATTATTATAAGTTTTTTGTTATGAACGAATAAGTTCAAAGGTAAATATGTAATTAAAAATTATTATTAATTTTATTAAATACATAAATAAAAAGTTTACCTCAGTAGATTTGAACCTACGACCTGTACTTTGCTAGAGTACCGCGCTAACCAACTGCGCCACCAAGGTTCAAGCCCCAATCGATGTAAATTTTGTCTTTATGTATGTAAATTAGAATTGACATCCGTTCTACATACATAAAGACAAAATTTACATCGATTGGGGCTTGAACCTTGGTGGCGCAGTTGGTTAGCGCGGTACTCTAGCAAAGTACAAGTCGTAGGTTCAAATCCTACTCGATGTATTTAATAAAATTAATAATAATTTTTAATTTGTAACTTTTGATTGCATATACTATACTTGGAGTACAATACTTGGTAAGTCTAAAAATAATGTTGCAAATTTGTATGGCCTGTAATTAAGCATTATTTAGATTTTTTGTCCTACGGGGATCATTTTGGGCCACTCTCCCCTATAGGTACTCTTTGCTAACGCAAGAATATACCAGCATAAGAAGTCACGTGCTGACCACAACAGATTCTTTTTTCAGTGGAGGTACGGTATAAAATGATAAGGATTGGACCATGTCCTAAAACATTACATTAAACTACCAAATTATTAGGTGTAATATAACACAGTAACAGTAACACATCAGAGAGTTGAACACTTACACTTAGTCAGATTAACAGTAACATTAGGAATTGAACCATTTAATGCTAATTGGAACCTAAACTGAATCAGCAACATATCAGACAGTGACACATCCCTGTTAAATATATTTTAGGCGTATATAAAGCCGAATCACACTCAAATTTATATCTACCAATTACTCTATAAATCCAAGTGTAAATTTATGACTAGTATAAAAACGCAAACTTGCATAAATGTGCAATTAGCCATTAATATTAATTGAATATTCTTTTTGCTTAGCTGCACTTTAGCCAACGGATTTGTGACGTTTTGCAGAAAGGCAATTTATGCTATCGATTGTTATAATGAAATATAACACATACCCTTTGACTTGACGGTTATAACCATTCTAATAAAACGATAGGCAAAAGCATAAACACAGGTATTTGTATAGTGTTTAAAAGTGTTTAATTACATTTTCCAAAAAAAAAAACGCATTGACATTACTATCAGGGTGGTAATAATCAGTATTTTATTTTCCATTTCAGATTCGATTTGCTTGTTTACGTTTTGAAGGCCTGTTTTTTATTAGTCCCTGTCACTAACCGACTCATATTTCAACCACCATAAAAAAAAATAAGGTGAGAATATGCGACCGCATTTGGCAAGTATCAAATTTCCGTGAAGAAAGAAACTTTTAGTATTGCATAATTACCTTGAAACCGTATAATAAATAGGTACGATTTAGAAATTTGATACTACTTGCTAGCACAGATGTGAATATACTTATCTGTGCTGCTAGTTTCCATTAGAATTGATAAATTTTCTATTAAAATATAAGTGTATACAAGAGATTCCTGCGTTAGTGTATAAAATCAATAAAGGGAAAAAAACTGAAGTGAAGTACTAGTGTGATGCGTGAAAATTGCAGGAGCGCGGTAAAATTATGACGTCATGTTTTACTTCTAAAGGGTAACGCCAGAAGTGGCAGCAGTAAGATAGGTCGGGATTATGGTACGCACAAGAGAACGATATGAAATTTTAAGAGCTGTATTGTGTTTAGGGGAGATACACTACAAATGTACGCTATCGCTTTGACAGTCAGCATTTTTACTTGCAATTCAAGAATAAAGATTAAAATATTCTCTACTGCATTATTTTCCCTTTTAACTTAAAATATCATCATAACGTTTACGAGTAGCGTATTTCAGTGTATGAAATAATAAATTCATAACGCTCTTCTGGTTTAATATCAACAAAGACAACAGTTTATAACAAACACAATGAGTATTAATGCGTAAAGACGTACAAAGAGGGTTGCGGTATGAATTAGAAGCACGTATTCATATGTGTTGATGCGAACTTTGCAGTCATTGGCCAATAGCGTTTGCCGAAGCCATATTACCAACAGCCCCCATAAAGAATAAAACTGACAACTTGCATAAGTCATTGGTATCAAATATCTATCATCTATATCTCACTATGATATACCCTCCAATTACTCTAACACAACCCTTATACATATACCACAATCAGAGCAAGTTTGTAATTATTGTAAAGCTCTTCAAGATAAAACAGACAATACCATAACGGTCTTGTGATTTAAAAATAATACTAAAATTCTTTTAACACGTACCTACGTAGTATCACAGATGTATACATACTATACATCTGTGGTAGTATGTACGCGTGAACATAATAAAAACTAAGGACGTAATTCATTCGAGAAATTAAAATCTATAGAACACCCATTGATTCGTATACCATACCATAACAAACAACTGCTATGAAAACTAATAACAAAAATGAAATCAAACATCTGGAAGGTAACGTGAGATTCTATGTCGGCGTCCTATTAGATTGCCAATAACTTACTTATTTTTATTGTTTTCAATTCATTTATTTGCATGATGGAGGCTTTCGTACATTCACCAATCCCTTTAAATAAAAACAAAACCCGCTTAAATACCCGCCTATAATACATGCCCCTTTAACACTTCCGCTCTATTACGCCATGTCACTTTAAACTAAGTTTTAGCTTCAAGAAAGACAATATTGGAGATCATTTCTTAATACACCAGTTTAACGGAACGTTACATATGAGAAGACCTTTTCAAATTTTTAATCTTTTGAAATAAAATCAGGCAAATACTAGTTATCCAAAGAATAAATATAATATCCCATAAAAAATTTAACTTGTTCCATGCATTAAATTAGTTACACGAGAAGATTTTATAAAAACTAAACTAATCAAAGACAACTAAAAATAATGAAATGTGGCCTAATAACAGAAGAATTTATGCAAAGATAAATGGAAAAATAGTAATGTTAGAAATGAATTCTATAATGTAGATATTTATTGTTCAATGAATTTACCTCTTCAAATTCGTATGGTGATAATACGTCTAAACATCGTATAAAAATTTGAAACCAACAATAAACGTAGACTATATAAAAATTGTTAGATATGTATGAAATAAGTTAAACAACTCTGTATTTCGCTTTTTTTTATTTTTTTTACTTTCCTAAGAATAACTGTTAATTTTTTTTTTCTTGGAAACTATTTTTGTTTTAGTTATTAGTATTACTACTTTTCTTTTGTCTAGTAATCCAGTCAATCTATACATCCATTGATGCAAAAGGTCGGGTAGTTCTAATTTTTTGGTATGTTGTATGTAAAGGGTCACTGTTAAATGCGCCAAGTTTTCGATCTCGCTAGTGTTCCGCGGGAGCCGCAGGCGCCGAAAAATTTTTGACCCTTTTCTGGTTTTCTCGAATTTTTAGCATGAAGGAGTGCTTTAACAAAAAAAACTACTCAGTACTTTTTTAAAGTATAGTATGTTTGCCATAATTTATAAAAAAATTCGTCTTCCTGAGAATAATAGTTTTTGAGTTGCAGCCATTTAAATTTTTAGCTAATTTTCAAAAGTTTCAAAAATTGTTAGTTTTTCACGCAGGTTTTCTGCATCATCATCATCATCCAGTTCGCATAGTGGTTCCATTTCGGTAGAAATGAAATCTACTTCTATTTCCTGTACATTGTCACAGGACATCCTGCTTTTCGGCATCCACACGAAGTACTACAACCTTTTTTACAGGAACACGAAATGAATTTCAGGAGAGCTTGTGGAGCTGGGTCCTTTTCCATTTTCTTTGGGCTGAGGCCACGAGCTGACTGTACCCATCCCCATTCCGTAGGATTTTTCTCTACTCCCAACCATTTCTGCACCTGAACAAAAAGCCAATGTATGAAACAAATCGAACATTAAACAAGTAATGTACATTACCTGGTGGTAAGTCCTCAGAGAGTGTAATCGTGCAGCATCCTGGGTAGGCGGAAGTCTGGCAAGATGGAGGGTCGATTTTGCAGATCTGACAAATAATTTATACCGCAGGTCATTGAGGTGTTCTTTGACTTGACCTCCATATGTTGCTACCAATAATTGCTCTCCCACTGCAGCAACTTGCTTAGGTGTGGCATTAGAATTAAGAAATGTTGTGGCCGCTTTTTGCAGCTGTCGTTGTTTTTGAACGAGTGACAAGATTTTATTTTTTCCATGCCCATACGGGCAGGATGTGGTGTCGCATCCTGTGAAAGCATGAACAACAAGAATCAAGTGAGACAGTGAAGGCACGTTCAATAAGGTTGATGAATAGAAAACATCTTGTGTTTTGCCTCTTCCACATTTTTTATAATATATGTTTGTTTCACATTTCACCAATCCTGTGAGAAGCACCAGGAGGTCTATATCTTCGGCCACAATAAACACTGCATCGTACTGGGGGCATTTGGAAATAGCAGAGGTGACAATCAAGACGTCTGCATCCTCAGGTGCTTGTTGTACTGGAATACCAACACTTTCCATGTGTGTTTTTAGCATGTTGATCAACCGAGCTTTGTTGTTTTCATTTCCAAAAAATTTTTGTTGAGGTACTGTAGCAACCATTGATTCTTCAAACATTAATTCAGGGGAAGAATGAGCCTTAACTCTACGACCACGTTCACTACTCTTTGTACTTTTTTGACCTGCCTCTGATGGATACCCATCAAAAACTACCATAACCTTTGAGCCATAGTGAGACTTTAAATATTTTATGTAAGCTGCTATTATAGTTTTGAAAGTAGCATTGCTGGGCCAAACCACTTTGTGGAGTAAGTGCCCACCATCAACTACAAAAAAGTGATGTTTTCCTTGTATTTCATCCTTCTTAATTGGTGTAAAAGCTGTGTATAGAGACGATTTAGTGCCTTTACGCATACCTTGATCAGTAAATAAGGACATCGGGTATGGTGACATTTCATAGGAAAAAAATTCCTTTATGTCATCATCGGTCTGTTTCACCAAGCACATTCTATGAAATAGCGTGAGAGGATCAATGGTCACCCTTTTTTCGCCAACATTCACATAATTTACAACACTTCCAAGCGTCACAACTTTGTCTTTTCGCTTGGATTTCACTTCTGAAAAATTAGTATTGACGATTGTGAGCATCAGCTTTATACCAATCTCCTGAGACATATGGCAGTTCACATTTTCGGGTGCAATCACTCCACTGTTAATCGAAATTAGGCAATTTGTGTTAGGAAATGGAGGATGTTGAGAAAACCATTGTCTCAGTTTTTCAGTGTCAGCTTCATCTCGAATAATACGAGAAGGCCGGGTATCAACATGTTGCTCAGAGGTTGCTGATTCAGTGCCACAGTAAGTTTCTACCTCGCTGCAGATGTTCTGAAATACACCATTCCTAGTGTCCAACGAAGGAGGACAGTGTCAGTAATTCCTCTGGTTAGGCCGCCTGAGGATTTCATCGTCTTCATGAGCGTCTGCTCAATGGTTATATCTGACCAAATGCCAGACCAGAATTTTCTTGTCCGCCGGATCGTAAAATATCCTTCACTTGTGAACTTATTATATTCCACAGGATCCATTCTGTCTTTCAAGGTCAACATGTCTTGAAGGTATAACTGTGCACACTTAGCATAGAAAATGTGGCCTGACGCATGAAAGAATGGCAGTATTTTTTGAATCGTTGTCAGATGAAGAACCCAGTTGCCTGACCTTTCTGCTTCGATAAATTGTTTGATTAATGTTACCATACGAAAGTATTGTACCCACAACTTGGCCGTGAGGCCATTGCTTTCCATTTTGGAGAGAGCCTTTCGAAATTTTGTTGCAACGTTCTGAAAATTGTCGTTCTCTTGGGACGTCAAAATCACGGATCTGTCATCAGTTAGAGCCACTCATCTAAGAGATACCTCTCTTCCATGTTGAAAGTCATCGTTTCCAGAATTCCAGTAGCCAATGCTAAATGAGTTAAAATATGAGCCCGCACTGCTCATCCATATGCATGCCCGGACATGATCTTTTCCACACTATTCTCCGCGTAAATAGTCGAAAAAAGTTCCTTCAGACCACTGCCATTCAAAATCACACCAATAGATCCCATAAAAGAAATCAATAGGTGAAAACCTCCCAGCCTCATTTCAACATTCTCTAAATCTAGGCGATTTACAACTATTTCCTTACCTTTCAAGTACAAAGGCTGATCACAAGGTACAAAACAAGTTTTTTGATTACACTTTTTCCTGGCAAATAGAAGAGCTGTTAAGATTGTGTCTGGATTAGATGGGGGGAAGTTTATAAATGGAAGGCATACAATTTTAGATTGTTCATAACTTTTATCCTTCATCGCCTCTTCCATAAAACCATTCCAACCTGCATTTTTTCTTCAAGCATTTTCCATACAGCCAAATGATATCAGTAGCCGAAGGGTTTCATCATCGTAAAGTAGGTGGATAGTGTTTAAATCTGCAACTGTAATGGACGCCAATCCTTTTGAGAAAGTTTTATCAAAAGTTTGAAGCTCTATAGGCGCAATAGCCTCCACAATACCAGAGGCAGTGTATTTCTTTACTTTGGTAATATTATTGTATGGTTTCATTGAAGCGCGAGGAGTTATTTCCATGACACCTCCCAAAGCGTGAAAAGTGCCTGAACCGTCCAATGTATGGACATTAAAATCGGCGTTGTCAAATACGAACTGCACAAAACCACCATCATCGATCTCTAGCTTGTCAGAGCGTAAAATTGCCGATGTTGTTAGGGACAAGGTGTCATTGTAACCAGATGAGAAGCCTAGAGATGACAGCAGTTCATTGAGGTGCTTTGATCCAAATTTGTGGTATAAATACACACCAACTCCAAGTAAAAGTGAGGATAAAAACGAACGAGGTCGAACTGCAGCTATTAGGGCATGCGACATTGCGACACATTTCTTTTTCCACTTATCCAGGCTGCTACGCTTACCTTTGAGGATTAGAATTTCAAAAAATTTTAACACTGATTTGGGGATTACTGAATCTACATTTTGCAAGAAATTATCAGAAGATGTATATTCATTTGTTTCATACGGTTGTGCACGAATGTCTCCAAACATGAGTTCAGCAGCAGCTTCTATTACCCTCATTTTTTCTTCTTCAGGGTCCAGTTTGTTACTCTCATACCAAGCAGAAGTTAGCATTTTGTGCCCAACATTTTTGAAACATACAATAGTACTTTTGGTCGCTGTTTCAGTAATGACAATATCTTCCTGGTATTTCTTAAACATATGACTTTTAATGGTCCGAGTGTCAGGACGGTAATCCCCATGAATTTGACTTATCAGCTCTTCAAATGAAAACTGGAATTCTTCAGAGTTTTCCTGAAGGAATGAAATATATATATATATATATATATATATATATATATATATATATATATATATATATATGTTCCATTGCCCGTTCCACATTGGAAGCTGGCCGGTATCCTCTTTTATGTCCAGTGGATGGCGCTGCGTACACTTTTCTTTGGCAAAACAAGTGGTACCTTGCATCAAGTGCAACTAAATCAATTTCTTGTTCCCCAATCCGTTGTTTGATTTTCATTGCCCATTCATCACCTCGTTGATCGGCGGCTTTCAATATTTGATTTTTCATTGAATTTATTTCCACAGTTATCACATTATTCCTTTTCGACAGCTACTCCTTCTTCTGGGCTTCAAGGAATGTGTTAGTTATCTCTTCTCCGCAAAGGAAACAACAGTGTTGAAAATCAAAAGTTTCGGTAGAAGATCTTGTTAATTTCGCAGGTGCAGTGCCCAAATTTTTGTGACGAAGATACGCTGCTATCAATTTCGGGTTGTTATGCCTCTTTTGGCAAGCACTGTGGACGGCCACTTGTTTCACGCATTTAAAAAAATTATGATCCTTAATTTCCCTAGCAACACTGGACTTCAAAAGAGTTGCTATTCCTTTTTCTTTTATCAACACGACATCCCCTCGTTTACACTAGTTTTACAAATAAAGCACAAGTCTGATAAAGTTGAGGGATCACCGGTAATCGACGAACAAGACATGCTACAGTCACTAATAATACACTATTGTTACACCATGTAATGCCTTTTTATTATACAATATCACTATATTAATAAAAAAGTAAAATACGATGCGGCGAAACTCCACTCATAAAAACTTCGCGCAATAAATAAATACTAAGGACAGCAAACAACTAATTATGAAAACTATTGACAACTGACTCAACACTCTTCTCACAACTGATTTTGTATTCTGTGGAGGGGAGTTCGGCACCAACCGCCCCTTCCTCCAAACCAGTCTCCAACCGACCTTCATTTGAATACGTGGCATATTCTTTCCCACGTTTTATAATATTATGTTGCACTGTCAATATACCAATCGTCTTATAATGTAGATACATTACCTAATTTAAACAAACAGCTTTTTAGCCGCCTTGTTTTAGACGCTAATGATAGAAACGCCATTTTAGTCACAGATTAAAGCACAATTGTTTAATTTTGAAGTAAATGTTAATCAATTTTGCTGGAAAACCAGTGAAAAATCAGAAATACTAACTGAAAACTAACAATCCTTGAAATATTGAAAATTCGTTCAAAATTTGAATGGCTGTAACTCAAAAAGTATTATTCTCAGGAAGATGAATTTTTTTTTAAATTATGGAAAATATACTATATTTTAAGAAATTACTGAACAACTTTTTTGTTAAACCGCTCTTTCACGCTCAAAATTCGAGAAAACCAGAAAAGGGTCACAAATTTTGACATTTTTCGGCGCCTGTGGCGCCCGCAGAACACTAGCGAGGTCAAAGACTTGGGGCATTTAACAGTGACCCTTTACATACAACATACCAAAAAAATTAGAACTACCCGACCTTTTGCATCTATGCCCACCTTTTCAGTCACGGATTGACTGGACTATAGGGTTTTCTTGATTTTCTACAATACAATTACCTCCGTGCAGTGGCGGAACTTTGTTTGAGTGGGCCCCGGTGCAAGAGGGACTTTGTAGGCCCCCCATCTATGAAAACAAAAGTATAATAATCCCTGATATTTTGCAAATATAGAAACTATACACCAAATATCGGAATCGTTCTATTGTAAAATTATTTGCTGGACTTTAAATTTTCATTAACAATATTTATGAAGCATTTATTGGACTTTAAATTTTCATTAACAAATAAAATAAGATGAAACAGGTACTCAAATAAGTTGACTTACTTTTACAAAAATTTTTCTCTGCGGGCCTTTTTCTCTGCAAACGATGCAATCAGTTCGTCGATGTTTACACTTCTTGCTTTATCGTTTTCAATGGATATGACTGCTAGTCCACTGAGTCTCTCCTGACTCATGGTGCTTCTTAAATAGTTTTTTATCAATTTTAATTTGGAGAAAGATCGCTCAGCAATAGCAACCGTTACTGGAATTGTCAGAATAAAGTCAACAATGTCACTACTTCGGGAAAGCTAGCACACAAAACACTTTGTTCCACGATTACTAATTTTGCTAATTCAGCAACTGTTGATAACGAAGATATTTTAAATTCCAAGCAACTGCTTAATGCTAATAATTGGGATGCGAGCGCCGAAGAAAGATCTTTTTCATAGAAACCAACTAAATTTCCAGATTTTTCATATATTTCTTCTTCAGTTGCAGATATCAGCTTCACAGGATATATAATTTCGAATTTATTTGAAATTTTTCTTAATCCCTCAAATCTATTGCGTATTTGAAAAATAATCACATCAAGAGCACGATAATAAATTGTTGTTAACAAAATAATTTTTGTTAAACCTTTAAGGATATCTACGTATCTGTACCTCAGAGCGGTTAACGAATCATGTCTGGGAGACCACCTGGTTGGATTAAGTCTCTTCAAAGTTACCTGACTTATGATGGAAGACAACTCTTTTAACATATGCCATCGTTTAATACTATGTCCGAAGAAAGTATACAGTTTTTCCACCAAGTCAAAGAAATTTTTTAATTCAGTAACATTTTTAACGCTGTCAGTAAGGGCCAAATTTAAATTATGCGCAGCGCAGTGAACATAATCTGCCGTTGATTCCTTTTCTCGTATTCTGGCTTGTACTCCAGAATATGCTCCACTCATATTTGCAGCTCCATCAAAACCTTGCCTGCGACATTTGGATAAGGGTATCCGTTTTTTTTCAATTATGCCCAATATTTCTTTTTCAATATCTTTAGCAGCTTGACTAACAATTTCATGAAAACCCATGAATGATTCCACAACTTTTATGTCACACGGAACACCGTTTTCGTTATTCAAAACCTTAACATAGCGAAATATGAGAGATAATTGGTCAACTTTTCAAACGTCTTGTGTGCTATCTACAATTATAGAGAAAAAAGGTGCATTCGTTATCTCTTGAATAATATCTTCTTCAACTTTATGTGCTAGCAATGATATAACTTCATCTTGAATTTGATGACTTAAATATTTATGAGAACCTTTTTCTATTCCAATAAGTTCCCTTAAGATTGGGTCATACTGTGCCAAAAGTTTGATTACAGAAATAAAATTACCACTGTGCGGGTTGTCAGTCGACTCTAAAGGGTAAATTGCAAGTCGCTAGAGTAATGGTTGTATTAATAATACGACGTCGTACATTCTTCCAAAAGTTCTTTAGGCTTTCAATTTCTTGTTCATATTGAACGTCAATAGTCTTATTTGAAATCCAAAGTTGCAGTGTTACACAAGCCTTTAGATGTTCATGAGACAATTCATGTGTCTTAATTCTGTCACTTAAATGAGCCCAATCTCTAATACCAGTTATCCATGATCCATTAAAGGAAGAAGCGCTTCGATTGGCAAATAACCAGCATGGCTCGCAATATGCAAAGTCTTTAGAAGGGGAGTAACAAAGCCACGAACGAGCAATCTTTAAACCTGCTTTTGATGTTTTAAAATAATAATTTTCGGAAAAGCATCTACCTTTCTGTGTACTGTCTTTCGGAAGTTGCCCTTTAGGTCGAGAAGATCCTAGTGAAATGATTGACCGTTTCAATTCCGCACTAACAATTACATCTGAGCCAAATTTTCCTCGGTCTCAAGATAATATGACTTCTTCAGTATTATTATTATTCGTTGTTAGATTACTCTGAACTTTAACTTCTTCTGAATCTTCTGGACACCGTTCAGAAGTTGAAGGAGTTTCTTGCAATACAAATGAAGACAAATCTTCAGATTTCTGAGTGAAAGATTGGTCTATTTTTGGCAATTTGTTCCTAACATCTTCGTGTTGCTTCTTGATTTTCCTTTTTTGAGAACCACTTTTATACTTTTTGTTGAGTTGCGACATTATTAATGATTATTATAAATAATTAATTGATTAGAGTATTGATTAAAAATAAAACACAATACAAATCCAACACTCAAAACGTAAAAAAATTCACAGTTCTTATAAAAACACAAACGAAAACAGCGTACATAAAGACCGAGACACCGAGTACCGACACGGGATCTAAAGGACAACTGAATCGTGAATAATTCTGACAGGGTAATCAGGAGATAGATTTAAAGTCTTACTAGGTAGTCTGTTACTATATTTTTCAAAGAATTCTAGGTAAAATATTTTATTCTTATCTTATCTTATCCTTGTTCATAAAGGTCTTATTCATGAAAGGCACCGTTGTTAGTCATCTGTTGACAATAAAACAAGGGTAAGCAATTAATGGATGTGGCCAACTGAAAAATAACATTCACGCCAATCGATGATTCATTACGCATTCCTTTAAACATTGTTCTTAATTTATTACATCTTTTAATTTAAATTAAAAAGTATCTTTTGGGCCCCTATAGAGCATGGAGGGCATGGGCCCCGGTGCACTGCACCGGCTGCACCATAGTAACTTCCGCCATTGCCTCCGTGATAAAAGATTAATTTATGAACTCTCTGTTAGAAATATTCAATTTGGGTGATACCAGACACTGTGTACCTTTTTCTACAGTAAAATAGATTAAAATGCTTGTAAGACTTAACTGTACAATTAGATTGGCGTATGTGAGTGCGTCATCTCTTACCAATAACTTTACAAATTTCGAGGAGCATGTTAGGTTTAATAATTACCACATATAGCACGTTCTGAAACCTGCTTGCAAAACGATATAAACACAATTATTATCAATATTGATGATTATTGCCTTTTAGAGAAAGATCGAGGCAGTCGGGACGGTGGAGGAGGAAATATCTTAAACTCATTTAACTAGTTCCATTACTAATTTGGAAAATACTAAACATTATGAACAGTTGTGGATTTGGGTATTAGAAAAAAATAAGGTACTATTAGTGATTGGAGTTATTTATAGACCATCGCACGTTAATGCGTTAAACTTTTTACATAAATTTGAAGATATGAGCATAACAGCTCTTTTGCATATACAGAGTGTCTGTGTATTACACCGACAACGCTTAACTGTAGATTCAGGGGATAAAATAAAGACGATTTAACGAAAAAAAGTTTTATAAAAAGTTTTTACTTTTAGAGATATAAGCGATCAAAGTTACCATAAAATAATGGTTTTTTGCTAACCATTTTCAACGATGTAATGAAACTTAATAAAATTTGGTACAGTTTCTTACTCGGTTAAGCTGCTCCTTTTAGCAAAATATGGCCGATTTTAGGTCATGGCCTCCTAGATTTTTACGACTATGACGTCATAATATCATTCAGAACTTTTCCTATCAACACAATAATAAGAATTGAAAGCTGCCATTTAATAGAACATTAATTTTTCAGGGAAAAAGCCCCCTTGCAAATTTTCGCTAAAGTTGGCCATTTTTGAGAAAAAAAAATATTTTATGAAACCCTGCAAATCGAAATGGCTATTAGAGCAATGTTTCGTTATTTCGGCAGAATTTCCATTTTTAGTTAAAAAAATTGTTAAATTTTGATAGGTTTGTCGTAAAAATCTGAAGTAACATTGCAAAAAGGCTAAAAACCAATGTAGTAGTTAATACATAAAGGTTTTAAGCTTTATTTTATTAAAACAACTGACGAAACTTACGGTACATAGTACATAAGTGGCTTAAAATCAAAGTATGTAATTAAGAAGAAAAATAACAACTGTCCTAGATAATAGTAGAAAATTAAATCTTCATTTCAACAAATGTTCGAAATATTTACGCTAGCAACGTATACAAGCCTGAGCTCGTCGTAACGAGCTTGTGCGAACAATACGTAGTATCGCAGGATTTTTCCGAATTTCTTCTGAAGCAGCTACTACTCTTTGCCATAAATCGTCGCGGTCTCGAACTGGATTGACGTAAACTTTTTCTTTTAAAACTCTCCATAGATAAAAATCCATTGGGGTAAGCTCAGGAGACCTGGGTGGCTACTTTATTGGTGCATCAGCTTGTCTACCGCTCCACCTACCACGATCTGTAGTATTTAAGTAGTCTCGCACAGGGAGGGAAGAATGTGGCGGTGCTCCATCATGCATAAAAATTAGATCGCTGCGTAACTCTAACGGTACATTCTGAAGTAATGCTGGCACTTCGTCTCGAATAAATTCTAAGTAAGACTGACCATTTAATCTTTGTGGCAGAACAACTACTAAAAAATCTCCAAGGATTCCAGCCCATACATTAATAGTAAACCGGCGTTGAAATGAATTTGGTCGTATTATTCTAGGATTTTCATCACTCCATTCGTGAAGATTATGAAAGTTGAAAATTCCATTTCGTATCCCAAATTTCCTTAGCCGTCTATCTGCTGCAGCAAAGGTGGAATGATGGGGAATACGTTTGTTTGGAAATTTTTCTCCGTACATTCGTGCTACTGCTCGACAATTCATTCTACACTCTCCCAATATTAAATGCATATCGGTGAGTTCGTTGAAAGAATATTCCATTTTTACGAATAGTAACTAGAGTATTCGAAACAAAAAACAAGGAAAACGTAATTTAAACGTGAAACGTTCCGTATGTGTTCTTGTAGTAACAAAACAATTAAACTGACATATTAGGCAAAACATTAGATATCACATGAGGAAAGCCACCTTCGATTTTGATTTTAAAAAAATGCGTGATCGTATACATTCTTTGCAAAGGCGAGCATTTATTTCAATACACACTAGATCTTTTGCTTAACATGAAATACGTTCTTTCACATTGCTACAGTGATGAAAGTATTATTCAACAACAATATTTTAAAATGATTATTCTCAGCGGACAAAATTTAACAACTTTTTTAAATTAAAAATGGGAATTCTGCCGAAATAACCAAACATTGCTCTAATAGCCATTCCGATTTAACGATTTGCAGGGTTACAAAAGTTTTTTTCTCAAAAATGGCTAAGTTTAGCGAAAATTTGCAAGGGGACTTTTATCTTTAAAAACGAATGTTCTATTAAATGGCAGCTTTCAATTGTTGTGATTGTGTCGGTAGGAAAAGTTCGAAATGATACTGACGTCATAATCGTAAAAATCTATGAGGCCATGACCTAAAGTCGGCCATATTTTGCTAAAAGGAGCAGCTTAACCGAGTAAGAAACTGTATCAAATTTTATTAAATTTCATTACGTCGTTGCAAAATGGTTAGCAAAAGACCATTATTTTGTGGTAACTTTGATCGCATATATCTCGAAAAGTAAAAACTTTTTACTAAACTTTTTTCGCTAAATTGTCTTTATTTTATCCCTGAATCTATAGTTAAACGTTGTCGGTTTAATACACACCCTGTATATGTATGTATATATATATATATATATATATATATATATATATATATATATCATATATATATATATATATATATATATATATATATTGGCTTATGATTTTAACGTAGATTTGTTAAATAATAATACTACTCTAGATTACAAAAAGACTGGCAAAATCTACATTTCATTGATTGACCATATTCTTGTGGCTGTTTATTCTCTGATAATTATGTTATCACGTGCATTTTATCTATATCTAGTTCCCAATTTCTAAGTTCTACACATTTAGTTGAAAATTACAATAAAACCGATAGCCAATTGAATCATTTTAAACAAGCTTTCAAAATAATTAATCGTATGGGAGGAATTATAAGGTTTGAGCAATAGTGATTATAAGATTTCCTTTTTAACTAACGCGCTATTACATCTTCTCAATCGATTTTTTTCCTTTAAAAACAGTTACTTTTAGAAAATCAACTGCACCTTGGCTTACAGATAACGATTACGGGATAAGGCGGTTAATAAGACCTAAAACTGAGTACGGAAACTAAGAGTGTGATCTTTACGAAATGTTGTCGTGCAATCTACCAAACACGGAAAAATACCTTATTTAGATTATAAATTATGAATTATTTCCTCCAAATTGTTCACAACGAGCAATTTGCTCCATTATAGGGTCTTTTAATTCTTCCAGCGTTGTTGGTCGTGTTCTACACATCAAATTTTAAATAACGACACAACCAGTAATCCGCTGGGTTAAGTTCAGTGAATCTTGGGGAGCATGAATTTACAAAATATCTGGTTATAAGACGATATTGAAAAACAGAAGTTACAATTCTTTAACTGATTGATAAATATAGTCGGTAAATATTCGGAGGTCTTCCATTCTGCATAAAAATCAGGTTTGCAATTCCTTCATGCTCGTGTGGTATCCGTGGAATGGCATAATATCGTAACATTTGCAGTATCATTCACCAGTAACAGTTATAGATACGGCCTCTCCATTCTTTGCCTCCTCAAAAAAGTATGGTCCAATGATAAAATTAGCTATGAAACCGCACCAAACTATAACTTTCTTGTCATGAAGACCTTCCCGAAAGATTTCATGTGGATTATTTATCCATATTCGACAATTTTGAGTATTTATTCCACCATTTAGAAACAAAAGACCACACCGCCCTGAAGGCGCTACGACTAATCCGGGTTGAGTGACTTCGGGTATGTCGGATGCGAAGATAGTGTAGAGGATCGGGGCTAAGGCAGAACCTTGCGGTACGCCTGCTGTAGGTTCGAAAGTATCTGAGAAGGTTTTCCCTACTTTGACCCGAACTGACCGGTTGGTAAGGTACGAGAGTAGGAGTTTGGAGAAAGGGTTAGGAATGTTTAGGTTTCGGATCTTGTGCAGAAGACCGGCGTGCCAGACCCTGTCAAATGCTTGCTTAATGTCCAAAAACACAGCTAGATTGCATTGCTTGTGATTGAATCCTCTGGTGGTCTCGGTAACCAGCTTCAACAAGGGATCGTGACACGTTCGGTTGGGACGGAAGCCGAATTGGCTGTTAGGAAGAAGGTCGTTGAATTCGAGGTGGTCCCTGAGTCGCTTGGCTAGAATCTGCTCAAAGCATTTTCCGAGGCAACTCAGGAGGGAAATGGATCGATAGGAGGAGGGTGAGGTTAGGTCAGCGTAGGGTTTTGGTATCATGACGGTGGAGGCCGATTTCCTGTCCGTCGGAAAATAGGAGAGGGTTAAGCATTTATTATATATATATATATATATATATATATATATATATCGGATAGTAGACGGAGGGCTGGGTCGGGTAGGTGCAGGAGGATCTTCCTATTTAGGCCGTCATGACCTGGGGCTGAGTTTTTCCCTTTTTTAAAATACGTGTGGACCTGGTCGGGCGTGATGGGGGTATAGAAGGGACTCCGAGATTTAGATGACGCTGCCGTGCATTTTGTACCGAGATTTCTCAGTCGCGTCCCAACTTTGACTCGAACCGTTGACTGAAATGTTTCGTTATTCAGTGCTCGAACGTTTCTTACGGTGCGACAGCGTTTTCGCTTACATAATTAATGTCATGAATTAACAGTTACAGCCTATTACTACTTAAACTTTATTTATGGTTAAATACATTTTTAGGTCTACGAAATTAATTAAGTAAGATCTGATTAGGTTAATGTAGCTTTTCTTAATGACGTCTGTATCTAAGAAAATTATTACTGAAAGGAACTTGATTAACAATCACAGTTCGTCTTCGTTATCTAATCAAAGCACATCAGACGTGCAACGGGGGCAACTAGAAATTCTAGTGCATTGTAGGTATCCCCTACATCGAGCTACTTCTTTTCAGTTTTCGATTTTGTTATTGTTTTCATGAATTTTTTCGATAATGAATATCACTTCTCATCACTGTCTTTATGTTGGTTGTGTTAATAACAGGTCAAATGAGAACATGAGTTTTTTTTTTAATTTCCTGTGAAACATGTTTAAAGGACTGCCGAATGACAAAAAAATTGTGGAAATCCGAACGTAGTTTTAATAGATATTTCCAATTTAAGTCAAACATTAATATGTGAGAAACAGTTCATACCGACTGATATAAATATCAACAATAAACGAATTTTATTAAATAAAAATGCGATGCCTGTTAAATATGTGGAATATATAAAATCTTTTGTAATTTGCAAATAAAGTTTTAAAAATGTGTTTATCGCTTTTTAGTCTCCTCTTCATTATTAAAATAAGAACTGACAAACTAATAGAAGTATTTCAATTAAAAAATGATGGTGTGAAGGTCGATTTCAACATCGCTGACCACTTCCCGAGAAAACAAGCAGGTAATATCTGTCATCATAAATGATTGACAAGCTGCATTTTCTCTACTTCCCTTTATTAGCGTGTAAGAGATATTTTACGGTACGAAAAGTATTGCTTCCTTCTTTTTTTCTTAAATTTTTGTAAAATGTTCTCACAGGTCACACGGTGACGTTATTTCATTTACCTACTCTGATAATGTATTTCTTTTTTACTCGAAATTTGCAAAACCTATATTAATTCAATTGTTCTTAATCGGTAATTATTATTTTCTAGTTTATAGCAATTATTCGATTTTTGTATTATATAACCGTAGTCGTCGCTTTTTGCAGACGTAGTTTATCCGTTAGCTTGCTCATTTAATGAAATTTGTGACAATATTAAATTAATACAAACCATTAATATCAACAATACAAACGATAATTTCTCTTTATGTTTCTAATAAATCAGTGCGTAACATTTATTACGTAATAATATCAAAGTTTCAACAATTGCTAGTTCTGCGGACTTTTAGTTTATTCTTTCGACGTTTCGCTTTATCGTTAAGTGAAAATCATTCAATGGCTTTATTCAAAGCGTTAAGTCGTAAGTACGCGTTGGCGTATGTGTCAAAACCACAAAATGTAGGCCGGCTGTATATATGGTATATATGGTTACAAACGATTCATAACTCTGGCAGCACTATACCGCCACGAGTTTGTGGACGGTGGGGCAAGGAAGAATGAAAAGAGTGAGACAGCATTACGGTACGCAATTTTACCTTAGCATGTCGCCTCTTCCTTATTTTTCACTCAACGCTATTATGTAATTCACTTCTATTGTCTTCTAGAAGAGTGCAAGTTATCCACAGCGCATGTTTGCGTTTAATTTTTGGCATTGCCATCTTAATATTATCATTATTATTATTCAGTATTAGTTGGTACAAAGTGATATAAAACACCTATCGCTTGATCACAAAAGCGAAGTAAGCGCTTTCAAAAAAATGCGATAAATACGACCTAAATTTTGTTTATTGGAAACACTTAAATTCATTTATTGCCACACATAAATTCACAAATAATAAGTAATACGTGCGGCCCAACGTCACAAGATACCTATTATGTACATAGGTAGCACACGTTAAAATCTGTTAAAAATCTGTTAAAACCTGTCCTTGGTAAAATGATGAAACACTATTGGCGAAAGCTCCTCGGTTATGTGCTGAATGGGTATCTCCACTGAAACCCATCCAAATTAGATACATTGTGCAACAATATTTAACAAAACGTGGTATAACTGAAAAAGGGTTTAAGAAAAATTTACCTGGCGTAGATTGGTTCAAAGGATTTACGAACCGAACTCTCAACCTTACAATTAAAGTGACTGAAAACACAAAAAAAGTAAAAGCAAATTTGAGTTTTGAAACGATTCAACAGTGTAAGATATAGTAAATTAGAACAAGACCGACTTTGTAGGCGACCCAGAGGCCGCTAAAGTTAGCCGTAAGAATGAGACCTTAGATAGTACGAAAACATGCACCAACGTGATGTTTGCAATTACAGCCTCTCGTATTCTACTCCCTCTATACACAGTATATAAGGATTGATACATACATCCAACGGTGGGACTGAAGGAGTTTGGGATGGAGCCAGATATAACCATACTTCAAGTAGATGCTAGGATTCCACTATTTTTAAAGATTGGTTCTATACTACCATACTGCGGCACTTAGAAAGCTAGAAGGCGCGAAAGTCCTTATTGGGGATAATTTAAACAGCCAAATCACCGCAAATTTGGTTAAGGAGTGCGACAATAATAATATAAGGTTTGTTTTACTATTTCCTAATTCGACGCAGTTTCTGCAACTCCTGCATGTAATCTCATGCCCACCTTGCTATCGTTATTGGTAGTTTATCTATACTCGGTTAACGTGTGGTTGAAGATAGAAAGAAACTTTATTTAGTTCCTTATAATATGAGCCAGGGGCGTGTTTTGTGTATAAAAGTAACAATTCGTACAGTAAATCCGGAATCCATAAAATGCAACACAGCTGTTAATTCGTTGTAGTCTGTCGCTACGTGCTCAATTTTGCGAGAAATTAACACCTTCCTACTTTCACACGATGCGTTTTGATCGCGCCCAGTTTAAAAAATCAGCTGTTTTCTTAATAAATAATAAATAATAAATAATTTCTTAACGTTTAGCTAACAAAAAATAGAAAACACCGAACGCGTTTCAATAGCTAAACTATGATCATCAGTGGTCGACTGGGAGAAACTAAAGAAATTTCTTATATATATATATATATATATATATATATATATATATATATATATATACTTATATATACTTATATGGTGAAAGTGAAAGTTATGAAAGTTTAATGAATTCTGAGTAACGTAAGTAGGTCCTTGATCGCCATTAATCATTAAAATTTGTTTGTTCTTGAAGATCTCTCAACTTTCATAGCAATCAAGTTTGTACTTATTACTAATATGTTCGATTAAAGATACCTTACCTACTACCGTTGCTATTGCTTTAAATATACTCCGTTCAGGATAACACTATAATAAAGCCATTTAAGAATTAATAGATTTTGTTATTATTTTTCCAAATTAGGTGTTATTGGTTTATTTTGGATTATTTTCGGTTACTATAAGTGTTAGGTCATATTTATGCGAGGGTAAAACAAATCGTTCGGTTAGGATTGATTTTTTTTTGACTTCATAATCGGCACCCTGCTTATTTTTAAAAGCATACAGGACGCTAGCGCGGTTTAGTCGTATTATATGCTTTATTGCAGCTCCTGAATGAATCAGTGTTAGGCCATATTTATGCGAGGGTAAAACAAATCGTTCAGTTAGGATTGATATTTTTTGACTTCATCGTACATAATCGGCACCCTGTTTATTTTTATAAACATTACAGAACGCTAGCACGGTTTAGTCGTATTATATACTTTATTGCAGCTCTTGCACGAATCAGTATCAGTATTGTCGCATGTTCACGATAACTTATCCATAACCCTCCATGCTTCCAAAAATGTGCTTCAGTGGAATATAGACAGCAAAATGCTTGTTGCTTTTGGTGTATTCAACTTGTAGTGCTTATTCATTTTTCGGTGACGGTACGCATCCTTTGAGCAAGGATATAATAGTAGGTTTCTTGCATACACCCACTTTCTATCCACCATAATTCCCGACATTGAAATTTAGTTTAGTTTAGCCCCACTGCTACAATGACTTTATAATAGTATCAGAAATAGTGTTTTAGGAACTACTTTTCTATTATTCTCCAAGTTGCTTTCATTGGCATGAAATATGCTACATGCAGGACTTGCAGAAAATGCGTCGAATTAGGGAGTAATAAAACAAACCTTACATTATTATTATTGTCGCACTCCTTAACCAAATTTGCGGTGATTTGGCTGTTTCAATTATCCCCAATGAGGATTTTCGCACCTTCTACCTTTCTAAGTGCGACAGAATGGTAGTATAGAAACAATCTTCAAAAATCGTGGAATCCTATCATCTACTTGAAGTACGGTTATATCTGGCTCCATCCTAAACTCTTTCAGTCCCACCGTTGGATGTATATTTTAACCCTTATATACTGTGTAGAGAGGGAGTAGAATACGAGAGGCTGTAATTGCAAACATCACGTTGGTACTATCTATGGTATCATTCTTACGGCTAACGCTAACAGCCCCTGGGTCGGCTGCAAAGTCGGTCTGTTCCTTTAAAGAGCACTTAGCTCGTATCAAATACAAAAGTTGGGACAACTCTGCCGTGGCCCTTAATATGTTTGGTAAAAATTATGTAGTAGGTAAGGTATCTATAATCGAACATATTAGTAATAAGTACAAACTTGATTGCTATGAAAGTTTAGAGATCTTCAAGAACAAACAAATTCTAATGATTAATGGCGATCAAGGACCTATTTAGGTTACTCAGAACTCATTAAACCTTCATAACTTTCACTTTCACCATATAAGTATCTGTATATATATATATATATATATATATATATATATATATATATATATATATATATATATAAGAAATTTCTTTAGTTTGTCCCAGTCGACCACTGATGATGATAGTTTAGCTATTGAAATGTGTTCGGTGTTTTTTATTTTTTGTTGGCTAAAAGTTAAGAAATTATTTATTAAAAACATTTATATAGAAAACAGCTGATTTTTCAAACTGGGTGCGATCAAAACGCATCGTGTGAAAGTAGGAAGGTGTTAATTTCGCGCGAAATCGAGCACGTAGCGACAGACTACAACGAATTAACAGCTGTGTTGCATTTTATGGATTCCGGATTTACTGTACGAATTGTTACTTTTATACATAAAACGCGCCCCTGGCTCATATTATAAGGAACTACATTTTAAAGTTTCTTTCTATCTTCAACCACACGTTAACCGGGTATGGATAAACTACCAATAACGATAGTAAGGTGGGCATGAGATCAAATGACGTCTTTTTGGTATTCTTATAATACTACCTCTTAATTTTATAGCACATGAATTCCTAAAATAACAGCTCAGGTTTGTCAAAAGGATTAAGTTTTGTGCGTACAGTTTACAGTGGATCACTCAAAGCTTTGAGTTGTAAAGTTGGTTTTAATAAACTAAGGACAGCCGTACTTTGAATTGTGGAGTTAATTCATAAACATAATTTTCAATACATATATTCACTATAATGGAAATGTTTAAACATGAAAACGTTCAACTGTTGAGTCTGACTGGCCTATTTGTAATAGAAAGATAGGACATCTTAAAGTTGCTTTCATTGGCCTGAAATATGCTACATGCAGGAGTTACAGAAAATGCGTCGAATTAGGGAATAGTAAAACAAACCTTATATTATTATTGTCGCACTCCTTAACCAAATTTGCGGTGATTTGGCTGTTTAAATTATCCCCAATAAGGACTTTCACGCCTTCTAGCTTTCTAAATGCGGCAGTATGGTAGCATAGAACCAATCTTTAAAAATCGTGGAATCCTATCATCTACTTGAAGTACGGTTATATCTGGCTCCATCCTAAACTCTTTCAGTCCCACCGTTGGATGTATATTTTAACCCTTATATACTGTGTAGAGAGGGAGTAGAATACGAGAGGCTGTAATTGCAAACATCACGTTTGTGCATGTTTTCGTACTATCTATGGTATCATTCTTACGGCTAACGCTAACGGCCCCTGGGTCGCCTGCAAAGTCGGTCTTGTTCCTTTAAAGAGAACTTAGCTCGCATCAAATACAAACGTTGGGACAACTCTGCCGTGGTGGCCCTTCATATGTTTGGTAAAAATTATGTAGTAGGTAAGGTATCTTTAATCGAACACATTAATTATAAGTAGAAACGTGATTGCTATGAAAGTTTAGAGATCTTCAAGAACAAACAAATTCTAATGATTAATGACGATCAAGGATCTACTTAGGTTACTCAGAACTCGTTAAACTTTCATAACTTTCACTTTCACCATATGTATATATATATATATATATATATATATATATATGTTAATTCGTTGTAGTCTGTCGCTACGTGCTCGATTTCGCGCGAAATTAACACCTTCCTACTTTTACACGATGCGTTTTGATCGCAGCGAGTTTGAAAAATCAGCTGTTTTCTATATAAATGTTTTTAATAAATAATTTCTTAACTTTTAGCCAATAAAAAACACCGAACACATTTCAATAACTAAACTATCATCATCAGTGGTCGACTGGGACAAACTAAAGAAATTTCTTATATATATATATATATATATATATATATATATATATATATATATATATATATATACTTATATGGTGAAAGTGAAAGTTATGAAAGTTTAATGAGTTCTGAGTAACCTAAGTAGGTCCTTGATCGCCATTAATCATTAGAATTTGTTTGTTGTTGAAGGTCTCTAAACTTTCAACGTGATGTTTGCAATTACAGCCTCTCATATTCTACTCCCTTTCTACACAGTATATAAGGGTTAAAACATACATCCAACGGTGGGACTCAAAGAGTTTGGGATGGAGCCAGATATAACCGTACTTCAAGTAGATGATAGGATTCCACGATTTTTGAAGATTGGTTCTATACTACCATTCTGCCGCACTTAGAAAGGTATAAATTTAATGCTAACAAAACTCAGTGTTGCCTTGTGCCCGCCAAAAAAGATCGATCATTTCCTGTTGTAAGTATGAATGGCTCAGTTCTTAAGTTTTCAGATTCTATTACTCTGTTGGGTATGACTGTATCTTCAAATCTCTCATGGGTTGACCATCTTCTGTCAGCTACCAAAACAGCTGCTCGTAAAATAGGCTTTTTGTACAGATCTAAGCAGTACTTTACCTCTCGACAACTCCTTCTGCTGTATAAGGCCCAAATTCGGCCTCATCTGGAATATAATTCTCACCTCTGGGTTAGTGCTCCCCAATACACTCTCGATATCGTTGATCGTATTCAAAAGAGAGCGATTAGGCTTATAAATGACCCGTCGTTAACTTCTCACATACAGTCCCTTGAGCATAGAAGGATGGTTTCAGTTCTATCTTTGTATTATCGTTATTACAACGGTTATTGTGCTGCTGAATTATATTCTTTGATACCATCTCGGGCTATCTTTTCGAGAAACACTCGGTTCGCTCATTCACATCATCAGTATGCAGTACAAATCTCCACTTGTCGCACCAAACGGGCGCAATCCACATTTTTCTACACGGCTTCTAAACTCTGGAATGATCTCCCTAGTTCCTGTTTTCCTCTCACTTATGATATGAGAAAATTTAAGGTAGATGTTCATAGGCATCTATTGGCAATTCATTATCCCTCTATCCATCCTCCTAAGTGTTCCTGAGTGCTTTAGCACGATAGGCCTAATTTAGCCTGTTCAGGTCCACAATCATAAAAAAAAAGGCACGAAAGTCCTCATTGGGGATAATTTAAACAGCCAAATCACCGCAAATTTGGTTAAGGAGTGCGACAATAATAATATCCACTCCTCCATGTAGCATATTTCAGACCAATGAAAGCAATTTGGAGAATAATAGAAAAGTAGTTCCTAAAACACTATTCCTGATACTATTAAAAAGTCATTGTAGCAGTGGGGCTAAACTAAACTAAATTTCAATGTCGGGAATTATGGTGGACAGAGAGTGGGTGTATGCAAGAAACCTACTATTACATCCTCTCTCAAAGGATGCGTACCGTCACCGAAAAATGAATAAGCACTACAAGTTGAATACACCAAAAGCAACAAGCATTTTGCTGTCTATATTCCACTGAAGCACATTTTTGGAAGCATGGAGGGTTATGGACAAGTTATCGTAAACATGCGACTATACTGATACTGATTCGTGCAAGAGCTGCAATAAAGGATATAATACGACTAAACCGTGCTAGCGTCCTGTAATGTTTATAAAAATAAGCAGGGTGCCGATTATGTACAATGAAGTCAAAAAATATCAATCCGAACTGAACGATTTGTTTTATCCTCGCATAAATATGGCCTAACACTGATTCATGCACGAGCTGCAATAAAGCATTTAATACGACTAAACCGCGCTAGCGTCCTGTGTGCTTATAAAAATAAGCAGGGTGCCGATTATGAAGTCAAAAAAAAATCAATCCTAACCGAACGATTTGTTTTACCCTCGTATAAATATGACCTAACACTAGTAACCGAAAATAATCCAAAATAAACCAAAGTCGGTCTTGTTCCTTTAAAGAGAACTTGGCTCGCATCAAATACAAACGTTGGGATAACTCTGCCGTGGTGGCCCTTCATATGTTTGGTAAAAATTATGTAGTAGGTAAGGTATCTTTAATCGAACACATTAATAATAAGTAGAAACGTGATTGCTATGAAAGTTTAGAGATCTTCAAGAACAAACAAATTCTAATGATTAATGACGATCAAGGATCTACTTAGGTTACTCAGAACTCGTTAAACTTTCATAACTTTCACTTTCACCATATATATATATATATATATATATATATATATATATATATATATATATATATATATATATATATGTATATATATATATATACATATATATTAGAAATTTATTTAGTTTGTCCCAGTCGACCACTGATGATGATAGTTTAGCTATTGAAACGCGTTCGGTGTTTTTATTTTTGTTAGCTAAAAGTTAAGAAATTATTTATTAAATATATTTATATAGAAACCAGCTGATTTTTTTAAACTGGGCGCGATCAAAACGCATCGTGTGAAAGTAGGAAGGTGTTAATCTTGCGCGAAATCGAGCACGTAGCGACAGACTACAACGAATTAACAGGTGTCTTGCCATTTTATGGATTCCGGATTTGGTGTACGAATTGTTACTTTTATACACAAAGCGCGCGCCTGGCTCATATTGTAAGGAACTAAATTTTAAAGTTTCTTTATATCTTCAACCACACGTTAACCGAGTATAGATAAACTAGGTACCAATAACAATAGTAAGGTGGGCATGAGATGAAATGGCGTCTTTTTGGTATTCTTATAATGCTACCTCTTAATTTTATAGCAGATGAATTCCTAAAATAACAGCTCAGGTTTGAGTTTTGTGCGTACAGTTTACAGTTTACTGTGGATCATTCAAAACTTTGAGTTGTAAAGTTGGTTTCAATAAACTAAGCACAGCCGTGCTTTGAATTGTGGAGTTAATTCATAAACCTCATTGTCAATACATATATTCACTATAATGGAAATGTTTACACATGAAAACGTTTAACTGTTGAGTGTGACTGGCCTATTTGTAATAGAAAGATAAGACATCTTTTTACAAGGGAGCTTGGACATAATTGATGGAAAACTTGTTAAACCAGTTGCTCTTCTACAGGAAACCACATAAGATAAGGTTAAAAAGCACAAAAGGAAGTCTGTCCTTTATAGAAGGCCAATAGTTATTCAAAATCCATGATTACAAATACAGCTACTAGATTGGAAAACAGCTTGTGATGTTTGGAGAGCTTCCTTAGAAGACTAACTATTTAAGGTTTGTACAGATTTCTATGCGTTCATCGGATGCAAGATGAAGCTGTATCTAGTCAGATCGCTAAATTAAGAAGTATATGGAACGAAATAAATAATTGGCTTAACCCATTCATCGCTAATTACGCATACCAGGCGTCAAGCCTGACTTTCGCAAATGGTCGATGACACCAACGTAGAGTCAAGGTATGTATCAGTTTTATATTGTCTACTGTGACTGCACCATTCCAGTGAGTCATGAAAACACACCAAAACCAGGCTCCGCAGCCCGGTCATTTCCCAACACACCGGAAAGAAATATTTTGCTAGAACCAGGTTTGTGCTTACCCATCACGCCAGAGGGAAATATTTCCCCACATCAAGGTTCGTATGTTACTCGAGAATCAATCAAGATGAAAAAAAAGAAAGAGATGTGTTGTTTGTATATAAACAAAAAAACGTGTAGATTACCCCATTTTGTTGCCCCCAATGCCCACGACAACATGTGACAACATGAGAATGTGCTTGAAGTGTTTTAGGCGTACATCATTTGTACTAACTTTTTATTGTATTTTTTATGATACCAATTTTACTAGGTCTATAATTATTACTGTTTTTGAATTATTCTAAAATATATATATATATATATATATATATATATATATATATATATATATATATATATATATATATATTATATATATATATATATATATATATATATATATATGTTATATAATTGTTTTGTTTTTAATCGTCCCTGCATCAAAATTGCTATTTCCGCCTAGGGGGCAATGTCATTGTTCCAGCCATCTTCTTCGTTTGTCTAAAAACAAAACATTATTTAAAAAAATGAACAGTGGTTCCTTATTTACATTACACATTTTTTTTTATTTGCAGATCCCAAACACTGAAGAAAAATGGCTAAAAATCTCACAGCAGTTTGAGCAGAAATGCAACTTTCCGAATTGCTTAGGTGCCCTTAATGGTAAGCATATACATATTAAAGCGCCTAAACATAGCGGTAATCTGTTTTATAACTACAAAGGCATTTATAGTACTGTTCTCATGGCGATGGCCGACGCAGATTATAAATTTTTATACCTAGGCCACTTCCAGGACGTGTTAAGGCTGTTCCATTCGTTATTGCAGCTGATGATGCTTTTTCCATGAAACCATACATTATGAAACTTTATGCGTTTAGAAATATGCATGGTGGACAAAGAGTGTTTAATTATCGACTGTCACGTGCACTTCGAATAATTGAGAATTATTTTGGTATAGCATCCGCTAGGTTCCGTGTTTTAAGAAAAACAATTGAGTTGGAAACAGAAAACGTTTCGATTATTGTGTCGGCAATATGCGTTTTGCATAATTTTTTAACGACCCGTTCTTAAAGACTTTACGCACCGTTTGGCAGTTTTAATATTGAAGATCGACAAAATGATACTATTCAACCAGGTGAATGGCGACAGGGAACTCAAGGTTTACTACCACTACAAGTTAATCGAAACCTTAGAGGAAATATGGATGCCAAAGAAGAACAAGTAGAATTAACACAATATTTTCAAGAGGAAGGTGAAGTTCCATGACAATATAAATACATATAAAATTTACTGGATATTCAGAGTTCCAGAAATTGGAGTATATGTTGTAAATTAGAACAGAGTTGCGTAATTTGGTGCCTTCCGGTTGCCATATATTTTCATTGCCACTTTCCTTAGGTCCGAGATTTTATATACAATGTTTAATCTGCGATTCGCCATTGTTTTGTAACTGTATACTTAGTAAAATATACTTACCAGTGAGTCAATTGTTGTTTCATTTATACCAGTTTTTGGCAAATCTATGAATTTAAGAGCTTCATAAACTCCCATTTTATAATAAAATTATCTTCTGCAGCCTGACCACTTTTATTTTTTTTGTGTTTTCTATTTATACTCTGAAACTGACAATGAAGACTATGAATTTTATTATTAACTTCTTGAACTGATATTTCCATAGCATTTGAAATGTCATCAATGGAAGCTTTTCTAGCATTTCGGTTTTTATAACGCTCTAATGAGCAATCCCATAAATTCGAATGTAGGTAATTCATATAATTCTATCAATTTTAATGCAATTTCTCGTGTCCAATTCACATTAGACGCTTTTCTTAAACTCGTCTTTTCATTCATTCTTGTACAATAACCAAACTCGTTTTAAACACACAAAAATACAGCAATTTGTGTCTGAAACAATACCAAAACTCATGTGCAGCAAGTGAAACAAATATCTCAGACGAGTCAGGACGCATATCATGTGCACACGTTGAGGCTTGTTCATAAAATATTGTCTCATGACATTTTTACCAATATTTCACGTATTTCATGAGTGTTTTCACCGTGAAACTTCAAATTTTTGTCTGGTGACCCAAAAATTTCAGGAAAAAATTTCATCGTGAATACCTACCTTAAGAAAAATATTAAAGCATGTATGAACCCTAGATCATCCAATAGGTAAGTTTTTATCAGATAACGTAGGTCAGGTTGACAATTAAGAAGTTATTTTAAGAGGTGCAGGAGTGACACAAGCTGCATACACACCACAACAAACTGGTGGAAACGAACGGGAAAATCGCACATTTGTTGAAATGGTAACAAAATTTAAGCATTCTGATAAGAAAAATATTTTTCAGAGCCAATATTCGCCGAACTTTTTATTACATCCTTGTATACATTTTAAATATAACTGGAAATTCATCAGTAGACGGAATCAGTCCTTCTAAGCTGCAGATAGACCAGAAACCTAGACTTAACACCTTAGAGTTATTGGATCTCTTTGCTACGCTCATATCTCTGCAGGAAAACATAAAAAATTGGATAAGGACGCCTTACAAGGTTATCTCATAAGATAAGGTGGTGACTAACGCTACAGAATCTGGCTAGAGGAAGAAAATAATGTAATGCTCAATAGAGATGTAGTTTTTTAAGAAGGATCAAGCCATTGTGATCATGTGCAATTGCCAATGAGGAGAAATTTGGAAGAATTGAGAGTTAAAAATTCTTATAACAGTGACAAATCTACTGAGTCTGTCTCTGAAGAATCAAAGGGTGACAGACAGTTCATTTAGAAATGATTCTGACCTTGAGGAATCAGACAATGAGCGGAATTTATTTACAGAGTAATGAATTTAAAATTATTACAGATTGTAATAGCATAAAATTACAAAAAAAGGAAGTTGATCCTTGGATATTTGGATTGAGTATTCGAGTTAGAAAATTATTATTATACACAACATAGATGAAATAAACAAATGACATGTGCAGATGCGTTAAGAAGAAGAAATGTTATAATAGGTACTGAAGAAACCAATGTTGAAAGAAATTTTAGCATTAAACAGAATCTAGGTCCAGAAATAAATAAAATTAGGTCTGAATTTATTAATAAAAAAATTTCTACGACAATACAGAGGTCCATATATTGTTAAAGAGGTTGTAGATAATGAGAAGTATATTGTTCGTGATATTAATGAATTTCAAGTTACTCAATTACCATATGAAGGTATTATTGCTCCTTCAAGCATGAAATTATAGCACCATTATCATACAAGATTTTATTTAAGTATTGAAACTGTTTCAATGTAATGAGTATATAAAGTATGTAGTACAAATGTATATATTAAAATTAACTAACTTTAATTACAGTTTATACGGTTACAGTGTAAGTTTCGACAAAGTGTATAATTACAAAATTAAATCACCATTTATTGTATTAGGTGCAACTAGGTGCAAGACATCTGTGTTTGCTAACCTATAAGTTAAATATGATCATAATGTAATATCGTTTAAAACTTAATACAAGGTTTGCTTTAGTATTGCTTAAATAATTGTTCAAACTTCTTAAAATTTTTTTGTTTAAAAGAAATGCATTTTTGACAAAATATTTTTATACTTTTAATGTTTCTTATTTCTATACGTAGTAAGTTATATACGTATTTTTGGCACCAGGTACTCTAGAGACTGTAAGTTAAAACTTGTTCTACTGAGTGGAATTTACAAGTTGGATTGTATTTTACCTCTCATATTATGCTCGTGTTATATATTTTTTTAGTTTACTATTACTGTTTATGAAGGTGCATACTGCAAGTACAAATAATGATCTAATGTTATTTCTTCACTATGAAGATGGGCAGTGGGGCTGAAAATACTATTTTGTACAACATTTTATTTTGTTCAACGTTTAGTCGATGTAGTGCATTTGTATAGGGCGTTCCACCACATAATTATACCATACTGTAATATTGATAGCACTAAACTTTTATAAATTGTCATAATTAATTTCTAATACAAAATATTTCTTAAAATATAAAATTTATGGATTAAAACTCGTATTTTGTTCGTTAAATATTTGATGTGATTTTTCCATTTAAGATATTTGTCTATGTATATCCCTAGATACTTAATTTGTTCGGCTTCTTTTATGTTGAACTTCTCAGCAATTTTTATATTATTAAATTTAGGGCGATTTGTGTTAGTTATAGAGAAAGCAATATAACATGTTTTTGAAATATTTTAAGTTAATTTAAATATGTCGAGCCAGTTTTTAATTGTTTGTAGGGTTTCGTGGGTGTAGGTTTTTACTTGCTCCCCACTATCTCCTCTTGATAGTAGTATCATCTGCATATGATATGATTTTACCTGTTAGGTTTTCTGTTAATCCATTAATGTAGGTATTAAATAGAGTAGGTCCAAGCACTATGCCTTGCAGCACTCAAATTTTTACAAGAACGGATTGACGAAGAGTATCTTCTGTTTTGATATCCGTTAGATACCTATTAAAGACATCCAAGACTGGCCCTGTCACTCCATACTTCTATAAAAAGCATGTCGTGTGGTACCATGTCGAATGCTTTTGCTAAGTCAAGATAGATACGCCTTATTTATTTATAAAATCAGATACATGTTTTGATAATTCATACATAGCATCAGCAGTGCTTAAACCCTTTTTAAAACCATATTGATTTTTGTATAGTGCATAATTTGCTTCCAGAAAATTTGTTAATCGCTCCTTGAGGCACATTTCAAATATTTTGGTAAAAGTATTTATTAAGCTAATTGGTCTATAGTTTTTGATGTCTTTGTGGCTGCCATTTTTATAGATTGGCGTGATAATTGAGATCTTAAATTGTTTTGGTAGGGTGCTTGTTTCAAAAATGAGATTGATTATGTAGTGTAATAGCTAAACAAGATACGTGTGAAAATTTTTAACTATTTTTGTGGTTATCCCTGTCTTTCTCTGGCGCACAATTTTTTTTGAGGTTATGTATGTGATTTATCAGTTCTCTTATCTGGACTGGTCTTAAATTTTTTTTTGCCACGTTTACTGCAACATTGCGAAATACTTATTACAGTAATTTAGCTTATCAGTTAAATTTTTAAAAGGTAAATGCCATCTAAAGCCAAGGTGTGTCAAATGCACAGGTGACCAATCAACAGATCAATGTATACGAAAGACCAAATCAAGCGACGTACAATGCATTTTGTGTCAAGGAAACCACCCAGCTAATTATAAGGGCTGCATGGTATATAAAGAACTGCAGAAAAAACATACCCACCACTAAGACCCAAACAATATATTCCTCCGACACATCTAAAACACTGCCAACAAACCCAGCCAGGACTATCATATGCCCACATAACCAAAGAATCAAATCAACAATTACTACACCCCAGTATAGTACAAAACATAACCCCACCCCAACAACCATCTAACCAAATGGAAGAACTGAAGGATATGATGAAAAACCTGTTTCAACAAATAGGAACTATGTTAAACCTTCTTACTTCAGTACTCTCCAAACTCAAATAATGGATAATCCTCTGAAACTCGCACTATGGAATGCCAATGGCGTTTTACAACATGCAGAAGAACTTAAAGCATTTATCTTTAACCACAATATCGATATAATGTTAGTCTCTGAGACGCACTTTACTGAAAGGAGTTACTTCAAAATCCGCAACTATTCGATTTACTATACAAACCATCCAGCAGAAACTGCTCGAGGTGGAACGGCTATAATAATTAAAAATTCTATTAGTCATTATCAATCTAACAGCTACACGGAAAAATACCTACAAGCCACCAGTGTATCAATCTTGGATTCCATCGGACCACTAACTTTTACAGCAGTGTACCTCCCTCCAAAACACAAGGTTAAGAAAGAACAATTTCAAACCTTTTTTAACACCCTTGGGCAGCGCTTTGTTGCTGGAGGAGACTACAATGCCAAGCACACAGACTGGGGATCCAGACTTATAACCCCCAAGGGACGCGAACTGCTTAAAACATTGGAAAGTAACAACCTCAAACATTTATCTACGGGCGAACCCACGTATTGGCCGACTGACAGGAATAAAATTCCGGACCTAGTGGACTTCGCCATCACCAAAGGTATCAACCCCAATACAGCTGCAGTAAAATCATGTTTTGATTTGTCATCCGACCATTCCCCGGTATTAATTACCTTATCTGATAGCCCAATACGCAAGGAAAATGAACCCCGTCTAAGCAATAAATACACTGACTGGGATATGTTCAGATCTCTAGTAGAAGAAAAACTAACATTATCGATTCCTCTTAAAACTAAAGAAGACATCGAAGACGCCGTCAAGTTGTTTAATGATACCATACAATGGGCGAGTTGGAATACAACGCCTGACCTACCAGACAAAACACCAATAAACGAATATCCCCTATCTATCCTGCAAAAAATACAAGAAAAAAGGAGACTTCGTAAACTATGGCACAGATTTAGAACACCTTCTAGCAAACAGTTATACAACGCAGCAACGCAGGAATTAAAAGAATTACTTAAAAATAATAAAAATGAATGTATTCAAACGTTCCTTAAAGAACTCTCACCCACTGAAGCCAATGATTACACCTTATGGAAGGCGGCAAAAAAACTTAAACAGGGTTAAAAAACCTTACCACCAATTAGAAATCTGCAAGGCGACTGGGCTAGAAGCAATGAAGAAAAGGCAAATGTATTTGCTGAACATCTAGCTGAAGTATTTCAACCATATCCGCCGGAAAACAACCTAGCACATGAAGCTGAGATCAGTCGACTTTTGAACTCTCCATACCAACTGGAACCACCACTACAACATTTTAAAACAGCTGACATTAAAAAAGTTATCTCCTCCTTAAATCATAGAAAAGCCCCTGGCTACGACTTAATAACAGGAAAAATCCTAAAAGAGCTACCTATCATAGGACTAACTTTTCTCAGGCAGTTATTTAATGCAGTTTTACGCACAGCATATTTTCCGTCCCAGTGGAAGGTAGCGCAGATCATCCTGATTCTAAAACCAGGGAAACCTCCTAATGATCGAAAATCTTACCGACCAATCAGCCTTTTGCCTACTGTTTCAAAGGTATTCGAGCACTTACTTTTGCAAAGAATCAATACAACTAACGAAGATAATGAAGCACTGCCGAATCACCAATTTGGTTTCAGACGTGGGCACTCTACAATACAACAAACTCACAGATTAGTCCAGACAATTAACGAAGCCTTCGAAAACCAACAATATTGCTCAGCGGCCTTCCTTGACGTCACTCAGGCCTTCGATAAGGTGTGGCATACTGGTCTTCTTTTAAACTACGTCTCCTCCTTCCACTGAATTATTTCCTTATCCTGAATCGTATCTTGACAATAGATACTTCCTAGTCAAATTTGAAACCGAGTACACCAAACTGTACCCTATAAAAGCTGGAGTCCCCCAGGGCAGCGTCATTGGGCCCCTCCTCTACCTGTTGTACACGGCAGATCTGCCGACTACCCCAGAAGTGTTAACAGCAACGTTTGCCGACGATACCGCTATACTAGCCAGTGACAGTGATCCCTCTAATGCCTCCCAGAAACTACAAGCCAATCTAATAGAAATCCAACAGTGGCTAAACAAATGGCGAATAAGGGTAAACGAGTCGAAGTCTGTCCATATAACGTTTACTACCCGACGAGACACATGTCCTCCGGTTAGTTTAAACAACAACCAACTACCTCAAGAAAATGAAGTTAAATATCTAGGATTACACCTCGATAGAAGACTTACCTGGCGCAAACATATATTCACAAAGAGGAAACAACTGGGAATCATTTACACCAAAATGTCCTGGATGTTGGGTCGCAATTCCAAACTCACCTTGAATAACAAGCTTCTACTATATAAATCTATCATTAAACCGATATGGACATATGGAATCGTACTCTGGGGCACTGCCTCCAAATCCAACATTGCTATATTTGAGCGGTTTCAATCGAAGGTACTACGAACGATCTTGGACGCTACCTGGTTTGTACCGAATACAGTTATCTTAAAAGACCTCCAAATGACAACCGTAAAACAAGAAATACAACGATATAGTGTCAAGTACAGTGACCGTTTAAGTGCGCACACAAACAATCTAGTGTTGAATCTCACCAATCCTCCCCCTAACAACAGAAGACTACAAAGACATGTGCCCGCAGATCTGATTAATAGATTCTAGTTATATCAAGTAGATTAAGATTAGTTTAAGGTTTAGTATTTAAGTAATTTTCCTAGAAGCTAAATTGGCCTATGGACCATTTGTTACAGAAGATAGCTAATGTGCTCTCTTCTACATGCCATATATACACATCATTTGTTAAATGTATTTATACAGTCGGCAAATAAATTGGGATACAAAAAAAAAAAAAAAAAAAATATTATTTTCATCTAATATATTTAATTGGAAACTACGTTTCATATTTTTTCGTTAGTTGCCTTAATTATTACCTTATAAATCTTCGGCATGTTCTTATCCGCCTGAGTAATTTTTCCTTATATATTGAGTTTTGGTTTTGTCAATACATGTGTTTAATTTGTTTCAATATTTTTTGTAATTTTCATCTTTTTCTTTAGAATATTTTTTGAGGTCTTTTTCATATAACCTCGTGTTTTGATAGAGTTTATTAGGCCAATTATTATCCAAGGTTTAAGTTTTTTATGAGTAGATGTGCAGTTTTTTTATGAGATTTGTGCGAGTTTCTACAAATAAGTTAGTGGCATGATCGGGATCATTATTATTTAGTATACTACTCCAGTTCTAGCAAGTTTTTTAAGGTCAATTTGTTTATAAGTAAAATTTTGATTTATGATTACTATGATTTCTGTTATGATTTATATATAGAATAACTGGAAAGTAGTCAGTAGTACTGTATTTATTATATATGAATTTGCTGTGATGCAAATTTTATTTGTTTTTTTAGATGTATTTGGTCAATACATATATGTATAAAATACATATATGGGTCAATACAAGTTGCGGTATTACCAGCAATTCGTGTTGGTTTATTTATGTACAATTGGAAACCGTGTGTTGCTAGAACTGTGAAGAAGTCGTTTACCTTATCATTATTGCTAACTAAAATATTAATATTAAAATCGCCAATGCATATTTGTATATCTAAGTGATTATTACGTTTAACCCATTAGCGCCGTGCGTTGCCATATGGCAACACCGAACACATCTCCATTAGGAAGCTAATAACGGCCAATCAGATCATTCCCACAGCTTGGCGTTTACGTCATCTGATCAGGAGAGGTATACCAAATGTCGTAATGCGTACAGAATCAGTCTACGATTATTAGTTGAGCTGTGTAGGTTAATTAAGTTTAGAGTTTTTTGTGATACGAGTAAAAGATGGACATCCGCTTCATGTAAGTATTCTGCGTGCAATGTAGATAATATTTAGTAAAGTTTTCTAATATATAAGTGACAGGTATAGGTGTAAAAATATGTTTTTACATGATAAAAACTGTTAGCATAAAAAATATCTCATTTCCCTATGTTTCAATTGTAGTGTTGCCATATGGCAACTCTAGGCGCTTGTACTACCTAGATTTTTATAATGTGTATTTTTTGGTAGGAGAGGTTTTTCTCTTGTTGACGCACTTGAGATTGTTTACAATGATGATATTGACGGAGATATTTTCCTTTTCGTATAGCCTCCAGCTCCCAATGTGGATACCGACGAGGATTCTGGGGATATGTTTTATTTTATATATTTTCGGATATATTTAGTATTTACATCTTATACTTGATAACCTTACATCTCGCCAGTTATGAGCCAATGCTGACAGACGGTTAACAAATAATGAAAGAATTGGTATAAACTACAACGATGATTATACGGAATCTCCAATTGCAGATGTTACAACAGCAAGTCGTGTTTCTGAGGAGATTAACAACTGGAGAAATCAACGATTAAATGGAAAAAAAACTTTGATAGAAGGAGCTGATTTTGACAAGGAGAAAACTTCAGTATTTCCAACTCCTGACTATTCCAGATATGAACATTTATCGATTACTGAAATGTTTGAACAATTTATTGATCAATATTTCATCGACCATTTGGTGAATGAAAGCCGCCGCTGCGCATTATTCCTAAATTGTGCGGACCCAAACATCACATCTGACGAGATTCGAGTATTCATTGCCATTTTATTTGTAAGTGGATATAATAATTTACCATCCAAACGCCATTACTGGGATTACAATGATGACATGAAAAACTGTGCCATATCTCAATCTATGAGGAGAGATCGATTCTTACAGATTTGTCGATTCTTGCACTTTGCCGATAATGCAAAAATGGATCCAAATGACAAGGCCTGGAAGATACGTCCCATAATGGAAATGTTAAAGAAAAATTGTGCTACAAACTTTGTACCTGAAGAGCATCTCGCTTATGATGAAAGCATGGTTAAATACTACGGAAGGTACGGCTGCAAGCAGTTCATCCGGGGCAAACCAATAAGGTTTGGTTACAAGATGTGGTGCTTGAACGCAATGGATCGGTATTTGGTTAATTTTGAACTCTACCAAGGGAAAAATGCTAAATCAATGATTATGAAACATTATTTGGGAAGGCAGCAAGTCCTTTGTTAGTTCTCTTGGACGAATTATCGGATGAAATAAGGAAATTGGGATACAACCTGTACGTGGATAATCTATTTTCGGGAACAGCCCTTTTTTCATTTTTAAGATCTCGTGGATATAATGCAATTGGATCTATGCGTGATAACCATATTCCTAAAGGATGTCCATTGAAGAGTAAGGCACTATTTAAGAAAAAAGAACGTGGATATTTGGAAACAGCAATTGAAGGGACTGATGGTCTATTATATGTACGATGGATGGACAATTCCGTAGTGACCATGCTTTCCACCTCATGTGGTACGTTACCTGTAACTCAGGTTAAACGATTTTCACAACAACAGAAACGGCACGTACAAATACCGAGGCCAAGATTAATTGCATAGTACAATTCATTTATGGGAGGAACAGATCAGATGGACCAAAATGTTGGTTGCTATCGAATAGGGGTTCGTTCTAAGAAATGGTACTGGCCCATTTTCACGTGGATGATGGATGTTACGCTCCAAAACAGTTGGGTTTTATACAATAAATCAAGAAGTAGTAAGGTGTCCCAATTAGATTTTAAAAGAGAGGCGCTAACACATATTTGAAAAAATATGGTATACAATCGAGACGACCTGGAAGACCATCAGCTTCACCAACCGATAGTCGAATATCGAATGAAATTCGATTTGACAGATACGATCATTTGGTCCAACATACGGAATCAAAGAAAAAAAGACGCTGTGCACAATACACCTGTAAATCAATAGTTAGAACAATGTGCTCAAAATGTAATGTTGGGTTATGTGTAGATTGTTTTATTCCTTTCCATACTCGTTAAACATCTTTGAAGTAGCGTAGTTACCAATGTAGTTGAACTTTATTAGTAATAAATTATGTTATTCTACTTACAGATTTTTGTTTTGTCCTTTCAAAGCTGCGGTATACGTTTCATATTGGCCGCCGACGAAACTAGGTAGTGTAAGCGCCTAGTGTTGCCATATGGCAACGGCCAATATCTCGTAAACCGTTAAAGTGGGGTAATTTTTTTCTTATAATTTTTTGTTAAGTAAGCTGTCTAGATCCGTAATATGTCATGAAAAATTTGAATTTCAATAATTCAGAAATTCCGGCGTTAATATAATCATCAAATTCTTGTATAAAAAATGATCGAGCATATCCAGATATTAAATTACTTTTATTTAGTAATACAAATATATTAATTTGAGATATTTTAATATACACAGTACTACGGGCTGGCTTGTCCAAGAGTAGAAGTAGTATATAGTATTTTGAAGTACGTTTATTGCTCATATGTGTAATAATTCTATTTAACATATTTGCTGCTAAGTACAAATTAACACATAGTGAATAGTCTGTTCTAGGTAGTAACTACGGATACACACGTATTTTGCATCATTGCTTTACAATCTATCTACTCTTTTATTGTAACAAATACGTGTAAATATCACATATAAGATCTACAGGACAAGAATGAAAAATGTGTCCTGGTCACGAACAAAATATTTATTCTGTAATATTTTTCTTCTTCTTTTGCAAATCCTTTTGCCCTTTCAGGCGTCGGATAGTGGGGCTGTCCCCTCTTTCAACCATTTTTTGATGAGTTCCAGTCTTGTGCTAGAGCTTTCATCTCTGTTAGAGATTTCCCCTTTGATCTCCCTATGTCCTCTATTTGATCCATCCAACTTCTTGTTTCTATTACTGATAGCTGTTGGATGCTCTCTCTTATGCTTTTGTTCCTTGCATGTTCCATTTTGGTAATTCCCATGATCTTTCTCAGATGTTTCATTTCCATAGCATTTATTTTCTCCTCACGATGCGGAGGTGATTATAGGCAGAGTAACTGTATTGTGGATTTTAATTTTACCTCCTTGTGGCCTAGAATTGTTTTGTTCATCGAATAGTATAGCCTCGTTGATTGGTTAGCTATGCATCGATCTTACCGTCACTTGTCCCCAGATATTCTACTGTTGTTACTCTTTCTATTGGTGAGTTTTTCATGTTTGATCTGATAATTTCCTTTGTCCTGCGTTTCGTTTATCATCACTTTCGTTTTTCTTGTGTTTATTCCCATGTTCATATTTTCTACCTCTTTAGTCCAGTTTTCTAATACGTTCTGCATTTTTCTTCTTGTGTCGGCGATTATGACTACATCATCTGCATACATCAAACTGCTCATTGTGATGGGTTGTAGGTTCCTGTATCCTATCACTGTGTTAAGTCCTTCTTTGGTCTTTATTGTTTTTAGTATTTTGCCCATCATGATTACGAGTAACAATGGGCTTAGGCTGTCTCCCTACTTTATTCCTCTTTTGATCTTAAATTCTTCTGATTTTTGCCCTGATATTTGTACTTTGCCTTTGGGTTTGTTGATCTGCTTCTTATTACTTGTATGAGCTGATTTGGTATTTCTAGTTCTATTAGAGTATCCCATACTGCTTGTTTATTTACTGTATCGAATGCAGTAATATGGAAGAAAAATAAATAAGAAAATTCAATTCAATGATCAATTTACAAATTACAACCACGAAATAACCTGTAGATACGTTTTTTAAAAACGTATATTGGACACATCCAGTATAAATTTTATGCTATTTAGATTTAGTTCTACAAAAAAAAAAGGTCAGACATTGGGTTTTCAAAGTCACTTTATAAAATTTTCACTATTGATTAAGGGCTCAAAAAACGTTTTGAAACTATGGTCGACAGCTTATACAATTTGTTCTATTTTCTTGCCGTTTTTAATATATTCCTCCTAAACAGTACGGCTAGTATCACCTTTTATTAAACAATTATCAACTTTGTGTAAAAAAAACATGCATATATCAAGTTGTGTGATGCCAGAGAAGGCAATAAGTACTCAACCCCATCTTCAGTTTACTTTTGTGTGCTGTAAGCAGTAGGGAAAGTTATGTAAAATAATGCAAATAGCGGAAGCTCTCAGAGAACTTAAGTTATAGTTATAAACAAAAGGATTAAGATTTTGTCAGTGTCAACCCTCACACGTTTTTTATCTTACAACTCTAATGCTTTAGAAACTAAACTTTAGCTGGAGACGCTCCTAAAGTGATTCAAACAGAGAAATTGTGGGTTGCATGTTGTTTAAAATTGTGACACAAAGATCTGAAGATTTACAATAAGTTCATCATTTGTCCCAACATATCTTGCAATAATCTTTTTTGAAACACTCAAATATTGACAGAATATATGGAATTCAGAATAGAACAATAGCAAATTTTGCTTTGTGGCCTCCACCGCTGAGACATCAGTCTACAGGGAAATGGCCCCTAGCCATATCGGGGTCTCGTACTATATTCACTACTGCACATACCAGTCTTTGCATGAATTGATGGACAGTATCTTACTCCTTCCTGTTTATGTTTTTTTAACACATCAATTTTTGGTTGTACCTTAGAGTTGGGCGACTTGACTGCTATTTTGACTTGAAGTCAATAATATCTGCCATACCCATAAATATATCATAAAACAAAAAATATGACGTTATGCCACTTTTTGCAAAGAATAGAACCTGTATAAAAGATTTTTGTAAAGCTCAAAAAAAAATGTACAAAAAAAATAAAAACCCTACCTGTTGGGTGACTTGAAAATGTAAGTAAAAAACAGTGTAAATGACAAGTAAAACTGTTCTATAGGTGACTTGACATCAAGTTTAACTTTTCAAAAAATTGTTTCCATTGTACAGGGTGAAAAAAATTTTTGATACCATTTATTTCAAAAAAGAAACGTTTATTCACACAAGATACAAAAATAATTTAAAAACCAAAAAGTTAACATCATAATAATACTTAAACCTAAATTAACAATATTTTTACACATGTAATTAACATATTTGTTTATAAAACATTGTCATCTACCAAATCTGTCAAAAATTTGAAACGTTCTCGGCGAAGGAGCTGTGGAGCTAGCAGACATACGACCTCATTTCTGTGCACCATCGATTCGTCTATTACGTCAGGATATGAAAAAAATGTTTCCTTTGTACCCACAGTTTTTCGTAGGAATTTTACTTGAAGGTACTCTTCATTAATGACAATTTCTCCAACATATTTTACAAGCCGTTTCTCTGTATGAAATTTCACAATAACAAACTCTCCACATTGAAATGAGTGTCGTTCCACAGGTTCTTCATTTTGCTTGTTGTCTTGATTTCGCATTTGTACATTATCCTCGGGCTCAATATCACTGGACTCTTCTTCGTCGGTCTCGTCTTCAAGCTCTATATCATCTATCTCACTTTCAGAAGAAAGTTCGGATTTATTGGACTTGCCGTAGCTTCGGATTTTTTTAACAATTTTGTTTTGCTCAGATAGTTGTACTGCCACCGTTGTCTCGTCTATTTTTTCTGCTTCTAAATCTTCTACAGAGATGCTCTCCCCTGGAGCAACATTTAGTTTCTTCCGTCTGCCGGATTTACTGGGTTTTACATTTCTTGCTGTTTCAAACATATCTTTTAACACATTGGTTATTTCCCCAACAGACCTGTGTTGAGAAGGGATTCGTTGTAAAACAGCTTCTCGATCGATAGGAATAAGTCCTATCACTTTGAACCCGGCTTTTATGTTAACAGCATTTTTTGCATCTAGTTCTACTAATGTTGCTTTGAGTAGACCAGGGAATCGATCTTTCCTTATGGGGCCAGGTTGTGTTTGCTTCCATTTAGTTAAAACAGACCTCCATTTACCTGGTCTGAAATAGCTAACATCTAGCGGTTGCGTTAGATGTGTACTATTGGGGGGCAAGAGAACAAAGCGAATATTATTGTTTTGGCACTCCTGTATGACAGTGATGCTAATGTGGCTGGCTAAATTGTCACCGATCAACACCTTCGGTCCTTCAAGTTTTTTAAAATAAGGGAGCACAATACATTTAAACCAGTCTTCGAATAGGTGTAGATCAAACCATCCAGATTTGCTGCGATTGTACCGGGCGTTTTCGGGACCATTTTCTGTCCACGTAGACCACAGCTGATCTGCCTTATATACAATATAAGGCGGCAACATAACTCCTGATCCACTAACGGAAAACATCACACTCGTTGAAGATTTTGTGTGGTCCATAATTTTTTCGGCATGTTTAGCTGTGCGTCGAACAACAACTTTGGTTCGTCCAGGGTCCTCGGTAAAACATGTCTCGTCATAATTGACGATATTTTCGTCAGAAATGTCTTTTAAAGTAACAGCCAACTTATCAAAATATTCACTTAAAATGTCAATAGAAACAGCAGCACGACTTCGCTTTATATTTTCTGATAGGCGAATGGATAGCTCGCTATGACGAGTAATAAACGCGTAGTACCAACTATTACCCGGTATGTTATCGGTAAAAGCACCTAATCTTCATCCTTGTCTGTTTAAATAATTTCGAACCAGATCTTTAATATTGTCTTTATCTAAGGGAAATCCCCACTCCGCAGCAAATAAAACAGCATCTTTTAGAACCACTTCCTCCTCCGTTGTCAATGAAGTCTGGCGACCATAAGTTTTCGTATTTTTATTTATAAGTTTTCGACATAACGTCGATTTTGATATCCCGGTATTACTTGAAGCCTCCGCCAATGTCCATCTACCAATGCGTATATTTGTTAAGGCTTCTTCTAATTCATCTTTAGTAAAATCGTGGTATTTTCGCTTTCCCAACACTCTTATACTTATTTGGCATTTTGTCAAGTCACCCAAAATCTGTAACAAAAAAATGTAAAAAAGCATTACTTAACCTCAAAAAATAAAATCAACAGGCCTGGGGTTCACAACCCGTTGAGAAGACAATAAACTATTGTAAAAAAAATATTACATGTAATTTGCTCATATGGATATCTGAGGATGACCTTAATTATATAGCATATCAAAAACCTTGGTTTTCTTACCTATTATTCAGTATTTTTTAGGAGCCAGATAAAATACTTGTTTACAACTTTTAGCTACTGAAAACATTACTTCATCATTGTGGAACACTTCAAGTTTGGGCGTTTACCTAAAAAATGGCAACAGTAGTTCCAAAAATAAATGTCACACTGTGTCAAGTCACCCCCACGATTTCAAGTCACCCAACTCTACGGCACTCTATTTCTAAATGAAGCCAAATAAATAACGATTTTTGTTTTATTTTAGTTATAATCACAATTTAGAATTGCGTTAAACCAAGTAAAATTAAATATAGGAATTTCAGTATAATAACACATATGAGTTACAATTATATCACGTAATAAATTAAAAAATAGAAAGTAATACAAGTAAATATCCTAGAACTTTGACAATCAGAATTATTAACATTTTTTAACATAAATAATCAGATGGTTATACATATTTCTCTAAAAATTGTTTGGTTTCCAATTGCGTCTTTATTGGCCATATTAAAACATTTGAAAGAATTCAAATTGTCAAAGTTTTATTGCATACACCAAGTTATATAATTATAAATACATTTTGGAAGATAGGGACTTGTATTGCATATGTTACTACTTTTTATAGGAGGTAAATGTCACAATTTAATACACATCTATACATTAACAAGTAATTAAACGCAACAGCTATTCAATTCACGTATATGTGTCACATATATACAAATAAAAAACAAAATTTTTAACATTAATGTTAAGTTTCTGTACAAATAAGTTAGTTGACTAAGCAACATAGGCAATAATTTAATCTATAAACCAAATAAATAAAAAAATCATAAGTAATTTAAGAAAAGTTACTAAAATCTGTCTTCAATTTAATTGATGGCGCTTGTGACGGTATAGGTTTACTAATGGTACTACTATCAGTTTTGTTACGTTGCTGTAACTGTTGGTTTACACGTACAGCATTCTCCAGCCTTGTTCTTAAATCAGTTGATTGACTCATTAATTTTTTAAACTCCTATTGAAAAAATAATTAGTTACATTATATTTATGCTAATCACATACCAATGGATATTTGGGTCCTATTTTCATTAGCCACTGCAAGCTTACTTCATGGAGAGTCAGTGAGTATTTATCAGCAGATCGGAGCACAGTTGCATCCAATAAATAATTAATCAAAACGGGAACCAGTAGTGACAGCATTTGGATACCTAGATACAATTTATTAAAAATTAAAAAATCAAGAGAAAAGAGTAAATTTTATATTTAAATACGATCCACAATTAGTTTGCAAACACTGCTTATAATAAATCTCCAATCATGTAGATATGTATTCTATAAAGCTAAGCAAATTCATTACTGTTTAAGGAACAGCTCTCTACCTGTCTTAAGGGAGAAAACGCCTAAACAAAATGTCACAAATCCAATCAAGTAGTGTATATAAAAATATCTAGAACACAATATTTAAATAATATGAACGAGGAAATTGTGAAACTACATGAGCATTAAACATTGAAAAACATGATTATAGTGATTTCCAAGTTAAGGCTGGGGAATTTCCTTCTTACGCGCACTTTACTTTGTAGATGTCGCTGAGTGTGCGCATTTAAATTGGTTTCATTCCAAAAAGATAATGAAAGCGAACGAATAATTGTCTATCCCTTTTGCTCTAGAAGAATATAGATATCTCCATCGCAATCTAAGATGCGTTGAACTTTTAATATGAGCCAACAATGTTTGACATTTTCTTACGAACTTGCGTCAAACTTTCAAAATAGCAACGGAAAATTTTGCTACATACTTAGGTATGCAAATATCTCGTCTAAAAGATGATGCTTCCTTACAGGAAGCAGTAGACTCCTTAATGCATTTGATGACTGTGACTAGGCCTGATATTCCTTTGCAACTAGTAAAGTAGCTAGATGTTAAGAGAAACCAACCATAACCGATTGGATAAGCCTAAAACGAATTTTTAAGTATTTAAGAGGAACTTCTAATTATGGGAATTTATTTAGTACTGGACAACATAATTTAGAATGTTTTAGCGACGCTGATTTTGCTGAGATATTACCACAAGAAAGAAGAAAAGTTCTGCTTCCTTTTCAAATTGGTAAGATAAAATTTACCTTCTAAATATAGGTAGGTGTATTTATATAAGTATACATAATTAAATATTTTAGGGATACTAATGTCTAATAACGCTTTGAAAATGTTATACCACAATTTGCAAAGCAGATTTGGTATTCAATATATTTTAACAAGAAGTGTAAATCAGGATATTCTCGAAAATTTCTTTGGTGTAATACGATCAAAAGGTGGACTGCATGATCATCCTAATCCTCTTCAATTTAAATATAGGCTGAGGTCGTATATACTGGGTAGAAATGAAGGTGCTTACTCGGATTTTTGAAATGTAGAAAACGATGATGCACCAGATTTGCCCATTTCTGGTTCCTTGATTAAAAGATTAGCCATAAGTACAAGTATTAATCCATCTTGCCCAAGCGAGGAAACCTTCGATGCACCAAATTTAAAATATGATTCAATAGAAAACGTTGCAGGATTTATTTGCAGAAAATTACAAGAACCAAAGCTTGAATCAGAAACTGACTCTAATTATACATGGGTGGATCATTTGAATGAGGATGGGCTGCATAAACCATCAGCAGAATTTGTAGTTCAAATTAGTCAATTGGAAGATATCTTTGAGTCTGCCAATGGGAAAATTTAACGTCAAAAAGCCAGTTCATCAAATGCTCCGATAAAACTTAACTCAACCTTCACGTCATTCCCTTGCGGGGTAGCAAAACAATCCCTGCTTCTTATTTATTTTTCATTCACAATTATTCTCCATGCTTTCCTATCTCCGCATACCTCCCTAGCTTCCGCAAGATTCATACATAGTCTCTGGCATGCCCTTTTGTTTTTAAAACTCCTTACCTTTCTTTCCTTTATCATAGATTCTACTACATTCAGTCAAGTTTTACGCGGCCTACCAGGCCCGGACTTTCCCCTAACCGCGCCCACATATATTTGTTTCGTTAATCTTGCGTTGTTCATTCTCTCAATGTGACCAAACCAACGTAATGTACAACTTTTATATTTATCCATCATCGTCTTTTCCTCACCACACTCCGTCATTATGTATTAATTTTTTATCTTGTCCGTTCTCGTTTTACTACATGCGCTTCTCAGGAATCTCATACCCACGGCATTTATTTTTCTTTCGTGCTTTTTTTGACATACCCTTGTCTCACTTCCATACAGTACTGACGGGACGAATACGCCATTATAGATTGCTCGTTTCGCAGCTAGGCTCATACTTTCATTTCTCATTATCGTCCACATACTTCCAATCACTTTCCTTCCAGCATTGACTCTTCGTCCAATCTCGCTCTCAATTGTAGCATCTGAAGTAAACATTCTACCCAGATATACCAGCTCGTCCACTTGCTCCACAATTTCATCTTGCAGAGTAGATACTCTACTCTCCTTTCCACCTTTCCGATTGAACACCACAATCTTAGTTTTGTTCACGTTTACCTTTAGGTCCATGCTCTCAGAGACTGTATCAAACTTCCTCAGAGCGGTTTGCAGCTCATCCGCACTGACACTTAATAAAACTGTGTCATCTGCATACACCAGAAGTCGTATATTTACGTCACCAATCATTACACCATTTGTATTGGTACATGCTTGTCTAAGACATTTATCCATGTATACATTGAACAACCACGGTGACATTACACAGCCTTGTTGCACTCCTTGCTCAATATTAAAGTATTCACTCACACCTGCTCTCACCCTAACACATGCCCGACTACCGTTGTATACTGCCCTTATTCCATTTATTAGACCTTTATTTACGCCATATTCATTTAATATTTCCCACAGCTTCTCCCTATTCACTCTGTCATATGTTTTCTCCAGATCTACAAACGCACAGTACAACTTCCTTGTTACCTTTAAACACTTTTTGATCACCTGCTGGAGAGCAACCATCTGATCGACACATCCTCTCCCTGGCATGAAGCCACCTTGCACATCCCACAACCTAGTTTGTGTAGTTTCTCGTACTCTATCAATCAGTATTCTTCCAAATACTTTACCAGGCACGCTGAGCAAGCTTATTCCTCTGTAGTTCTTACAATCACTCTTGTTCCCCTTACCCTTATACAGTGGTACAATGATCACGCTCTTCCAATCACTCGGCACTTTTCCACACATAAGGCATACATTGAATAATTCACACAATCTTCGTAAAAGCTTTGCACCACCATACTTGAGCATTTCACCTGTGATTTCATCTGCGCCTGCTCCCTTGCCGTTTTTCAACCTTCGTACCGTTTTCTCTACCTCATCTATTCCAATATCCTTCTCAGTTTCGTTCATCATTTCTTCTATATTCTTCTTATTTAACCCTTCAGTCTTACTTTCCTCACTACTGTACAGCTTTCCGAAATATTCTTGCCAGCATTTCCTCACTTCACAATCGTCCCATACTATTTCGTTTTTAGCATTCATCACTCCTGCAGCGTTCTGTTTTGGGCCACGTTTTGTATTTTTGACCCATTTCCAGAAGAGTTTTTTGTTTCCCTCAAAATCATTCTGCATTTTCTCTTCTTCCACAGCCATCACTTCCTCTTTATAAAGCAAAACTATTATTTTTTAGATCAAGAATATTTTTTCGCATAAGATATTTAAATTCGGAAATTAATATTATGAATGAAAGAAAGAGGAAATTTAAAAAAATTGCTACAAACTGAATAAATAAAGTCTAATTTTGTCTTTTTTTTTAAATCTACATTATGTACCATCATTCTGTCATATTGCCAACATACATTCAAAATTAATGTTTTATAGCTTACAACATAAGAACTAAATACCCGCGAACGTATGCAGAATTTGAATTCCCTCAATGAGTGACGTCACTGCGCAGAACGAACAAGTTTAGGTTACCGGAATATCATATCTTTCTTATATGTATCTTGATAGCAGTGCACAAGTGCAAAAGTTAATTACACAACTAATTTGGGTATATTTATACAAATATCTTGTTATACAAAAAGACCATATACTAATTTTTCATGTGCGAGGTTCCCGACATGATGAACACCACTACTCTGGACGTGCCATTATGTAGGTAACAACAAAAAGGGAGTAACGGACGCATGCTAGGATTTAAACATAAAATATTAAAGGCAAATGCTGCACATACATCTGATTTAAATATTCAAATAATTAGTTATACCAATGTACTATTTTGGTCATAAGTAATGTCCCGGCATACATGTAGGCAATCAACACCCCACTTTGCCGATGCCATCCGAAAATTTTTGCATGGAGAAGGGATGCAGTCAATAGCGTATTCAGTAATGTGTGTAGCATGCCAAGGCCAACTAGAAAGATTTATGTTTTTATTGTGGTAAAAACTACAATAACTACACTGTTAGCGTGGAATTCTCACTATTATGTCTATTATTTTCTTTGGCTTAGGTATTTAAAGTTCAGTTTAATTTATTGAATCTAAACCTTAATTTATGTTTTGTATTCTTTACAATGTTTGAACGTTTATTTGTATTTCCGAATATCTGCATGCGAATCTTGAAATCACATTAGTGAATATAATCACTAATGCATTAATTCATTAATATCTCGATTAATTTCCTGAATTGTTAATATTCTATTTATCTTTACTTTGGGATGTGTCTATCACTTTATCATTTAAGCTTAATTTCTTAGTCACATGTTTATATAAATATTTTTGTAGAAACAAAGACTGTTTCAAAAAGCAAGATAGGTCAGTTTTAAAGCTTATAACTTTTTTATTGTAATCCCAATTGATGTGAAACTTGGCAGAGATCTTCCCTGTAGACATATAATAACACTCAGAAAATATAAATTTTTTAGACGCTTAACTTTGTAAATTAAAAATTAAATTATCATAAAAAATTTAGTTTTGCGGCCCGTGTTTTACATACCATCGGTTTCAGTGCTCGTAGCTTCCTTATTTTTGTCTTAAAATGTGCGAAATTTTAAGCAGTGACATATCAAAGTAATATAAAAGTAACTGCAATTTCAAATTTTGAAAAATTTCTCGATACGTGCAAACTTCGCTCTAAACGCAAATATTTTCGTTTTAAGTGGACCGACGTGTAGGTTTTAATTGTTCTTTAACGTTCCGTATTAAAGTACACCCATTTATTATGTAGATTAATCCCAATTAATAAACAATTAAATTCTCAGACGAGAAAGAGAACGGGCTACGTTGGACGAGCTTACGATAGACGACTCAATACGAATTCCGTCGCATGCGCGATGCACGAAATCGAGCTACACACTGCTAAAATAAACGTTCATTAAAGAATATTATTTTATCGACCGATTTATTAAGAATATTAATCAAAACATCTGGAATGAGCACAAGGATTTTGTTTATTTATATGTACAATTTAAGGTGCATATTAAATGAGGACAGCAGAAACAATAAATAGTAAACTACAAAAATCAACAAATAATTGTGTGGAATGTGAAATTGGAAAATACCGTAACAATAATGACTATTTAATTCACTTTCTATTATATTTTTAATTTGTTTAAAATGTAAACTATACTATTTATTATTTATATAGAAAAATTACAAGCAAAAACTGACAAAGACCTTTACATTTCTGTTCAGGAGCTTGAAATGTTTCAACTACTAACAGAATCTTCTCCTACATTTCTTATTAACTGTTCTATGAGCACATCAATTATATGCTCTTTTTGTCGACAGTTTTCCTCAAGTTTTTTTACATGTTCCACGCAGTTGTCCCACAAATCTCCCGGTAAATTATTCATTACTTCAGTACATAATGTTAGCACGTCTTTTATTTTATATGTGTTATTTTGCTTTGACACTTTATTTTTAACGTAAGCCCAAATAAGTTCAATTGCGTTGAACTCATACTGGGCAACTGGTAACCACAACAATTTAACATCATCACCACGCTTTTATTTTGCTATTGTTTCAAGCAAATACACTTTTTTGTGATGGTAGGGTTTCGCTCTGATTAATAATTCCACTCTTGTCAAATGGTTGAAATTAGTTGTTCCTGCTGGTAAGGGTATCTTTTGTTTCTCCATCCAGGAAATGATGTCTGCCTTTCGCCAGGCAGTAATAGCATTTCTAAAATTTTGATCCAGCATAGTATGGTAAGGTGCCTGGTCGATCACAACTACAGAATGTTTTGGCAATTTTTCTAAAACAGCCCTAAAGCACTCCTCAAAGTATGCCGCATTCATTTCTCCATGATAATCATTACTGCCCTTTTGTCCAATGAAACACTTCAGAATTCCATCGACAAATCCTCGACAACTTCCAATATGAAGAATAACTATGCGTTTTCCAGAACCGTTTGTTTTTATACCTCCTCGAAATCAGTTTAATTCCTATAAATATTTACAACAAGAATATAAGTTATATGCATACTAAAAGAAATGGCCTATTTTTTAGAAGGCTTTTATGTGATGAAGGCGTATATATGATAAAAAATACATTTGTTAAGTGTACCTGCAAAACCCCGCGATAACGATCGAAATTATCATAGCTTTCCTCCGTTGATACATCCACCTGCCATCCTTTGCTCTTGGTATGATTTGCTCCACACCACGCTTTATCCGTGTAAAAAAACTCCCAACCGTTATCACGAAAATGCTTTATTCGTCTCAAAAATTCGGCTCTTTGTACCGCAACTAATGGGCGTAGGGTACTTGTGCTTATATGTGGGAAATCTTCAACTTCGTTATGTAATCTGGTGTGCACTTCTTTTACAGTAGGAAACTTTCCTTCAACGTAAAAGTACAACACCATCGATCTAATACAAACATCCGGAAGATACTCTTCTATAGTAATAGTAGGGCATCCAGTACTGGTCCTTGGATTAGACATACCATTTTCGTTTTTTCTTCAGCCAATACTCGATAAACGGAGAGCTGGGAGATGTTAAAGAGACTTTGCCGTGCGTTCAATAACTTAATTCACATCTTCAGATAATCCACACGATTTCTCTTCTGAAAAATATTTTTTGGCATTTAATATTAGTCCCTTTTCCGGCAATGTAAAACCTTTTGGCATTTTGAAAATATGTTCACCAACACAACCGAACTTCTACAACAGTACTGTGGTTACTAATAAGCAATTCGTAACAATTTCACGTTATTTTTCCGAAAATATATTACACCTAAGAACATTATAATTAGCTATAATATAAGAGAAAGTGCATTAAATAGTCATTATTGTTACGGTATTTTCCAATTTCACATTCCACACAATTATTTGTTGATTTTTGTAGTTTACTATTTATTGTTTCTGCTGTCCTGATTTAATATGTACCTTAAATTGTATAATATATATATAAAAAAATCCTTGTTTTCATTCTTTAATGAACGTTTATTTTAGCAGTGTGAAGCTCGATTTCGTGCATCGCGCATGCGACGGCATTCATATTGAGTCGTCGATCGAGAGCTCGTCCAATGTAGACCGTTCTCTCTCTCTCTCTCTCTCGACTGAGAGTTTAATTATTTATTAATTGGGATTAAACTACATAATAAATGCGTGTACTTTAATACGCAACGTTAAAAAACAATTAAAACCTACGTGGCGGTCCACTTAAAACTTAGAGCGAAGTTTGCACGTATCCAGAACACGTCACTTTTTTTTCAAAATTTGAAATTGCAGTTACCTTTACATTATTTTGATATGCTACTGGTTAAAATTTCGCACATTTTAAGACAAAAATAAGGAAGCTAAGAGCACTGAAATGCTTATGATAATTTAATTTTTAATTTACAAAGTTATGCGTCTAAAAAATTTATATTTTCTGAGTGTTATTATATGTCTACAGGGAAGATCTCTGCCAAGTTGCACATCAATTAGGCTTACAATAAAAAAGTTATAAGCTTTCAAACTGAACTATCTTGTTTTTTGAAACCGATAGCAAGTACATTGGACAAGTTGTATAGATTTTGTATTGTGTCACATAAATGTACTACTTTCACCGGATATTAAAAATATGTAATTGTGATAATAACTATATTATTTGTTGTTTTTTCTCTAATAAATTTAAATACCTTACATGATGCTTAGAAGCTATTTTGTTTGGTAATCATTTTCGGGCATCATCGGCGAAGTGAGATGTTGGTTGCCTACACGTATGCCGGGACATTATAAATTCGTTTTCAGAGGTGGGGATGCTTCTACAAACATTTTATTTTGCCTAAAATTGTCTGTTTGAAGGATTTTGCCTAACATTTGCCTGAATTGACAATTTATAACTATGTGCCTTTTCCGGTATGTATCGACAATTTTTAAATAATTTTCGTTTCGCAATCGAAAATATCGTATGAAAAATAATAGGTACATTATCTACAAGCTAGCACGTGTTTTTCTACTGCCTTCTTAAGCGTGAGTCACTAATGACGGGACAACCAATAAGCTAAAGTTCACTGTCCGGATTTAAAAACAGGTACTACAATAACAATTAACTCTCATAAAGTAAACATTTTTCCAAGAAGTGCTCGATGTGTTCCGAATAGAAATCCGCATACCGAAGTTGCATTTTGCGTTCTGCCGTATTTGTGTGTGCAACCCTGTGTTAAGCAGTGCAGTTTGTTTAAGTGACTGAATTTGTTATGTTTTTATTCGCATTTCTTTGTGTAATATTTTTTATCGAATAATGCCGAAAGTTAAAGAAACCCGTAGTTCGTATCTAAGGCGATGGATTTCTGGAAATGACTTCTACACAACTGACAGAAATATTATTTTTTGTAAAATCTGCAGTAGAGAGTTAAGTGTACATTTGCATTTTTTAAATTCTGAATTTCACTTGCAGTATTAGTTATTTTTTATTTAAGTAACCATTCCATTAATTCTGTTTCTTATTTTAGGTTGCATGTAAAAAAAAGTATCACGTAGATAAACATTCGAGTTCGGCCGGCTATCTGAAACGAGCTAAAAATGCTGAGTCCTCGAAAAAGCAAACAAGCGTTTCTGACTAATATGCAAGAAAATCTTTGGAATCGCATACATTTTTAAAAGATCTTTGCGTGGCGTTCGTAGCTACCAATATTCCATGGTCCAAACTATCAAACCTTCTGTTTCGCATTTTTTTAACAAAATATACTTCAAAAATAATACCGGATGAATCGACGCTTCGGAAAAATTACCTTGAAAATATGTACGATACAGTAAGTACAGAGATAACTTGTTTTAATATAAAAGAACAAAAGACGGTAGTAAATAGAATTTTTTTTCTTAATAAAATCACCAATAACATCCATCCGAGAGGAAGTAGGTGAAAATCCTATTTGGCTTTCGATTGATGAGAGCACGGACACTCTTGGGCGTCTTATTTTATCAAAATTCTTGGATGCTACAAATCATACCTCGATAGCCCGTACGGTAAAAGCGGCATTGAGTAAGTAAATTTCAAAACTAACTATAGATTTAATTTACTCTTTCCATTAAATTTCAATATAAATTTTGTGGCCTTGTGAAGATCGGAACGACCGCCTCTTGGTGCTGGTAACACAGATACAGCCCCCTACATGGTAAAATCAGGAAAAGCTTTAATGCTCTTTTATGAAAAATGATTCACTTAGCCAATTAGAAATCTTTTCCCCAATGTTAATGCTCTAATTTCAGCAGTTAAGAAAGTTTTTCTAAAAAGCCCCCAGTATGTGTGCTACCCTTAAAGTTATACTTCCTGAGACTTCCCTTCCTCCAGCTCCCGTCATCACTCGTTGGTGGACTTGGTTGAAGGCGGCTCTATATTACAACAAGAATTTTGGAGAGATTAAAAAGGTGCATATTCAATTTCTTTTTATTTATTTATCTATTTTGAAACCTTAATTATTTTGTTCACAGGATGTAGATTACTTGTGCCAGGATGGTGCAAAGACACAGGCCTAATTCTGAAAGATACCAAAGCTGCGTTTCAATCTGATTCTGTAGTGGCTGATTTAGGTTACATTGGAGCCCATTTTAGCCAACTTCCAGACTGAATCAAACAATTGGAAGATCCATCTCCATCCCTCACGGAGAGCACGAAGTTACTGAATCAAGCTCTATTGAACTTTCCTGGAATCAAGGGAGAAAAAATTCACCAAAAAATTGTTGTGGTTCTTGAGAAAAAACCCAGGTTGGAAAAAAATTAACAACATCAAAAATTCGCTTGGGGGAGAGGGTGTGGGAATAATGGATAGCTTGTCCCCTAAAGAAATATCCTGTTTTAAAAACGCGCCCATCACTTCTTGTGATGTGGAACGAACGAAAATAATTTAGAGAGATACATGGTAGCGCATTCATTTTACGTGTAAATAAAATGAAACTACAAAAATCAGCGATTTTTATTTCTTTGCTATTAATATTAATAGTATTAATCAGATTGTTTTTAATTTTTTTTGCCTAATTTCATATTTTATTTTGCCTGCAAATCCGGCTTTTACTTATCACCAAAATAGTACATATTGAGTATCTTAACGAAATGGAAAACCAGTCACAGTTTTATAGGAAATCGACGTCTTGGCTCACCTGGTTATCATTTAGATATAACCTCATATACCCAGTATTGAGAAGTAAACCCTGACATATTTAGTAATATAACAATTAATAGCACTAGTATTTCAAATATAATTCCAGAATGTTTTATATTTATTTCTCAATACAACTGTATCATTATCAAGAGAATCCAAATCCATTAAGAAGTAATGTTTTATTTCAAGTTGGTTAAGCAGTTCCCGTAATCCTACCAGTAGATGTTCTAGTGTAATATCAGCCAATCTGACTTTGTATGGTACACTATACTGGCACTATATTTCTTATGAACATTTTCCAAGCCCTGTTTTGACACCTTTAGCCATTTGGTTATTACTTCCAAGTACAAAGAGCAATTTAGCCTTAATATTATGTGTTGCAAATACAAATTTATTGAGTTTTACAGATCAGCTTCTTAACAATCAGGGTTTTTCCATCTACATTACAAAGAGAATACTTTTACAAACATTATGTTGTCATAGAATGAGTCTGTCTGCCTATCTGCATAAAGAATACTCGTTACAAGGTTGTTCAAGATTTCCAATAATAACCAAAGTCCAAATCTTTTGTTAGCTGGCTTTATTTGCTTCCAAATAGCTGAGAGAAATACTATACAAGTTTTGGGAGTTATCACATTATCACTTTTAATGACAGATTAGCACTAAACTACGAGCAATGTGTATTAAGATACATCATCATTATGCTCGGCCGCATCCGACTGGGTAGTAGTGGGGTCGTTGAAACCCACATGGCTGAAAGTATACGAAGAGGACAATGAACTTGGGGGTTTGTTTCCAAGTCAGTGACACTGAAGAGGTTAATAAACTTTGATCTTGAAAAAGTCAATGAACATTGGATTCTCTCCCTCTCGTTTTGAGGAACTGGTTTTACTTCTAGATTTCTAACAATTGTACAGATACCCCTAGGCGCAATGAATTTGTCAACATCACACGACCTTGAGACATGGCAATACTGCAGAGTGGGCCAGCTATACTCTTGTGTGGTGGAGTGTGTGTGTGTGAGTATGGGTGAGTGTGTATTAGTAAGTATGAACCTGATTACTATTGAAGTCTAGAGATCTTAACAAACACACCAATGGATCAACTAAATAAATCAACTTGCAAGAGAATCAGACATTAACTCAAACGATGATTTTTCAAAATTTTTAGTGAAAAACAATTTTTTTACATCCAATATGAACAAAAATGATAAAATTCGTTACATTTTCTGGAAATAAAGCTCAACATAAAAAATAATCTTCAAAATAAAAAGAGAATGTGATGCTAATACAATGTATACATTTCTTGAATAAAATTCACACTACGACTCACTTACAAAGGTATGCTACTCGCAAATCTAGAATTCGTTGAGTTCGCGCAGATGATGTAATTACGAATCAGTGTTTTAAACAATTACTATTAATCAAGAATTGACCAGCATTCCTTATCATTTTATAAAGAATTGTTTGGTTCCAACATAACGCTAGGGAAAAGGGGAAAGGAGATGAGACCGTTCTCACAGCGATATAGGCGTACATTTCTGGAGAGCATATGGTTATTAATAACGTCATTGTAACAAAACAATAAACAATTAAAAACAAAGCCATCATGTATTTCTTTATTAAAAAGTAGTAAAACGTGAAACAGTATTTGCGCTTCAGGTTAATAAGTAGACAAAATATGAATTTTCTAATTCTTGCTTACTAGGGGTCTTTGAAAATAATTGATGACGTTACGTCTGTGGTTTGTTTACTTACCAATAAAATGTTAGGTTACGATTTAAATAGTCCATTTGTTTACATATTACACGCTGTCTCACCCTTATAAAACTTGAGTTATACAACAAACAACAAATAACGTCGCACTTATCTAAACGTTCGAAAAAACACTGCAATAATAATCAAAATAATCGTCAGAATCCGATGTTGTCAACTATGGGGGCAGCCATCTTCTGGCAGTTTGCAGTTATGTTGGGACACACAATTGTAAACAAATAGGTCTATTCTTGGTTAATAGTAATTGGTTTTAAACGTAATTTAACCAGAATACACTTACAACTTGACTAACTTTTTATTAGTGTTAAGTGTTTCATACATACAAGTAGTATGATATTTGACATTTCAATTAACAAGACTGTTTAATTACCATTTTTAACTTTGTTTGCTTTATTAAAACACATTGAATTGTATACTTATAATTCACTTTATAAAAAAATTGATAAACAATTGTCATTTGTTTTAGTAATGTTAACATTGATTATTGACCTTACTACAAATTCGAGAATAGTTACATTTTTAATTTTATATTCTTATTAATGATAGTAACTGAAACTTTGTTTCAAACTACATATTCATTAGCGTGTGTTGATTGCTTACACATTACAAATGTATGTGAAGTAATTTATCGTTTGTACAACAAAACTTATATACCTGTGCAAGAAATCAGCAAACAAATATGTTTCCATACTTCGAGAAGCAGAATGGGAGAAAATCAATATGTATGTTAACCAAAAGAATAAAACTTGGCCAAACAGGTCAATAAATATTCCTGTTCCCAATTTAAAATCTTGTCATCAACTAGGACAAATAAACTATAAGAAGTTGAATGTTTACGACAATGCAGAAACACAGATTCTCTTTTCGCAATAATTGATTACAATTCTTTTCAATGTTTTTGTTAAACATGAATGTTTCTAACAGTATTAAATGTATTTCTACAAATCATTTCAATTTCACAAAAATTTTTGTAGAACTTATTTCTATCAAATTATTATTACTATTATAGAATAGCTTCCCCGTGACATCATCATAGTGAGAGAGTAAACTAGGTTGCTCATAGACATACCATTGTTAGTGTATCGTGATTCATATGAGTCAAACCATTTAATACAGCAAAATTGTTTGTGAGCAAACAATACAAAAACCACTTACCTTGTAGTACATCTCCTTGTTAGCAAAACAATAATTTAATAAATATTACATATTACAATTACAAATAACTAATACTTACGATTTTGTGGCTCTGCTAAAGTAATTAGCGATTCAACAGTCACAATTGTTTTCAAAGTTATTGATAAATCAACATCACTAAGCAGTTTGTGTGAATTTTCAGAGTATAAAAATTCAACCAGTCTTGGAGCTAATGCATGGATATAAGGAGTGGCTACAGCACGGTCTGCATGAGAAAATACAGATTTCAAAGTTTGAATACATTTTAAACGAACCTAAAATTTGCATAAATTAAATTAATTTGATTATTTTATATGGTGTACATACCACAGCATTGGAACTTTGCAAACACTGACGAAAATGATTAATGCAGGGATATTGTAAATTAGGTGCAGTTACAACATTCGATGGAGCATGCAAAACAAATACCCCGATTGCAAGCATCATTGTCACTTCATCTAATTTACTTTCATCACTACCAGTTTTAGCTAAATCTATTACTTTTGCCAAGGAGCTTTGTAATAGTTTTTGCCATATTTTGCTACAATGTTTGTCATAACCATACCGATCTATGGCTAAGATTTTTAATGTGTGCAAAGCACCTTGAACTGCAGCTCCATTTGCCAAGATTGTATTATCGTTAATATTCTTTGTTGCTACCTCTTTTATAACTCCAGTTGTCAGGTATAAAATTGTAGGTAAAATTGATATTGCTCCTAAAACCGACAAAATTGCACTAATTCTTATATAACTATAAAATAAATACCTTGAGGTGAACATAATTTATGCAAATTTTCCATGCAAGAGATAGCACAAGCAATCAAACGACCTGTATCTTCTGATGGTTGCGTTGAATGTAAGTATGTAGTAATAACAGAATTTGGAGATGGACTAAGAGCAGGTAAATGACGAACTAATATGCAAAGGCAAACTTCCAAAACTGCAAACACTAAAGATTGCCCCGGAACAATTGCTCCACTATCACCACCTTCTCCTAATAAGTCTACGTCTGTTACAGACGCTTCATCACCATTCTCTAAAATTAAAATATTCTTTAACATTATCAATCTAAGATTTCAAAATTTACAGCGCTTATCAGTCAATATGTATATATACATATATACATATATATATATATATATATATATATATATATATATATATATATATATATATATATATATATATATATATACAGGGTGAGTCACGACAAACTTTACATATACAATATATAGTCCCTTATGGAGAATATCATATGACCATTAAAAAGTGTCAACTCCGCTTTTTTTATTAATGTACAGGGTGATTTATCAATTTTGATAAAAAATTCATTTGGCTATAGCTACATAGATTATTTGATTTTTATGATTTTTTGGTGAAATATTACACTATTATATAGTATTTGATCGCGTTCTCAAATCTTAGAAATTCCATGTGAAAAACCATGTGTGTGACATTTTTGTCACACTTTTATTTCATTTCTAATAAACGATCAAATTTGGGTGAAATTGTAAATAAAAAAACTGTAAGTGGCAGATCTTTTAACTAAAATAAGTACAGAATACGTGAACATTGCTTTATCTACATTATTACTGTCCCTTTGTGTTGTTTCCCGGACCGGATTAAACGATTTTTAAAAATTTTATTTCCAAATAAAACCACCCTGTACATTTTTATAGAACGTAGCTGGAATAATCAAAATACTCGAACAAATTAAAAATTGCTTCATCTTCATTAGAAATATATTATTATTAAATATCAGATCAAAAATGATAAATAAACTACAACACATAGTAATAACAAGTAATAAGAAACGACTCTAAGAAATTTTAAAACTAAAACTACATAACATAAAAAACGTAAATAATTTTAAAACACAAATTCACAATAATTTATAAATAACTACAAATGCTAGTAATTAATAAATTTCTCTATTTCGTGTTGTAATCATTTACATTCTCGCATTATTTTGCTGCAAAATAATATGAGAAGGAGTCACATCTTAAATGATTTCCATCTTTTTCTAATGCACCAGGAAAATAAGTTGAGAACTTAATGTTACCCAATCAAAAGTAAGTAGAGTCTTACGAAAAAGTCGTTTACACCTATACCATATCCAAATAGTGCAGCGGCTACATCCTGGAGACGAAATCCACAGGTTGTAATTTTGTAGGTGGATTGCAAATCATAGAGTAGAACTATACAGGACATTGTTTACAGACGAAGCACAGCTTACAAGGGATGGGATACATAATTCTCGTAACGCACATGTGTGGGCAAAAGAAAATCCCCATGCTGTTTGAGAGTTCCATTCACAGGTCAGGTTTTCTGTCAATGTGTGGATTGGTGTAATAAATGATCAACTGATAGGGCCTCATTTTTTTGATGGTCCTCTAACAGGACAGTTTACTTAGAATTTTTACAAAATACTTTGCCTAACTTACTTGTCCACATAGGAATCCGAGAATTGTATTTTCAACATGATGGGGCGTCGCCTCACTTTTTAGTTGCAGTAAGAAATCATTTAAACAATATTTATGGGAACAGGACGTGCAGGTCCTATTTCATCGCCTCCACAGTGCCCCGATTTCAAGCCTGTAGACTGTTATGTTTGGGGACGATTGAAAGAGTTAGTTTATTCGGAAAATATTAATTCCCGAGAACAACTAATTAATAAAATTCTTCTGCATACTAATATTGTTAGAAATGATCCTCTGACAATTCGCAAAACGATAAGACATTTAACAATTCGGCAACAAAAATGCGTAGAGGCTGCTGGGTTTCATTTCGAAAATTTACTTTAATTTATTATCACCAATTTCTTGTTTACATTCTAGTAGCTATAGATATGCTTTAGTTTTAGTTTTATTTTCAAAATAGTTTATTATTGTTATTGGCTATAATTTTTTATAATTATTGTATTTGCAAAAATAAATTTGAGAAGTGATCTTTAGAGCTTAATAATTATAAGCAATTGTAATTATTTATAAATTATTGTGAATTTGTGTTTGCAAATTATTTACGTTTTCATGTTATGTAGTTTTAATTTTAAAATTTCTTAGAGTCGTTTCTTATTACTTGTTGATATTTAATAATACAATATTTCTAATGAAGATGAAGCAATTTTCCATTTATTTGAGTATTTTGATTATTCCAGCTACGTTCTATAAAAATGTACAGGGTGATTTTATTTGAAAATAAAATTTTTAAAAATTGTTTAATTCGGTCCTGGAAACAACAGAAAGGGACAGTAACAATGTAGATAAAGCAATGTTCACGTATTCTGTACTTATTTTAGTTAAAATATCTGCCACTGACAATGTTTCTTTTCAATTATTACATTATTATGTGATAAGCCATGGCGGATTTACAATTTCACCCAAATTTGATCGTTTATTAAAAATGAAATAAAAGTGTGACAAAAATGTCACACACATGGTTTTCATTGTCTGTTTGTGTACTTTGAAAATCACTAATTACAATTTTAAAATAATAGTACACAGGGTGAACTTTTTAATATGAACAGGCCCAATTAATTTTTCAGAAGCCGGTTCTGGAATTTCTAAAATTTGAGAATACTACATAATAGTGTAGTGTAATGTTTCACCAAAAAATCAGAAAGATCAAATAATTCGTGTAGATATTATAGCCAAATGAATTTTTTATCAAAATTGATAAATCACCCTGTATATTAATAAAAAAGCGGAGTTGACACTTTTTAATGGTCATATGATATTCCCCATAAGGGACTCATATATCGTATAAGTATGTAAAGTTCGTCATGACTCACCCTGTGTATATATATATATATATATATATATATATATATATATATATATATATATATATATATATATATATATATATAATTTGTAAAAAAACTATACTGGGTGGGCAAATAAGCAAGTTAATCGGCCGTATATCAGGACCTGTCAATCTGACAAATGGGGAAAAAATTTTTATTATGAATGTGGCCATGACAAAATGATAGAAATTATTTTGAAGTTCCATATTTCACCGCTAGGGGGCGTGATTAAAAATTAAATAATAAAATTCTAAATTTCTCCCAAAACTCCTATATTCGTAGTTAGAAATTTTAGACAATTCTTCATAATTTTGGTTTAAGGTTCATTGGCGTACTGACCATAATACGAGTGGGGGAAGACTATTGCAAATGTAATCATTAAAAATTGCTGTAAATTCTAAACTTCTTATTCAACTTTAGTAAAATAAAGCTTGTTTGGAAGACAACTGTAGGTATTTTAAATTGCCGTTCCCATTGTTACACAATAGTTCCTAATAAATGTGCTAGAGGGCCCAATTTGTTACAATATCAGTTTTTTCATTTTACTCCAAAAATTTAAAACACTGTACATTTTGGCCATCGTATTCGAAAATTAGATTAAATTTGCGAGAAAAACGTAAAAACCGCAGGTTTGATATTTTAGCTCATTTTAAAATTATGGTGAAATGAAGATTTTTCTAACACTTTAATTGACGAAGTTTGGCTTTGCTGAGCTAAATTGGATAAATGTTGGTCTCATATTAAAGAGATGGCTGTTGTTAATCAAATTAAGGATCAACAGTTATTTTTAATGCCTATCTCCGTTGCTAGGGGGCGTTAAGAATAAAAAAATGTTTTTACACTTTTTCTTTAAAAGTTTAATTGCAATAATGTAGGTATTTATCATATCAAAATCAAAAAGCAAATTAAATTTGCCATAAAAATGATACAAAAACAATTTTAATATTGTTGTTAATTTTAGAGTTATAGCAAAATTAAAGTTTAAGTTTAACGTGGGTCGCCCTGTAAAGTTCAAATAAAATCAAAAATCCGATTTTAAACCCAAAAATATTAGGTATTTAATGCCTCAATAAATAGCATAGGGCTCATAATCACAGTATCGTATTACACAATGACTGACTAACTTAGAGTAATTAAGAATCCATAAGTAATAAAAACAAATTTAGTAAAAACGTCCACTTTCACGTAATCGTGGAATGTTGTTCATGTTTTAAATACATACTAATTTCATTAATTTATTAAAGTGAAATGTAAAATTTAATGTTTATCCACATATTTTATATAACTTTATATCTCAAGAAGCCATTTAATATCTTCATACCACTAACAATACATACATAATATTTTTAACATACACATTTAAATAATAAGTATCGAGGTGTTAATTATGTTTGTATACATAATCATTGTTATACAACCACGTAGTATACACCTGAAACAATTTACCTGTGACATGAAATTCTCGAAATTACCACAAGTAGAATATTTGAAAATGGACGAGTGCACATTTGACCTCCAGATCATCTCTGGTTGCATGTGTTGTATTGTAGTTTAATTATTTGCCGTTATTTCAAATATTTTATTAATAATTATTGGGCTATTCGGCAATAATGAATTATTTCAGTTTTTTTGTAGATATTTCGTTTATTATTTATAAACTTATATACAGTGTATTAATTAAGTATGGAAACGGTGGTATTATCTGAAATTTGGTATAGAAGTAAAACATACGGTTTTCTACTAATATTCGTGGGGTTCCGACTTTTTTATCGATCGTTACAACTGCTGCAGGGCCCACTTGATTATTTTTTTAAATTGAAATGCGGGGCGAAAGTACTATCATTAGAAAGCTGTTTTGTGTAGAATCCAACAATGTAGCACTTGATATGACAGTTTTGAAAAATAACTTCACTATACCGAATTAAAGTTTGAGAATGTTACTTTCAACAGCTTGCTAAATATGCTAAAAATTTAGTTGGTGGTGAATGCTTTGTTTTGTTTCTCAACTTTAAACAGTACATTTATGAAGAATACCTGTAAACAAATTGGAACCACTAATATTAGTAGAAAACCGTATGTTTTACTTCTATACCAAATTTCTTCTATATATGGCCGTATTCAAATAATACCACCGTTTCCATACTTAATTTACACCCTGTATAAACAATGAGAGTTGGTTTTTATGTTTTTCCCTAAATTCATCATTCATATGTTATACATTAATTGTAAAAGCCCTCTAAGAGTAATTACCATGACAAAATTAAAAATATTTCGAAGTTGTTGTACATTTGCAGTTTGAACTATTTATAACCTGACATTTCTTAGTGTTAATCCGCCTTAAGTGCTTAACTAACAGATACCTTGATCAGCCTTCGTGAAAATCATATGATTAATTAAAACAAACAGGATAGTGAATTTAAAAAAAAATGCAAATATTTTTATATTAAATAAGATTTGATATATCAAGTAATATTGGGCTATTATTCCGCTCAATAAATTGAGAGAACAAGTAATTTTGGGCATAACCGCTTATGGATTATTTGTTAATATATTCCCAATGCTTTAGTGCAAATTTATTCCTGATAACCTGACAAGGAAAACAATTCAGGATCAAGGGAATTACCTTGCGTTTTTTTCTTTTTTAATATTTCAAATTGTTCCTGAGCAGATCTAATTACTTGCTTTAGTACTTCCATACACAATAATTGAGTTTCATAGCTATCTCTCGTTAATAATAATCGATGTAACACATTGCAAAGTTCAATTCCCAAAGATTTATCTACCATGAGAAGATCTCTTGCCCAAACAGAATCAAGCAATGTGTATAATGCTTGGAGACAAGTCACAATGCTCTCCAGTGGCTCAGATGATCGCGGACTACAAAGTGCTTCCATACATATTCCTATAAAACGAATGAATAGAAACTTGACTAAAACTCTTTATAAATGTACCAAATAGTAAGTGAAATTTATCTGGTCCACACTCAGTTGGATTATTATTAACAGTATTATGGTTATCTTCTGATTGAACTTTTGTGTTGCCTATATTTAACCATAATGTAGCAGCATGTAAAATTGGAGGCCAACATTTTGTATAATGTGGACGTGAAGATTCTATTGTATCATTTGTATAAAAAGCCCCACCATCATGAGGAAGCTGACTCGCAAATTCTAAAATGATCTAACATGAAATAATTCCAATATAAATAAAGAAAATTTACCTGATGGTAAAGATAATAAAGCATGATCACGTAAAGCCGCTAACCAATGTTGTGACAAACTTACAAGTTCAGGTTGCACAAGTGTTAATAAACTTTCACCCTTATATTCAAAATCACCAAATTCATCGTCAGTATTTAAATTATTACTACCAACTAAAGCAACCAAACCAGGAGCTGATCCATTCCCATTCATTGCAACAATATAGACTTCTGCCCATGCTTTTAGTATTGACAGTTTTTCGAGTGTAGTTAAACTTTCGTTATACAACTGACTTGCATTTGTTTTGTTTTGTAATTTATCCAAAGATGATACTAATAGTTGATGAACTCTTCGTAAATCGTTTAAATCTCGCGCAACACTAGACCCTATCCAAGTTGAACATACATCACAAGCAGCAGCAGTCACATGAGAGGATGTTTCAGGTGAGAATGCTGGTCTTAAAGCAGCTCCAACCTACATAATTTCAATTATATAACACAACAGATTACAGAGAATAAAATCTATAGTTTATACTTAACTTCTGTCTAAAAATGAGGCAAAATAATGACATTCAGACTGCCTTATTTCGGTAGCATACCAAAACATATACACATTTAGGAAAAAGATTCTCTAAAAAATATTTAAGGCGCAGAATAATTGAATAATTGAAAATATTATTTTATTATCTGCTGATTTGTGATTAAGTATATTTTTCTATTATTTGGAATAGTGTTGTGACACCTTTTACCGTACTTAGTACAATCAGTAGACTTAATCTATTTTACTATACCTAAATTTGTAGATTCTCTATTATAAACAGGATTTTATTTTAACAATGAACGATTTATTACTTTACCTCATTTTTGGGTTGTATAATAGTAGTAGAATTACCTGTGCTTGAAACTGTTCCAATAATAAATGACCAGGAAATTCCGGTTCAGGAACTTTTGCAAATTTTTCAATAATTTCTTGTAAAGTTTTTAACCCTTCCAACCTCAATTGATCAGAATCACTAGTTGCAGCAATAAATGCCATTCTAATTAAGTCTGTTAAATGGAGTACAAGAAAATCTACTTTCCCTTTATTAAACTGTACTTCCTTTGCTTGTGTCAAATCAAAATGAGCATTTTTAGTATTACCCTCACATGAGATTATTATTCTTCGAACACATTCTGCAGCAAATACTCTAGTTGGCCAACGAGGTTGTACTGCAGTGTGAATATTTGAATCTTCATCTGCATGAAACTCTGCTTGATCATCATCTGCTTCAGTCTCTTCCTGCTCACTTTCATCTAAAGGATTTAAACTAACTTGATCTTCGGAATTGGCATTATCTAAAAATATTAATATTTTGTAATTCTCAGCGAAAATAAATAATGTTTATTTAATAATACAACATTATCGATATTTATCGATAATTATTCGCACCCCTACTGATGATACCGTACTTTGGCGCCGTCGGCAATCAGGGATTTATCAGAGGTATATAAGCTTTTGTACAACCTCTAAACAGTCAAGTTTTCATACTTGTTTTCAGGTCTGTCTCGAAAATGTTGCTTTCTGTACCAAATTTTCATACAATTATACTGATGAAAATCAATTAATATCAAATCCGTGATTATGGAGCGTGTGGCCTAACTACCACCATCCAAACATTATGGTTTATACATGTTTAACTTTTACTAACTTCTTTAATAGAATATACATTAATATACAGTTTTGGAAACTAAATACGATAAATGCAATGTAGTGCAATATTGTACAAAACAATGTTCAAATTTACATTAAGGTATATAATATCAAAAGTACCTAATAACAATAATGGCAACAGTTATATATAAAATAAGAAATAAAACATCTAGATCTTCATAACATTGAATTTAGTTCACTAATAGGGCGCCTGTTAGCTGTGCTAGTAAAAATAGTCTCTGCATAACACATGATCGTCATGGATTAAGCAATGGTCGCTAGCGCTTAGTGAATGTGTATGGGATTGTAGCGCCATCTTGATATTTACCCAAATGCATATTGTCAGTAATAATAATTCACTGTGGTACTTTGTTACAGGCTAAATACTCACTAGAGCATCCAGCCCGTAAAGGCAATTTGTGCCGACATAGCTCAGTGGTATAGGCGGGGTTCTTACTTAATATTGTAAAAGGACACTCGTCACAACTCCAAAAACCTCAAAATCGAGTAAAAATGTCAAAAAGGCGCCACCTGTTAAACACATTTATAGCGGGAAAATGTCATGAACAGATCTTAGATTGGCCTAACAGGAAACCATAACGTTCACTCAAAAATAACAATTCTATTCCAAAAATCTTTACGCCAAGTTCACCTAAACTTCAATAAAGTCTTAAGCTTTATCTAAAATCCGCAAGATGCGATAATAAAACTTAAAACTCCCTAAAATCTCGATAGACCTCAACGCAAAAATTATCTCAAATAACCAAAAATAAATGAAAATGCGATAATTAACTCTGCAATTTAAAACACAAACATACGTCCCTACAACAAAATTAGGCGTGATCGAAAATTTATAAAATCCTAAAATTTAATAAGCGTCGATATCGGGATGTAATACTTAAATTCGTCAACAAAAATATAGCTGATTTTCAAACAAATAACAAACTGCTTACCTTTTGGCAATTCATGAATGATGTCTACAATCGGTAGGTCGATACCTACAAAAAGTACCTCAAAAATATTTGCAACTTTTCGTAAAACCCTCGTATGCAAAATCAATCAACTGTTCGGTTAGCGACCGTCTCAATTCACAATTTACGTTACGTTATTTCCCTTAATAAATTTGCACTTCAATATAATTATTCTTAAAAAAACTCACTTTAATTCATTTACAACCAGCCGTTCAAATGCTCAAATTCAAGGAAACAAAATAACGTATTGAACCTTTAAAAGTTACGTTAAAATACTGTACTTCAAATAAACATAAGAAATATTGAGGTTTCTTCATGATCTAATTCTCATAAAAACAAACACTAAAATGTACGTAGTATGATGCTGTACAACATTGGGGTTACACTTTAAAAAAACACAAAAAGTACGTTAACCTAAAGATATACATGGTATAGTAATAAAAAAATATATATCGTCGAAATATTAACATACTTGCAACATAAATCAAAACATTCATTTCAAATTTGATTACATAAATTACCTTAAACGGCTGTGAGACCAGCTGGTGTCAATATTGGTCTTACTAAAATTATTTTAACTCGAAATACCAAAATAACACAAGATTATGACAAAAATATTGCGTCCCCTTTGTACTGCATGGCCACATATAATTTCAATACAAATTCATCAGTATAATACAAATAAAAAAAGCACGCAGATAAATTTTGAATCATATTACGAATGAATACGCATGCACTAAAAGTTAATCGATAGAAAAATCAAACGTCAATGTCAAAAGTCAGCGTATTCAAACGTCGGCATATACAAAAAAAAAATAGAATACACAAGAATATATTAAAATTTGTCAACCACTGCAAACAAAATACACAAAAAAGTTTACCTTGTATTCACAACACACCCTTTACGTAGTATATCTAGAAGATGGCGACGGCGGCGGCAATATAATCAATGTAGAACCTCGAACTTCAAAATGACTTAACTCGTGAATACTTCTCTTTTCAATATGTTTTGATTGATCTTACAATAGGTTTACATTACACTATTACTTAAACTTCCATAAACTTTGATTACTTTACTCTACTATGTACACATTTATTAAACGAAACCATATTTACACGAAACTTCGTACGCGTTATATTTATAGCAGTTTGTATTATTGGTTCGAAGCAATATGCGTTAACGCCGGTCCATAGAACAGAGGCTTAAGCACTTAAAAAACACGAAAACCACTTATTTTTACGTCCAAATATGTCATCATGACAAAACGACATGCAGCCACAGAATAACCTAGGTATGTGGCGAGCCAGTATATTATCCCTTTTATTGGTAACGGAGATTAATTGCTCCACGATAATTCGACACACCCCAGCATGTAATAACTTCTTCCATCAAACACTTCTCACTACCCCTTTCGCGGATATTGCGTTCACCGCAAACAAACAAAACGTGAGGAATTCCCAGCATCCTAGTCTACACTAATTACTACCTTACTCAGAAATCGCCATCTTCCATACTAACCCTTTTCATCTTACTTAAACCTAAATTAGCGTCGTCGTCGGCATCGAGGATTAGGCCTCGCGGTCTGTTCCGTTTCATTCGTACATCTCTTCCTTGGTCTTCCTACATCTCGGGTTCCTCTTGGTTTGTATTGTGTTGCTAATTTTGGGAGTCTCTCTTGGCTCATTCTCTCCACATGTTCCTTCCATCTTGTTTTATATTTGATTATTTGGTTTTGTATTGACTAAACTTGTAGCTCGTTTCTGATGTGTTTTGTTAGTAAATCTGTCTAATCGGTCGCATTCATCGACTCCTCTTAGCAATCTCATCTCTTGTGGACTGGATTTTCCTATGATCTCTTGCTGACATTGACCATGTCTCGCTGCCGTAGAGTAGTGCGGGGACCGTCATTACTTTGTAGAATTTTATCTGTCTTGTTTCTGAGTGTTCTTCTTATGGTAACGCACATTTGTTGAAATGTGGCAATGTTTTTGTCGATGTCTTGGTCGTAATTGCATGAGATATCAAGCCTAGATATTTGAAATTTTGTACTTGTTCTAGATTGATGTTGTTAATAGCAGTTTTAGATCTTATCGGTCGTTTGCCTTGAAAGGCCATTCTTTTTCTTTTATGTGTTGATATTTGGAGGTTGTAATCTTTTGATATCTTGTTTAATTTATAAATTTCTCGTTGTAGATTGTCTTTTGAATTTTCGATTACCGCCTGATCGTCTGCGAATAGTATTGTATTGACATACGTGTTTGTGTTTATTTGAATTCCCTTTGGTTCTTCTTGTTTCCAGGTCTTTATCATCATCATCGTCATTTATATAGATATTGAATAGAATGGGTGACAATCCATATACTTGTCTTACTCCTTATTATATTTATTATGTCGGGTTTTTGCCATCGTCATTGTTTTCTATAGTAATTTTGGCTATCATAAAAAAAGAATCGCTTAAATTGTAAGCGCGGTAAAAACGATACTCAATAGGAAAATAGTCGAGAGAAAGATAAATTTCATCATGCTGCAACTGCCAAGTTAGCTCCCCAGTAACCGACCAAAATGATATCGTTAAATTATTTTTCTTTAGTACTTATTGTAGCTCAAATAAATTCCTCCCATTCTACAATGACAAAATTTAGCAGAACTGATATGGTATACTACATTCCAAATAACTATGGCACCACATACAAATGCTATTACACGTGGACGTTATCGGGAACAAAATACTTTTTAATTTGAAACCTTGGATATTACAATTACAATTTCAACTACCTGCAATTGTTCCAAAAAACTTAATATAACAAAAATACCTATTTACACAAAACTTAGTATAATAGTAACGCCCGTATCACCTGTGAGTGAAACGTAATTTTACAATTAAAAATTCCATTTATAATTGCCTCCAAACCAAAAAAAATGTAATCAAATAAAAGCTCGCAAAAATTTAAACTCTTTTAAATTCGAAATTTAAAAAAAAATAGAATGAAACAAACTATCTACTGTATGATCCTTAAAAGTTACACACAGGGTGACAACCTGAATATAACGATATAATACAGTTTATGGGGCAAATTCAAAACCGATATTTAGTACCTTTTGAAAAGTTATTGATAATGATATGTTGTATAGAAAAACTAGTTGAGCTGTAGTAAAATAGATGTATAGGATTAAAACAATCCTTTTAACTGATAAATTACAATTAATACAAAGTTTTACATAGTAAGTTTAGAAAATATTAATTAGCAGAAATATTTATCAAAAGAAAACGTTAGTAACCCAATTATAAATGAAACCTAAAAATTTCACATTCAATAAAAGAATTTTATAACATTCTGCTTTCAGAAAGGTCTACCTCCACATATTTAGAAGTTTGGCCATAAGATGTTAAAATTAGGGTTTCTGCTTCTCAGAGAAGTGCGTCGTGTTATATTTTTTTATACCCCTGTATAAATAACCTGAAATAATTTAAATACCATTCACTAACTATCCGTTAGATCTAAAATCGATTAAGTAGGTCGAAAAAGCACTACAATAGTCTAAAATGTATATAAAGAGTTTACTATGAGCAGCTGGTAACTTTCTTACGACTACATAATGCGAATATAGCTCACACGGTATAAATACTGTAATCCTAATCATTATCATAAATTCTTAACTTCACTTTAGATTTATAAAATGCAATAAAATGTAGGTAACTTCGCCAGATTTAATTTGAGTTAAAAATAATAAATATACAACCGTAAATTAATTTAATTATAAGGTATGTGGACGACATTTCTATACTATGGGCACAGGGACGAGAAGAATTGGATCGATTTTTACAACATCTAAATGAAGTTCACGAAAAGATAAAGTTTACAATCGAAATGGAAGACAATGGAACACTAATCTACAAAGGAGAACAGCTAGGACACATAGTTTATAGAAAAGCCTGTAACGTGTCTAACGTACCATTTCAGTCAATACTTTTAATATCAATTATCCAAAAATCAAACACAAACAATTAATAGATTCTTAATAGATTTATTTTTGAAAGTAAAGTTGCACAAAATGTATGGGAGACTGCTAGTTTCAAAAAGACACATTTAAATATTGTAAAAAATCATCTAAAGTAGAAAATTAAATATTTTATCTAATACGTAGACTGTATATAAATTTATTTGAATGGTTTACATGTCTATATTTTCGCATTTTTACAATGCGTACAATTTTTTCATTATGCGTATAAGAAAATAAAGTGGAGAACGTTATAAACTTGTTGTTTACATGTTGTTTAAGTAGGTAATTAAATGTTAATGTAAACATTCTTGCGCAAGGTGGTCGACGATTTTTTTAAATCACACTTTTTAAAGTAAACATTCAGTTTACACTCATTCGTGTTTTTTTTTTGCAAATCAAACCCTTTGTATATTTTGTTTTCGTTATGAGTATCAATTAGTTAAACGCAGGTAGGCACTCGACATTAGTCATGAATAACCCCTTTTGTTATTACACTTTCACGCAAGGCCGGAATGATTCATTGCACCACTAGTTTGTAAGAACCCTGCATTTTTTATACTGCTTGTAGTTAATGTACCTTACTATAGAAGGTCTACACTAGCGCTTGAACGCGTCCATACTTAAAATAAGCCTATGTAGTTGCACTTCTTCAACGGTATTAGTTATTCATTGCTAATACATTAGAAGTTGGTATTAAACCAAAAGCGTCAACCAACAACACACAATACACCTTTTATGAAATCCACAGAAAAACCAGTGAAACAGAAAAACTAGACAAAGAGAAAGTCGAAGATATATATATATAATATATATATATATATATATATATATATATATATATATATATATATATATATATAATATATATATATATATATATATATATATATATATATATATATATATATATATATATATATATATATATATATATATATATATATATATATATATATATATATATATATATATATATATATATATATATTTCTTGGAAAATTTTATTCCAGATAAAGTTGGTGCATCACGTAAAATTAAATATGCACTAGACAGATTCTACCAGCGGTGTACCGATTAGTGGTAAATGACCGATAATTGAAATTTTCTCAATAAAAGGCCCTTATTTTGCAAGATATCAAAAAGGGTTATATGAAATAGTTGCTTAATTTTGATTGACATGCCCAGATATGAAGTTTGGATGACATATCGAGAAGTTGTAATTTTTTGTTATTTAGGGGCGTCGTTTATCGTAATGTTAATCTATTTCAATTTTCGGTTTAAAATTGAATTAAAGCCTAACTATTTGGTAAGAATGAATTAAAAAATTCAGGATATGCTACGTAACAAATAACACTTAAACGAGAAATGGAAAAAAAAATAACGGCGTTGGCGTCGATCAATGACTTTTTAGAACATTCAGTGGTATTATTTCATAAAATAATTTTTTGGATTGGGTTCTAAACAAACAGAATTTATTTAGATCACCTTATTTATGCGTAAAACTCAAATAATATTTTTCACAACAAAAATCTATTTATTAGGAAATGTCAGAGTTATAATTGAGTAATCGCGTGCTCCAACGGCACGTCGTATTTTGGCAATATTTAAAAGCTGTGGGTCTTTGGAAGTACAATACAAAGAGAAGCAGAAAAGGAATTGTTGACACACAGTAATTGAACGGCCTCAAATTTCTTCGCGTCAAATTGCCAATGAATTAGAAGTAGGTTCAAAATCATCCATTTTACGAATATTAAAAGAAAATAAATAACATCCTTATAAACCGCAGTTTGTCAGTAAATTTTACGATTGGGATTACAATCAGAGATTGGATTTTTCATTTTGGGCCCAAGACAAAAGAGAGGAAGGCCGGAACTTTGCAAGAAACATTTTGTTTACTGACGTATCGACCTTTACATCAAACGATATCGTTTCCTCCCAAAATTCTAGAAGGTGGTCAGGAAATAATTCAAATTTTGTTGTTGTCCACAGCGACCAATAAAACGGTTGGTGTGGTATGTACAACGGGAGGTTGCTGGGACCATATTTTTTAGGCAAAATTTAAATACTATAAGATATTTGAATTTTTTACAAAACAATGTGCAGGAATATCTTAAGGAACTACCATTGGATTTAAGAGTTCGTGCATAGTATCAGTATGATGGCTGTCCAGCTCATTGTGCTAGAATTGTTTCTGAGTGGCTTAATCAAAATTTCAACAACCAATGGATTGGCAGATTTTCGAACAATCAATGGCCGCCACGCTTACCCGACATGACACCCCTGATTTTTTTCTTAAAACAAAACGTGTATAAAAATAGACCTTTTGCAAACCTGGATGAACATGAACAAGAAATAGATGTGCAAGGGAAATTACTGAAAATGTTTTACAAGCTACTGTGGATGAATTTACAAGGAGAACAATTGTATGCATTGAAGGAGATGGATGTCATACAGAAACTATTAAATACATTTAGACAACCTTGGTTTAAATGGCAAAATTGTAGATGTCATCACTTCATATTTGGATGGATGTACAAAAGTTGTTGAGCATTCTGGTTTTCGCTCGCAGTACACTGCAATAAGTTGAGTTTCTCAAGGTTCCATTCTTGGACACTGACTTGAAGTTATCCATGAATTTCATCCACGGATTTTTATTTCGTGTAAATCTACTTCAAAACTCCGCAAATCAATAAAAAATACTAAGTAATAACTAATACATTTTGTTTAAACATTATTTACAAAATAAATATCATTGACATTCAGGTTATAATTTCAGTTACATTTATCTCAGCCATGCCATATATGGCAATGTTAATGGACAAAATTTATTTAAAAATAATTTAGACTTTTAAAGTTTACATGTAAAATCAAATTTGAAATACGATCAACATCAACTTCAATTTATTAACGTAGGTTACAGTTTAACTCGTGTGTTTATACGTGCGCGCTTGTTTATTGCTCAATATCAACTTAATGGACAAAATTGATTTTAAAACGGTTTACATATTTCGAATCTACATAAAAAATACAGCTAAAATAAACTTTAAAATACAATCAACCCATGCTAATTATTTTATGAATTAGGATTTTTTTTTGTTTAGTTTGCTCATGCTTATGTATTAGCATTTACTTATTGTTAGATTACATTACTTATTTGTGGACTGTTCAGGAGTCCTTCTCCTCTTCAGCCCTGGTCATTCCTTGTTGTTGTGTTGCAATGTTTGGTGTTATTGTATGTTGTGCAATCATGAGGTATGGTTATTTTGGGTGTAAAAAAAAAAAGAAAAAAAATTTTTTAGGTTTTATGGAGTAATGAATGTGTTAATGGGTTAGGTGTGCGTGGTGGTTGTGGTGTGTGTGGCATGGTTGGGGTGCTTATATTCGTTGGCCGGTATCTTGCTGGGGTCGTCATCCAATAAACGTGGGGATGGGGAGGGCATACGGGATGTTGTCAAGGGATTCTTCTATCTCCTTGGGGAGGTCATTGATGAGTTGTATGGAGATGGCAGGTGGATGTTTAAATTTGAGCTTGGGTTTCTTTCGTGGGAATGGGGGAAAGCGGTAGTTATAAGGAGTGGTAAGGATCTCTTTTGTTGGGATGGTATCGCCGAAAATTCTTTTGTGGGTAAAATTTTTCTGAAGGGTTTGGATTCTATGTGTGATTGAGGATATATTGGCGCGTTTGATAGTAAGGGTATTAGGGCACCTGAAGGGTAACCGGTGTATGCATCGGAAAATTCGGCGCTCACAGGAAGCGATGGAGTGAAGGTGTTTGGGGTTTATATTTGTATATATTGGAGCTCGGAAATCCATAACAGGGCGGATATATGTTTTATACGTGTGTAAGAGTGTTTTGGGGTGACAACCACTGATTCTACCCCGGAGGGCGCCCAGTAGGTTTGCGCGGTTCCTAATACGGTTGAGGGTTTTTTTAACATCCGGGAGCCAGTTGAGGGTTCGTGTGAAAAGGATTCCTAGGTAGGTGATTTAATTCTGGAGAGGGAGTCTTTCCTGATTTAGAGTGAGGGACACATTTCTGGAGGCAAGCTTTGGGCACTTATCTTCGGTGTAATGAGGATGGCGGAAGAGGATTGCTTGGGTCTTGGTAGGATTGACGGAGACTCTCCACCGGTTAGCCCAGTTGGAGAAGTTCCGTAGGGTTTTGGATATGATGCGGGAGGCCGTTTTGCTGTTCCGATTAACCGCCCAAAAGGCGGTGTCATCCGCAAACTGCGCTACGACTACTACAGGTTGAGTGACTTCGGGTATATCGGATGCGAAGATAGTGTAGAGGATCGGGGCTAAGGCAGAACCTTGCGGCACGCCTGCTGTAGGTTCGAAAGGATCTGAGGTTTTCCGTACTTTGACCGGTTGGTCAGGTACGAGAGTAGGAGTTTGGAGAAGGGGTCGGGAATGTTTAGGTTTCGGATCTTGTGCAGGAGACCGGCGTGCCAGACCCTGTCAAATGCTTGCTTAATGTCCAAAAACACAGCTAGATTGCATTGCTTGTGATTAAATGCTCTGGTGGTCTCCGTAAGCAGCTTCAACAAGGGATCATGACACGTTCGGTTGGGACGGAAGCCGAATTGGCTGTTAGGAAGAAGGTCGTTGAATTCGAGGTAGGATAAATCATGGCCTGTGCACATTTACAAGAACGTGTGCTAATCACAACAAAATTCACTTTATTAGACACAGTATTTTACAAAACAATTTATATCACTAATTTCATCACTAAATGTGTCACAGATTTCGATTTTAAACGTACTCAACATCTATCTAATTAAGGTAATCCGCGCAAGTCGCTCTTCAATAAATATTAAAATTTAACTATAATGGGCAAATTATTTTATAAAACAGTTTATATTGCTCACTAAATATGCCACCGGTATTGATTTTAGAACACAATCAACTCCTATCTATCATCTAAATGGGAGTTCAGTTAACATAATCCCCGCAAGTCGCTCTTTAATAAATATCAAAATGTAACTATAATGGACAAATTATTTTTTAAAACAATTTATAATATTAGTATCTTTATGAAATATGCCACCGATTTAGATTTTAAAACATAATGAACCTCTTCCCTTTATTATAAGGAATGGGAGTTTAATTAATGTAATGCGCGCACGTCGCTCTTCAATAAGTTTCAGATTTTAACTATATTGGATAAATTGTTTTATAAAACAATTTATATTATTACTTTCTTCTCTAAATGTACCACTAAATTAGATTTTAAAATATAATCAACCTCATCTATTTATTACAGAAAATCCGAGTTTAATTAAGGTAATCTACGTACGTCGCTCTTCATTAAATTTCAAATTTTAACTATAGTGGACAAATTATTTTATAAAACAGTTTATATTATTAGTTTACTCACTTAATATGCCACCGCTTTAAATTTTAAAACATAATCAATCATCTGTTTATTATATAAAATCCGAGTTTAATTAAGGTAAAACACACCCGTCGCTCTTCAACAAATTAAACTCTCATTCTCTATAATAAATAAAAGAGATTGATTATGTTTTAAAATCTAAATCGGTGGCATATTTGGTGAGTAAACTAATAATACAAACTGTTTTAGAAAATAATTTGTCCATTATAGTTAAAATTTGAAATTTATTGAAGAGCGACGTGCGTGGATCATCTTAATTAACCTCGGATTTTCTATAATAAATAGAAGAGGTTGTTTATGTTATAAAATCAAATTTAGTGGTACACTTATTGAAGAAACTAATAATATAAATTGTTTTGTTGATTATGTTTTCTAATCTAAATGGGTGGCATATTGGTGAGTAATCTAATAATATAAACTGTTTTATATAATTATTTGCCCATTACAGTTAAAATTTGAAATTTATTGAAGAACGAGTGCGCGTATTATGTTAATTGAACTCTCCTTTGACAATAAATGGAAGGGGTTGATCATGGTTTAAAATTGATATGGGTGGCATATTTCATAAAGGTATTAGTAATGTGAATTGTTTCGTATTATCCGTTATCCCGTATTTTGAGATTTATTGTAGAGCGACGTGCACGGGCTACCTTAATTAAATAGAAGAGGTCGAGTATGTTTAAAATTGACATTCGTAGCACATTTAGTGAAAAAATTAGCAATATAAATTGTTTTGTAAAATAATGTGCCTAATAAAGTGAATTTTTTTATGATTTTCAAGCGCACGTTCTTGTAAATGTGCACAGGCCATGATTTATCCCAATTAATAAAATAATTAGCATGGATTGATTGTATTTTAAAGTTTGCTTTAGCTGTATTTTTTATGTAGATTCGAAATATGTAAACCGTTTTAAAATCAATTTTGTCCATTAAGTTGATATTGAGCTATAAACAAGCGCACACGTATAAACACATAAGTTAAACTTTCATTAATAAATTAATTAGTTGAAGTTGGTCGTATTTCAAATTTGATTTTGGTAACATTTTATATGTAAACTGTAAAAGTCTAAACTATTTTTAAATAAATGTTGTCCATTAATAATGAATATTGCCACTTGTTTCCATATATGGCATGGCTGCAATAAATATAACTGAAATTATAACTTTAATGTCAATAATATTTCTTTTGTAAATAATGTTTATACAAGGTGTATTAGTTATTACTTAGTATTTTTTACTGATTTGCGGCGTTTTAAAGTAGATTTACTGGGAATAAAAATCCGTGGATAAAATTCGTGGATAACTTCACGTCAGTTTCTTGGACTGCTACTGTTTTTAATCTTTTACAACTCTGTTTGCCAAATACTTTCCTGCAAATACCTCTTATACACAGATACCTTGACAATATTTAATGAAGTAAACTAAGATGCAGATTGTGATCATATTCAACAGGACCTTAACTCTTTGCATAGCTGGTCAACGACTTGATCAAAAAGTGTTATGTGATGACTTTTTCTAGAAAAACTAAAACTATCTATTACAAATATAATGTAAATGGAAACATACTGCCTCATATAGAAGATATTAAACATCTTTGATGTGGAATTAAATTTTAATATCCATATTATTAAAATTGTTTGGTGGCTTGGTTTCATAATTCGCAATAGCAAGTTATTTACTGAAACATCTACTATCATTAAATTGTATGAATTATATATTTCTACAGACACGGATTTTATTAAATGACTTAACTGCAGTGGCGTAAGTGACAGACATGCATTACAAGCTTTGTAATATTTTTATAAATTAATTCACTATAAGATTGATGAAACTGTGACTGTATCTGCACTCAACTTTGTAGTACCTAGGATGAATTCATGACAAAACTGTTGTTTTTATTATAACACTGAGCATCATCTTAGATCACCGACATATAAAATGTACATCTTATGTAATCAATTTTGCCAGGGCGTGTAGTTTCAATTCGTAGCAAAATTTTAAATCTCAAATTTGCCTAATACATTATTCGCAACAATAAGCTGATTTGGCTGAACTTTTCTTTAATGTTGCATTTATCTATTAATTTCTCTTAAGGTTGTGTAAAGTCGTATTTCATACCCACACAAGCATAATTATTACATTTTATTTCATACTTTTCTGTAATATATTTAATTTCAAATGAAGATATCTCCTGTAAAAAGCTCTTTTGCTGTTCGAAATAATTATTATTAAAATAGATTATCATTATGGTGGACTTACATTTTCGACATATTTTCATTTGGCAGTTAGCAGACCATTTTATTTATTTATTAATTTTACTGAGTGCCATCTTTGAAGTTAAATGCGAATGCAAGACAAGAACATTTGCATATTGTTAAATAACAATACTCTGGTTTACAGACAACTAAAATATGTATGCCGTTAACATTGAAATGTTAAAATATATTATAGTAATAAATGAAAGTTTAGACGTATTTTAGTTGTTGAGGTTTTCAAATAATACGTACAACTACACCTTAATCGAGAAAATAAATGAGAGTAACATTAAAACAAAAATTCGTTGCACAAATGTTTGCCAAAATCGCTGCTGTATTGTCTATTTATAGCATGATGTCTTACCTGCAGCAACTGTTAAAACGTCTTTACAAAGGCCCAACCATTGTGAAAGGTTATCTGCAGCCAACATTTGTAGCATACTAGTAAGAGTATCGTGAATATCTTTTATTAAACTGCCATCAGTTTCTGTGTCAAGCATACTGAATAATACGCCTGGCAACCCAGTTTCTGTTATTAATAATCCTTCAACTGTATTAGCGTCTCTACTTTCATTTGCTAGAGTCATCGCGTGTTCACACACTTCTTTTGCCTCTCTTTGTGCTAATTGGCGCATACACGACATGGCTGCTTTTCGTAACAGAAGATGATTACTGGATAAAGTGCGCTATAAAGGAAATGTAAATGGCGTAAGATTAAGAATTTCTACAACTTACACAAAGGGTTGGCACTAATGACGATAAATTTACGTGTCGAGGTGCAAATAAATGAAGTTGTTGTAAACATCCTGTTGCTTCGGCTTGCACTAAAGGATCTTGATGGTCTTGCATTATTGCACATGCGCACAGAAAAGATGATCTTGCCATACAAATAGATACAGTGTTACCTTGTAATTCTGGTCCAATAGTAGTTATTAACCCAGAAAGTACCTTCCCAATGCACTGATGAATATCGATATGTGATTGTGGTACATTTAATAATAATTTTAAGGCTAATGATAAAGTAGGTTCCACATATCCTCTAAACATAGGCCCACCAGAGTCTGATATTAAAGCCAACGCGTGTAATGCCCAAACTTGCACAACAGGAGATGTTGTGTCTTGTGCAAGGGCTAGCAATATAGACACGCTTGTGTTTAGATGTTGACTGGAACCCATTCCGCCAACGTAGCGATGTAAACAACCAAGTGCGAGTGAATGACCAGTTCTACTAGCAACATCACGGGCTGATTTTAATTTATCAAAACTGGTTTGTGCCAGTTCAGCTGTAAATCGAGAATCGGCAACTACTTGTGCCATTCTACCAACAGCTTCACCAGCTGCACAACGTAAAATTGGATTTGCAGAAGTTAAAGCTCCAATGATTAATAAAGTTGCCGCTTTTTTCACATCCTCTTGTCCAAAACTGGTTTTTACTTCACTTAAACCTTTTAAACCACTCAATAATGCAGTAAATACATTCATTTGCACGGCTTCTTGTCTAGAACTCTTTGCGTGCTTTATACACTCAATAAAGTGTTCTAACATCTGCAATCGGTGCTTGTTAGCAACATGAGGAAATATTTGTCCAAAAAGTGCTACTGATAAATCAATTACTGCGACTCCTAACGGAAGTGGCCCAGGAGTAGTCTCATTCTGTACAAAATGTGATTGATAATGTCACTCATTATTAATAAAATAACTTACATTTAATAACGGTCGATACAAACAACAGGGATCGTGTTCCAAAGCTCCTGACCCAGCTGCACTATTTGGCTGCAACTGCAAGCAATAAATTAGTGTTAGTATATGATACAGAATACTCTAGGGGATGCTTTAGCGTCATATTAGCATAGCACTCACATGTTCACCATCTGTTCTTCGATTTGGTTCCATCTAGGAAGTGAAATAGTAATTTATGCAATTTCCCGCAGCAAGAATAAAAAGATACACGCCGTATTAGTAATAAAATGAGCTTTACTTCTTCCACACATAAATCAAATGAACTCATTTGTTACTAATTAAAACAATACTTATACTCTTTCAATATCTAAAACGGTAATATTCAATCTATTTTTTGAACTATTAATATACTTCATTCTTTTTGGTCCTGAGAATGTATACATAAACATCCCTAGAATGTGATACCGTGCTGCCAAATCATGTGCAAGTAACAATATATAGCATAAATACCGTCTTACTTATTTGCCTTTGTGTGGTTTATAAAAACCAGTCAACAGGATCTTTTAGATTGTGATGCAAAATATTATTATGACAATTTATGGCTGTGCACTAAGTTAGAGACCATGGCATAATACGCCATGCTACTATCTTGTTATAATTCTAGATGTTTGCAAGTATTGCTTACACCGAACACAAATTCTTTATTGAATTATTAAATTTTAAGATGATGTATAATAAGTTACCTCATACTAAGATCTTTCATTTAAACTTATATGAATTTAAAGAGCAATTTATTCAGTACTGACATGACAGAAAGTGCTTACTTTAGCAATGTAACATTGTAATAATAATTTTACTTACATCTATGTTTATGATATTAATTCTTTGATATATTCTATTTATTTCCTTTTACTCTATGAGCACTCTCATTCAGTAATAAATTTGAACTAAATTGCTTAGCTTACTCTAGTTTGTTGTTGTGTTGTCAAGTATAACATATATAAAGAGCTGCATACAAAATATAAATCAAAAATCTACATGTACAAAATTTCACAAATTTTTATTGTTTCCCAAAATTTTAATAAATGATAGTTATTACAGTAGCTCATGGTGACAAATAATAGCAATGAAAAAAAAACAGATAAAACTAAGGATTCCAAATTTCTTTAAAATTGTATTCTATCATACTAAGAAATAATAATTCTAAAGCACCTCACACTTCAGTAAATTTTTATTACATAAGCAATATGTTAAGAAACTTACGAAACTCTTTACCCTTTTGAATTGTATTAAGGGTCCTATGCAGTCATGTCTATTACCGTGCTAACTTTACAATAAGATTGTGTCTTTGTTTTTTCATTTGAAGAGCTAAAAATTACGCAGGTAATGCACGACTTTGTTTTCTATCACCCTATTATGTCTGATTTACGTTTAATTTGATCAGTTTGATAAAACCTTTAAATAACCAATAAATCTTTCTAATAAGATTATAAGAAACGTGTATGTTCTTTGAAATTGAATTTTTGGCATCAGGTGAAACACAATAAACTCTAAAACGGTGTTAAAAAGATTTTCCTTTGAAACGTATATATGAGCTGTAATTAATTAATTAAAATTTAAAAATAGGCAAGCAACATTACAAAAGTACGAAGAATCAGGGTTTTGTTCACGTCATTTTAGCATGATTTACAACAGCTTATTTAGAGAACAATAGATGCAGATAATACCAGTAAAATCGTTGAATGAAGTACTTTACACCACTCACCGCAGGTAGATTTAAATGAAAGACCCAAAAAGTGCACAATTTTGTTCAAGATAGAATTTATGCATGTTTATTCGTAGTAGTCGTTTTGTGTAAGAAAGTCGCGATTTCATTAGTTACGCTTTATATTTGTTTTTGATATTATAAAGGACCTGAATTAATTAGTTTTGTGTGTGTATGTGTGCGCGAGCGAATTGGGTGGTATATATACTTTACAATTTGTTATAAAATGGGTCTTCATAGTAAAAGTAACAAAACCTGTGGAGCACAGCGAAAAAGTAAAAAAAATCTGGCAGAAGAACGCTGGAAGAAGCGAAGGTAAGTAGGTTTTCCAAAACAAGAATTACCTACGAGGGTCACTCAAAAAGTAGTAATAATTAAACAATTAATTTTTTACTTTCTCGTACTCTACGTATACTAAGAGAAAGTATTTTATAGTCACAGGAATTTTCAAATTTCAATCCCTAATAACTATGCTTCTAATAACAAAATAAGGGATTACATAATAGACATAGGTAGCTAACTGCTATATTGGAATATTTTTAGCGCTTCCGGTTTAGCCTAAAAATAAAATTTTTTTTATTTTTTTAATGTGTCAATATTTTAAACACAAATCTAAAATATTTCAAAGCTAATTTCTCATGCTATCCAAATATGTAAAAATATACAGTGATTTGCAAAATACGGGGTGAATAAGAAAAAAATAATTTTTGTAGGGAAGTAGTATACGAGAAAGTGTCGTGCCGAAGTTCATCGGCGAGATTTATTTATTTGTATTTTAACAATAAAAATAGATCAACACAGACACACAAACATTGTAGTATTCTATGGAACGCCGTTTTACTTTTTAATGCATCTTTTGTCAGACTTTCTTTAAATACAACTGTAATCTAATTTTCACTACTTAAAAATGTTGTCATGATAAAAGTAATGTTTTAAAAATATCACTCATAATAAAATTAATTATTAAAAATATCACTCATGATAAATGTAAATAGTACAATTAATTTTATCATGAGTGATATTTTTAAAACATTAATATTATCATGACTGATACATTTAATTATTAATTTTTTCATAAGTTATAATTTTAGAACATTAATTTTATCATGAGTGAAATTTTTAAAACGTCTCTGTTGACTATTTAAAAATATCACTCATGATAAAAATTAATGTTTTAAAAATATCACTCATGATAAAATTAATCATTAAAAATATCAATAATGATAAAATTAATGTTTTAAAAATATTACTCATGATAAAATTAATTCGTATGATATCGGAAATTACCGCCCCTCACGTTTGTGTTTGGTACTAAATACAGAATGAACTATATTCAATGAAGTAGTGGGCACCTAAAAATACCTACCGTTAAATATTCTGGAATCTTCTGTCAATTGACAGAAGGTAAATAAGGATCATAATCGAAATGATAGCGATTGACTTACACTAAAGTACAAAGTACACTGGTTACTACTTTATTGAATATAGTTCACTCGGAAGTAGGGTGGCGGTAATTTCTCATATCACAATTAAAATTTTCACTAGTGATAATTTTAAATAGAAAGATGAATTAATATTATCACGACTGATATATTTAATCATTAATTTTTTCATAAGTGATCATTTTAAAACATTAATTTTATCATGAGTGATATTTTTTAATAGTCAACTGAGACGTTTTAAAAATTTCACTCATTATAAAATTAATGTTTTAAAATTATCACTTATAAAAAAATTAATGATGAAGTATATCAGTCATGATAATATTAATGTTTTAAAAATATCACTTATGATAAAATTAATTGTACTATTTACATTTATCATTCAAATTAAAAAGAAAAAAATACAGTAGGTATATTTCTTTCTGAGTGATCCTGGTTACATTAATTTTATTTTTATTTCTACAATTTAACGTGTTTACAGCAAAGACCAAACAGAAACACATCAACGTTCAGGGGTAGATGATCCAGAATTACCTGAATTGCAGATAGAATTTGAAGCTTTCCAGAGACAACACACAATTGTATGGAAGACGCATAATAAATATTAACCATTTGTGGCAAGGTTTAATGCGACTGAAGCACTCTGGTTTTGGATGTGACTTTTACGATCTCCAGATTACTTCTGAAAAACGTAGTGGTCATTCAAGCACATTCTACGTAATGTGTCAAATATGTAATTACAAAAGTAACTTCTCAACACACTCTACAGAGGAAATAGACATAAATAAGGCTTCCGTGTGTGGTGCATACTCTATTGGTATAGGTTATACGCAGTTATCAGAGCTATTGGCCTCAATGGATATACCATATATGTCGCCACATACATTCGCCTCGCATGAAGAACGTGTCCAATCCGTCATTAAGCAAACAATTCTTGAAGATATGGTGCAAGTTGGTAAAGAAGAGGCAGCATTAGCAATTGCAAACGGAGATGTTGATGACAACGGTATTCCATTAATTACCGCAATTGGAGTAAGCGTTCATACAAAACTAATTACAACGCTTCTTCTGGTGTCGCATGTATTATTGGAGCGCATACCAAAAAAATAATGTACATAGGTGTAAAAAATAAATTTTGCAGAACATGTCAGCAGCAAAATAAAGATAAGGAGAACGTTGCACTGAAAAATCACAAATGTTTCAAAAATTGGAGTGGAACGTCAACCTCGATGGAATCAGCAATTATTTCAGATGGGCTAAAAAATTCCTTAAATACACATGGCGTTAAGTATGCTAAAATTATTGGGGACGGTGATAGTAGGGTGACTAGAAACATTCGTGTCACCAAACCATACGGACCAACCTTTTTTGTCGAGAAGATCGAATGTAAAAATCATTTACTACGAAACTTCTGCACTAGAATTAGAGATTTAGGAAAAACTCCAAAACTAAATCCAAAAATTAAATATTTTTTGAAAAATAATGTTCTGCGTTTCCACACAGAAATAGTAAGTGCCGCTAGACACAGAATGTGTGAAAATTCATGTAATTATATAAAAATAGAAAATTTAAAAGAAGATATTTTAAATGGTCCTAAACATATTATGGGATGTCACGATCTGTGTGTCAATTTAGTAGGACAATATAAGTATTATTGTAAAGGACCTAAGTGTGGAGAAGAAAATTTATATCCGCTATTTGTAGAAAGCAGCATTAGTGACGAGTTTGACAGAATAGTCCATAGAATTGCGAATCATGCGGCCACTTTATTAATCAATTCTCATACAAACACAGCAGAGAGTTTTAACAGCCAGGTTAATAAAACGATAGGGGTAAAAGAGTACATTTTAGTCTCAAAGGGAGTTACGAGTACAGATGTTATGCTGCTGCTTTAAATTATAATAAAAAATCATTTGTATTATACATCCAAAGACAATTAAACAGAAATGCAGTGGGTTACTATACGAATAAGTATTTTCAACATTTTGAAACTGTTGCACCTGCTAAAAAATCTCGTAAAAGGCAGAGAGAAGTTTCGTTGGAGGATGCTGACTATGGAACATGTGATGTTGTAGAAGATAAATGTGGTCAAGAATACGAAAATTTGAAAACAAAGTTTTTGTCTGAACTAAATGCGCTAGATATTGCAGATGTGGAGATGAATACAAGAGGACAATCTTCAAACCCGCAATGGTTTCCTGAAAAATCTATTCGTCTTACTGCCAGCAATTTTGGTAAAATATGTAATATGAGACCGATGACATCCACTGTTGCCACTGTCAAAGCTATTTTATATGCAAACAAAATTGGTGCTAAATCATTAGAGTATGGTGTTTTAAATGAGCAAAAAGCTATAAAACAATTTTGTTTATTGACCACAACTATACATTTTTAGCTGCTTCTCCTGATGGACTAATATTAGGTGAAAATGCTATAATAGAAGTAAAATGTCCATACGCTGCTCGCGATATTGAAATTCGTGAAGGAATTCATAAAAAAATAATTACCTATCTATATGTCGACGTAATGATGAAATAAAATTAAAGAAGAATCATGCTTATATGTACCTACCAAATACAAGGGCAATTGCGAATGACTCAGAGGTCGTTGTGCTATTTTGTTATATACACTTCTAAAGACCTTGTATGTATAGATGTACCACAAGATAGTAGTTTTTGGGAAAATATGTGCTCAAAATTAGAAAAATTTTACTTTTCCGCACTTTTGCCAGAAATTATAGATTCTCGCGTTAGTCGTAATCTACAACTCAGAAATATTTTTGCTAAAGATCTTTAAAATACCTTGTATTAATAATTTGCTACTAACTCGAGAATTGTAATTAAATCGGTTTAATGAGGCGGCGATATATTTGTGAAGAAATTAAAATACTATCACTTATTATTATTGTGTGAAGTGTATCCGGCCCTGCAAGTTTACAAATACATTACTTTTCTAACTAATAAAAAAGTGACATTCATTTCTAAGTGATCATCGCGTATACTAAATTAAAATAACCTCTTACGGAATAGCTGATGTTCGAAACATTTGTTGTAATTATTGTTACTATTCTAATTACTTACATCGTCCTTCATAAATTTGTGTATCTTTGACAATAAGTACAAATTATAAGATAGGTACATATGGGGTGATTTGTATTGATTGAAGTGGTTGTGGTTATAAAATTGCTTCATTGTTATAAAACTAACAAAAAAAGGAGTATTTATTAATTTACTAACATTACTCAATATTTAAATAATGCATTAAAACTCCACTAATTTGACTCACTATCGAGCAGGAGGCAGAAAAGAAGAATCCAAACGAAGCTTAAATCGATAAAAATCACTATGTATGTAGAAATACAATTAAAAATAATGTAATAATTATTCAGCAGATAGAATTACTGAATTATATAACCGTAAGTAGTGCGCATTAATTTTGTACCTAACCAGTAATCCATATTAAAATTAAACATGTTCTTCTAAAATGCATTTAAACATTTTCACTTTATTTATTTACCTACTGATTTTCGGTAATCGGATTATAAAGGTCTGAGTAGTTTACAAGGCCCTCCTGTGGCGAGAAACATGTCAACAATTTTTAAATATTTTAGGTATTGTGTGTTGCATATCAAAAATTACAATTTTAGTTTCACTGCATAGGACCCTTAAGATTTAAATATCAGTGTACTAATTTTGATGTTTAAATAAAACTATAATAATTAGCAAGGTAAGTAAAAGAAATAAAATAATTTTAATTACACTCTTTTGTAACGTGTACAACGTGCCCAAGATAAGGATGAACAGCATGGGGATCTTGAAAACGGTAAAAGATACTAAGGCAGTTAAAATAGAGAAAAGTATAATTAATATAATTCAGGACATGTTCGCATGTAGTTTGCAAAAGTTCGTTATTGTTTATCGTTTCCGAGATTTAAAACAAAATACGATTTTTGGGTTTTTATTTTTGCGCCATTGTCACTTTTTGAATACGTTTTCAAATTTTTTATTCGAGGTTTCGTCTTCGAGAAACCATCATCAACTTTATTTTTCTATATCGCCGCAACCAACAAAATACCCTGTATTCGATAGTATTTTTTATTACGAATTTAACCATGTATTTCACGTTATGGTTTAGCTAATTTTTAAGAAAAATTCGGATTAATATTAGTATTTGATCATATTTTTTTATGTACTCCAATATTTTAAACCTATTTAATTAAAGTTATTTTCTAGACACAGGTAAGGTCTCTTTACTGAAGAATTTAAAACACGGTCTAGCATTTCTGGCGATACTAACAACTGCTCTTCATTTTCAAAACTCCCATTATACACTTGGTTTTTCGGGTAACACCACAGAAAAAAATCCAACGGACTTAAATCGGGTGATCGGGCTGGCCAAGCTACTACACTGTAAGTTTCAATCCATTTTCCTGTAAGCAATGACAGATAGTCCTGTACATTTCTTGAGTTAGGTGCTGGGGTACCATCTTGTTGAAACCAACAGTTGTTAACAAGTGCTAGAGGTAATTCATCCAAGGCATTTTCCAAATCAGTCCTTGCGGTCGACCGCTGATGATGATAGTGTAGCTATCGAAACGCGTTCGGTGTGTTTTTGAATTTTGTGTGGTATATGAGAAATGTAAAAATGAAAACCGAATTTTTCAAAACCATAATGTGTAATACATGGTTAAATACGCAATAAAAAATTCTATCTAATAGTTTTTCGTTGGTTGCGGCGATATAAAAAAATAAAGATAATGGTTTCTCGAAAACGTCATCTAATAGAATTCAAAAAGTGACAATGAAGAAGTACCTTCGGTTTTTAAGTCTTTTAAAATAAATGAAAAAATTACGCAAAAAGAAAAACCCAAATATCGCATTTTGTTTTAAATCTCGGAAACGATACACAATATTGAACTTTTGCAAACTGCATGTGAATATACCCTAAATTATACAACTTTTCTCTAATTTGACCGCCTTCGTATCTCTTACCGTTTTCAAGATTCACATGCTCTTCATCCTTATCTTGGGAACGTTGTACACTTATAGTTAAAATAATTACTTTTGGTATGCAGTCGTATATTTTTATTAATTTTTTACCATAAATTTAAACGTTTCGAATTCTGAAAACGCAAATGTAAGTCTGCTATCACAGTTAGGGAACGTAGATGAAAAAGCCAAATACGGAATATAATTTTATTTTAGTAAAGATTAGCTAGATCATTAGTAGATTAATATTATTACACCGCCTTGAAAATGACAAATCAGACCACCCTCTAACGAACGAAGGCTAACAATGCATACTGTCACAATCAAAAAACAAATTTAATAAAATATAATGAAATTATAGTGTAAGTTCAAAGTTGTGAAAAACATTAACTTCAAAGTGGTAATAGTATTCACAGCTAAAAAATTGACATAGCAATTAGATGTCTTGTTATATCATAAATAATCTAACACAGAAATAATTTTCCTTACTATTTAAGGATTTGATTGAAAATAGAATGTGTGTATACATACATATGCGTGATATATATATATATATATATATATATATATATATATATATATATATATATATATATATATATATATATATATACAGGGCGATCAAAAGTTATTCATAAAGCCAACCTGCACATTTTAAAATTATTTAATAATATGCAGGGTATTTCATAGTCACTGCATATCAAATTTGTTTTTTTAATGGAACACCCTGTATATTATGTCAAATTTCAATTACACTTATTTTTCCTATTCCAATGATAAAGGTTTTTACTAGGTTCTACAGGGTACTTTTAAAGATATGGCCATTTTTAAGTAAAAATCGTAATGAAATCGTCACCCTATATTATTTAAAATAAACAATTGAGGGCTAATATCTCATGGGCAAAATAGTATCGTGATAGTCTTGTTTTGTTAAAACTATATCACTTTTGTGATAACTTTTATTCTTTGTACAGGGTGATCCAAAACTCACACCCATGATTATCTCGGTTATTTTAAATGGAACATCCTCTATTTTATATCATCTCTGAAAAGTACATATGAAATACTTTTATTCTTCTTAAGCATTCCCTATACCTAAATCTTACAGTTTAGATTTTTAAAAATAAAAGCGACGTTTTTGGCACTGCAAGTTTTTTACAGTTTGCCATGACTGTAAAGTATTATTTGACAGAGGGTAGTATTATTTGTCTATCAAGCTTGTAAAATTAATATATTAGTTTTATTCATTAATTTTATTAATTTCCTTGCAATTTACGTACAAATTTTCAGTTCATCATGAATTATTCATTATTAGGTGGTTTATAAACGTTTGGGGTGGTATCGTTGGAGACTATGTAACTGGGTCCCATTTTTTTGACGGCCGTGATTTTCTCAATAATCATTTGCCATTGTAACTTCAACATGTTCCACTGAATATTCGACAAAGAATGCGGTTTTTATACGATGGTGCTCCAGTTCATCACACTGCCGCAATTCACAATCATCTAAATAATCACTTTCCTGCGAGGTGGCTAAACAAAGGACCAACTGCATGTCCAGCTCTATCACCAGGGTTGTCAAAAATGGATCCCTTCGCGTGGGGTTACATAAAAACCGTGTGTACCACAGGTCTCCAAGAACACCAAATGATATGAAAAACTATTAGATGTAAGTTAACTACATTAATTTTATTTGGTAATGATTAAATATTTTTGAATTAAAAGGTTTTATCAACATTGAAGTTACACATAAATGACGATCGAGTATGTACAATTATGTTTACTTAAAGGTAGAATTTCAAACACTGGAAATGTGTACTTTTACCACAAAGAATGGTATGATTACCTCTTAATTTTTTGTTATTGTGTTATGATAGAATTTCTATGTATCTGTATTATCTAAATAAATGTACTGGGTACAGTCTACATTGCATTTATCCTCATTTTAAAATACTTTACATGTTTCATATATTTCAATAGTTGCTATTGCTATTACCATGGCAAGTGTACCTCCGAAATACACTCCTTAGTACCTTCGCAGGCCATCTTCGCTAGGAACACTCGGTTTGCCCATTCACACCATAATTATGCACTGAAAATTCCATCTTGTCACACGAAACGAGCGTTTCCATACGGCGACCAAATTGTGGAATGCACTATACAATTTCTGTTTTCCTCCACACTTTAAGCAAATTTAAGGTAGCCAAACATTTCTCGGTATCCTAACAATATTTCTAAACCTTCCCAACATTCCTGAGTGCTTTAGCATGTTAGGCAAATCTTAGCCTGTTCAGGAATACTATAAGTAAAAAAACACACTCTTAAGATATCTTAATAGCTGCACATTTGACTTTTTTAAGCTGTTTTTATTAGTGTACAATTGATGATCTTAATAAACTTACTCTGCTTCTGCACAAATATATAAAAATAATCACTAATTTGGTAAGCACAATACTGATTTTAGAGCTCCAATTTGATGGAACTGTGCCCAAAATGTGACAAAGACGTATGTCAGACTATTTTTTGTGACTGTTTCAAAAACGATTTCCTATAGATTTTAACATGAAATGTGAGTTACCACATTTTTACATTAGCTTTAACACATACTTGTTTATATACCTCATTATACTAAAACAAGCACAAGAATGTACAAATTTATATCTATTTTATAAAATCAACAATCTTATAATATTGGGTATCTATAAACAATGAACGAAGTTTCTAATGATTACCACCAATAAAATGCATATTTTCCTAATATAAATTCACATAAACGATACCCAAAACTTTTTCCAATATGAAAAAATGAATGATGCATTAGGTACATACTTCATTCCATCGCTTTTTTACGAACATTCATTTTTAATACAATGCGCTACCCACGTAGTGTACATAATCAAAAACTTTATAGATATCAAAAATGCAGATCAAGAATAAGAGTCCCTTAACCTATATTTCAAATCTATGATTTCTAAAATTGTAAAAACATTATTGCAGTTTTATGAATCATTTAAATCAAATTATTCATTGATTATATAAAATTATGCTATTTATTCAAAGGAATCCTAAATGAACTGAAAGTAGGTAATCAATATATGCTTTGATTGAAATTCTGCAAAAATGATAATTGTAATAATTTTATAACAATACTGATAAACTAGGGCAAACTTGACACAGATGTAGTGCTAAAATCCCTATGTACATTTCAAAGAATGTGTAATTTTTTTGTTTCTGAACACAATTTCCTCAGACCTATCCTGCTGCTTTCTCAATGAGTTTAGCTACCATTACGAGCTTAGTGCAGCCTATAGACAACATGCACAACATCACCTTCTATAAGTAGTTAATTAAACTGGTCATTTTTGTATTGTTGACTAAACAAATTAATATTGTGATGTAAGTTCCATCTTCATTTTTCTCATTTTAATATGATTTGGTAATTACCAATTTTTTACAGTATTGCAGTAAAAACAAATAATAACCTTTACATGGATGTTTTAAAAAAATATCAGAAAAACTAGCTCACATATTACAAAGGAACAAGGTGTACAAAGTAGCTTTCAAACCTAACACCAATGTTGTTAAATGTATATTTAATGTGAAAGATTCAACTACAACATTTTGAAGAAATTGAACTGCACATTCTGTAATTCTGTTCATTTTGGACAAACAATTAGTAACTCTGATATTGGATACAAAGAACACATTAACTGTTACAACACACAGACAAATCAAATTATGCCAAACATTTAATAGTAAATAATCACCTTATGAATTCAGAAAACAATATCAAATTTTTACATTTTTGTAATAAAAAGACAAATTAGATGTTTTGGAAGCATTTGAAATTTATAAACATCAACAGAATTAATTTGTTTAACGTGTTTGTTATTTTACTTATATACTCTCTGGTGTATTGAAACGCGTAGAGAAGTAAATAATTATATAAAAGAAATTGTGAAATTATATTGTTTTTAAAACATTAGTGCTATTAAATAATAACCTATTCACATCACAGTATCATTTAAGTAATAAGAAGAAATAAATATAGCAAACAATATGTGAGCACAGTCTATTACATTTATTGTACTTAAAAATGCTCACTAGTACATTTTCTTTTAAAACTGTTACATTAGTTACTTATGTGCTCTAGTAGCTCCCAAAACATAGGTTACTATAAAAATCAATGTAGAACTGTAAAAATTGAAGGTTCCAATGATGCTAGTGTTAACAGGGAGTGAAAGAATTAAAACAAAACAAGGCTTCGCATAATTACGACTATTTGCCAAAAATTGACCTCTTGATTTTCAAGTTATGGTAGAGAACAAGACAAAAGAAAATTAAAGCACTCTCAGATAATGGCAATAAACATGTGAATAAACAAGTTGAAGAGTGTTTAAAATCGAAAGGAACAAACTGTGAGGTATACTGTTGAACAAAATGGGGTAACAGAGAGAACTAATCTAAGTATGTTGGATGAAGTCAGGTGTATCATGCAAGAAGCTAAATGCGATGAGCGGATGTTGGCTGAAGCTGTCAGTACTGCGACCTATCTCAAAAATCGTTCACCAAACAACAAAGTCGTAAAAAACGCAACGCCAGAAAGATTATGGACTAAAAACAAACTTAAAAAAAATTGATCCAAAAAGTAAAACATATATTTTTGGTATGGTGAAGATACGAAAGGTTACAGATTATTTGACTATGAAACCCAGAAAAGATCGAAGGAGCTTGCGATATAAAATTCTTTGAAAATAAAAAATAATACCAACTAATACAGAAAATTGTTGTAAATCCAGCACATCAAGAAAACTCTAAACACTCTGTAACAGAATTTAATTTCTTAGCATCAAAACAAACTCTAAAATCACCTGACTTCTTCTTAACTAAAACCATTGGAGAATTCCAAGGAGAAGAACTGGGTTTAATAATTCCTTGCTCTAACATATCATCAATTTCTCTGTTCGCATGCTCCAACATAGCAGGAGATAATGGAAAATAACGTTGTTTAATTGGTACTGCATCACCAGTATTAATTGAATGAAAAACTTTATTTGTCTTACCTAACTTTGTTGTAGATAAGGTTTTAAAAAGGTCAATAACTTGATTTAATTCAAAAACTTGATTATTATTAAGATCATCAATACTCTTAATCATAGAAAAAGTTGTCTCCGCAGAGTTTGCAACATAAGAATTTTCACCAAAATCAGCTTTAATTTCAAATAAACGACAAAATCTACCCCAAAGTAATTGCAGTAGTAATAAATTCAGAAACAATAACAGAAATAGTTTTAGTAATACCATTAATAGTCAAAGATAAATCAACACTCCCCAAAATGGATTGTGAAGAACCATCAGCAATAACCAATGATGAAAAAGGCGAATTCCTATTTAATTTTAAATCATATTTATCAATCAAATACAAAGCAGGCTTACCTAAAATTGTTACGGTAGCTCCACTATCTAATAAAGCAATAAAATTCTCATTAAAAATCCTTACATTAATAAAAGGTCTAACATCCTCATTCTTCTCAACAAATTTAGAACAATTTTTCGAAGTTCCAAAAAATTCCTTAACAGTAATCAACCACTCGTTAAAAACATGCTTGTCAGCCTCTGAAAAATCATAAGAAATGTGTCGACTAACGGAACACTTTCCATTTACAAGTTTTTTGAAAATGTACACCTCGGACAATTAGAAAAAGTAACATTGGAATAACCACATCTAAAACAAAAGATTCTATCATCACCCTTATCACAGGTGTGAAAGGTATGACCCAACTGTCTACATTTAAAGCATGTTGTTGAAGACTTAGCTGTATTAATTTTTGGAGTTGTAAAAGTAGAATTCATATTTTTTGGTTTAATACCTGAAAAATGGACTTTAGGTTTAATATTTTGTTTCACCGCCGAAGAAGGCTTATAATCAGAGTGTCTTTGTGAATCTGAATAAGAATTAAATTTGAATTTAGAATTCTGAGCTTTCACTTGTTGTAATTTTTACACAAATCTACTAAATGAAAATATCATTTACATTAACAAGGGCTAATTGAGTAGCAAACCAAGGTTGTAAATTTTTCATTATAATCCTTAATTGTTCACCATCCGAAGGAGGAATCTCTAATTGAGAAAATAAATTAACCATTTCAGAAATAAAAAGGGTTGGAATTTCATCAAAAGCCTGTTTACGATTTTTAATATCATCTAACAAAACTTCGTCATGTCCTTCCGGTAGAAAGTCGCTTTTTAATTTAGTAATAAGATCATCCCAAGTATGTAAAAAACGGTTTAACCGCCCTATACCAAACTAAACCTTTCCCTGCAAATAAATCAACACCTGATAAAAGCATTTCCTTCCTAGAAATATTTCGAGCAATCATTAGCTCCTCACATCTTTGAATAAATGTAAAAAACTTCTTTCTCACTACCATTAAACTTTAAATTTAATTTATATACAGGAACAGAACCTTTAGAAATTTGCAAATTATTAATTAACGTGGAAAAATCTTCTGTAGGTATATTAACTGAAGTATTAACAGGGTCATTTTGTGACATCGAAATATTAGAAGTATCTAAATTTGAAACATCATTATTTAATTCAATATTTTCATTTATAGATTCAATTAATTCTAACGATTCGTTACATAAGGTCAACAACTGATCATGTAAATGTAAAAATTCATTATCAAATGTAATATAATTCAAGCGTTTCAAAATATGTAATAATCGTGTGTGTAGCCTAAGATATTCTGATTTCGAGGGCTTATGTTTAAAAAGTTTAATTGAAGACTGAATATGATTTAACTTTTCCTTCAATAATTCCAATTCTACTGTTTGATTTATATCGCACTTTGGGTATGAATCAAGTAAATTTGGATTGATCTTTTCTGCATTTAACAGACGTCTTAAGAGTTTACGCTTCTCTTCCACAATTAACCGTTCTGCTCCACTTACATTGCGAAATTGTAGTTCAATTAATAATTCATCACTATAAAGAACATCAACTAAATAATTTACAGTTGACATCGTAACATATTATATAACACACTCAATAAAGTTCATTATATAAACACATAAAAAACCAAGCGTAACCTAAATCGTAACACTCCTTAAAATTCTGTCAACTCTACATAAAATCAATCAAAAAATATAAACACAAGTAAGTATTAATAACTAGCATTGAAACATCAGCAATTCAGGCCCCTTTTTCTGGCCCCACAAAAATATTAACACAAATGTAATAAAAACAATAAATTTCAAGCTATAAAAATCAAAGTAAGTAATAAGAATCAATGTAATAAATTTCAAAGTCCCTGCTCGCCCGCGCCAATGTATAACCTAACTTTGTTATATTATCGCCAAATGGTAATAACAATAATGAAGTTAAAGTATAAAATAAAGTGCCGTTGACTCATCAGTAGATTGAGATAGGGGGGGGTTCAATTTACGCACCTGAAATACTGCCTGTGTTTCAATAGCTTCATTATTTTACTTATTCCTAATTAATAAAAAATTATGTATTAAGTTTAAAATATAATTAAATGAATTCTCGGGCACCATGTTATCTTTGACAGGAATAACAAAACCTATTTAATGAACTTTAAAAGCTTTCTAGTAATAACAAAAAATAACAATATGCAATTAAATTTATTTACCAAATTTATGGATAATAAGGAGAGGAAAGAAAAAAAGGTTTTTTAAAGCTAAGCTTAAAAACTAAAAAATTCACCACTACATAAATACCTCTGTATAACAATTTTCCAAACAACAGCTTCCAGTGTTTAATATGGATAAGGAACGGTCAGCTAGAATGATAGCGTTTCACAACGTCCTTGCGAGTCTTGTAATAACGCGATCAATTATGTCCTTGTAGAAATTTTCAATCCAATAAACTTATTGTATTCTTGTTATTTGAATGAAGAGAAACTTGCGAAAATAAGTACTTAAGTAAAACTTGCCATTAAAAATTATTAAGTATACAAGGTAATTAATTAAAAAAGGGCGTACTTAAAAAGTAAGTACTTAAAAAATTGCATACTTGAATAGTGTAAATTTTACGTCCAAATTAACGTTCAAATTTTACGTTCAAATTAACGTATAAATTATCGTTCACATTAACGTGCCTAAAAAATCAAACAAATGCTTAGTTTAAACTATACTGAATTAAAAAAATAACTTACCACCAAAATTTTCTTGATGGCACGAATATAAAAAATTAATTAAAAATCATTCTTATTGCTGTTAACATTCAGCATTAACTGAATTACAAAAACCTTTCAGAATAACTCAAGTGTAAAAGTTTTCTTGCGTTGCGCTGTTACATAATATAAATCCAATTTTTTTTTTAAGAGAGGGAACTATCACTATTTATATAATATTACACCAAAAGATTTGTTCTAGGAAATGCCAATTAACTTGCCAGTTTTCAAATCTACACATTAATAATTAAAAACTTTTCTAATATTATGCCAAATAGATGAACGATTCTTAAATTAATATACTTTTTAATACAACCACAAAAAAAGGTTGTTACAACTCGACAAGTAGTTTAGATTTAGTGGTGGAAACTGTATGTAATGAAGACAAATCTTTAAAGAAAGAAAGCCATTGCCACTGACAAGGAGCCTGCAATTCTGAAAGGAACTGAAAGGTACATACCCTTCACGCTATTCCCATACGAAGTAGGCATAAACTGCTCATCAATCTAACAGGAATAAAAAAAAAAGGAATTTCCCGACGATTTTGCTGCTGGTGATATCAATACCCCTTCAAATAGGAAAAAGCTATGGTAAGTCCTGATTGCAAGATTTAGAAACAGCCATGGAAAGAGAATACCGTAAAACTGGAATACAAGTGTTTTGTACTTGTGGTTTCCTATTAGTTGAGTTGATTGGACTATTTCCACAGTTTTTGCTTTTATAGCGCGACGTTTCGGAAACGAACTATGCTGGCGTTATCAGGTTTAGTTCTGAGGACTGATTTCGCACTTGAGTAGAATTCATTTACATTGGGAAAAAATCATAGTGCTGTAAAAACAACAACTGTGGAAATAGGCCGATCAACTCAACTAAAAATGGAATAGATTATGTTAAAACTTTTTCACCTGTAAGAAATGAAAGTATTAGAATGTTATTTGCTGTAGCAGTAAAATTAGAATTAAATATCGACCATGTTAACGTTAGTACATTTTTTTTAAAATGCTATCTAACTGAAGGTATTTTCTGGCTCAACCAGAGAAATTTGTGCAAAAAGGTCACTAAAACAAGATACGCCATTTAAATAAGGAAATTTATAAATAAAAATAAGCTTTTAAAACAATTAAGTTTGTACCTTGTGTGTATTACAACATCAATAATAAATTTACTCTAAACGGAGCATGTTGCTGTGAAGGTAAAAAAAGATGTTTAGAGATTATCTGAAAAAATTCTCCATTTCATCCTGTTTAAGAAAATATATAACACTTAATACTTTTCTTTCCTATTATGGGTTACAAACATCCTTTAATAATACGTTTTCAAAGCTGTATTTGGCTACACTTTGTCAAAGCATATACATTGTTGATGATCTACTTCACTTTGCGTTTTGTACCCTTTACAGACATTGATATACATATAGTAATTTTTCGTAACTGTTATTATTTGGTTTTGTCAGCATCTCAGATAGTTGCCAGCACAGTTTGTATTTTGGTTTTGTTTATTCCATATTCAATGTTGATGACTTGATTTTAAACGGGTGTTATATTATGTAATTACTTTCCTACTACTAAAATGCCCAGAATGAAATAATTCAACAAGCACAGATCTAGAAGTAACCAACTCGTTAGAACTAGTGATGTTGCTGGACCAAGTACACCTAGGCTTAGTCCCAGAAAGTCCTCCAGTTGAAAGAACCTAATAGACTAAGCTTCTGAAATTAAATGATAAGCGCAGTATAGGTATGAACTTTGTTGTTGACTGAGATGATATCAAACTATCATTTTCCGCTTGTAAACAATGTAAGAATTCTGAGTGTGTTGAGGTTAGACGAGATGACAATTTCATTGTTTGTCAAACAAATAACAAAATAACTGTTTTTTAAATGCTACCAGACCCAGTTATTTTCTGAAAAGAGGAATTGAACTATACAGATTGGCAACATAAAATGAAAAGCTGCGTTCAAATAAGAAGGTGCGATGTACAGGTGGAGCAATAAGGCCTTTAAATCGTAAATTTAAATTGTGCACACTGGTTCAAAATGTAATTTTTTTAAATAAATATGGTGGAGTTTTAAAGAGAATGATTTTAATAATGAACCACGCAGCATGAATAAGCGGTCTATTTTCCGTATTTAGCCATTTAATGTGACACAGTTTATGGGAAACTTTTTTGAACCGTCTAATACCATACATGAAGTGTAAGCAAGAATTACTACAATTTTGAATTTTTTTACTGTCATAACGAGTAAGACACGGCACACACAGTGTATCGTAATAAGCAAAAGAACTAAAGACTCACAGAGCTTTTTCTTGGTTTCCGTTTGAGTAAGTGTCTATGAAGGTATAGGAGCTTTAGATTCATATATGCGAGACTAATACATTTGTTAATGTGTGTAGTAAATCTCAAGGCAGAGCTCATAATTAATCCAAGGTTTTTTACTTCATCAACGGGCTTTATTACATTTCCCATTATTGTTAAGTGTATATTATTAATTAATAATGTTTCGGTTGGATTTATTGTAACGCCATTGCTAAAAGATACATCACATATGGTGTCAATGTCTGAATTTAGTTTACTAATAGAGATTTGAACTTCAAAACGACAGGTATAACTATGTGTCATCAGCATAAAAATGAGATGAACTAAATTTCGAAATATATATTGAAAAGAGAAGAGGCCCCAGAATGGAACCTTGTGAGACATCAGTAATTACTTTCTTAGACGTTGATAGATTACCATCATAGCGCACAGCAGCAAGTAATTCTTTAGAATTATACATGCAGAGTCACTAAAGCCAGTATGTTGTAATATTGCCAGTAACATGCCATGCAAAACTGTGTCAAACGCTTTTGTAGAATCTAATAATCAATATTAGCACGGAATTACAGATAATAATCCACTACGATACCCAGATTGGTTAGGAAGAATATTATATGTATAAAGATATTCTTTAATTTGCTAACTCACGATTGATTTCAACGACTTTTGACACTGTTGGGAATACACTTATAAGTCTTAAATCATTTAATGAATACACTGAACTTTGTTAGGAATAGGGCAAACAATTGCCTTTTTTCCAAATAGATGGGAACAAAGAATTTTGAATAGAAAAATTGTAAACGTATGTTAACTATATGAGGAAGAAAAAGAATTAACATATTAGTACTTATATTATCATAGAAATTATTACTGTAAACACGAACTCTTTAGTAAAACTATATTTTCTAGTGTTCAAATAAGATTGTAACATTTCAGAGTTTTGAAAAGGAACAAACGATTCTAAAAAATTATTATTAATATGGTTTACACCATTTAGTTCGTCCGACAAGTTAATTGCTGGTTTATTTTTCAAGACTTCTAGTTTGCGCAATATATTCCAAGCCTTGCTAGGACATTTTGAATTGGCTGCGTGAGACAAGTCAGCTTTCTTTACCTGTTGAATTGAAAATATAGTAAGATTCAGAAGCATTTTATATTGATCCCAGTGGGAAGAAAGTTTTGTGAACCGATACTGTTAATTGCATGCTATGTTAGTGGGAAAGTAGAATCAGCAATGAGATCTAAATTCAACAGTCAAGTAGGTCTCTATGATCTCAACTTTAGATTTATGTATGCCCTGTGGTCAATTGGTGGTCAATCAGAGATAATCTAACTAGTGTTATGATTATCATCGGTGATAGCTCGAGTTAAAACTGACGAAAACTGAACGAGTGCGTTTCTACAGGTTTTAACGAGTGGTATCATCGGTTATATTTGGTAAGAGAATATAATGAACGTTAATAGAAAATATTTTTTAAAGTTTACAATTTCAAACGATCTGTCACTTTGATAGTAAATATTGCTGTTGCAAGATAATCAATTCAATTATTTATTTCTATGAAACTTTTTGTCACTTTGACAGTAAATTATTTTATTCATTAAAATCATGTGAGAGTCAACGTGCGGTGATAAAATTATCACCCATTTGATAGTCTATTCTGCGATTTTGTTTTTTTATTTTAACCAATGAAAGTAATCAAAAATGTACCATGTGACATGTGAATTATATTCTCAGTTTAATAACGGAAAGAGAGTTTTTAGCAATTTGTATTATAACAATTTAGCCGTGAACAAATGACAGAGATATTATTCAGTAATAATTAGTAGCTTGTAACAAGCTTCTTTGAGATTGTGTAGTGTTTATTAATTTGTAAACACTTAAATACTGTTTGAAATTAGCTTTCCTGTTGAGGAATTAACAGACATGATATCGGGGCACTGGGAGAATGTATGAAAAAATGTTTATTAGCATAAAGAATTTACAAAGGGAGATATCCCGCACGAAGACAACCCGAGAAAATAACGTTGGAAAGGTTAGTAGATCGTTTTAATCGTACGGGTTCAGTAATTTATGAAAAAAGGAAAGGACAAAACCTGTACTTAACGAGGAAAATGAATTTAACGTGATGCTTGAAGTTACACATAATCCACATGTTAGTACACGTGAAATCTCGCGTCAGCATGATATTAGTCACAGGTCCGCCCGAAGAATACTGCGTAAAAATAAGACGCATCCATACCATATCGCATCAAGAGTTACTCGAAGATGACTATCCCAGAAGGGTTGCTTGTTGGTGAATGGGATCAACAACAAATCCACAATCAGGCTGATTTCTTTGATGTTGTCCTCTTTGGAGACGAGGCCACGTTTCATAAAAATGGAAGTGTGAATAGACACAATTTCCATTATTATTTGACAAGTAATCCATATCTTATAGAAACTCATAGTCAAACTAGGTGGTCTTTGAATGTTTGAGGTGGTATAATTGGAGATCACGTAATTGGACCACATTTTTTCGATGGAACAGTGAATGGTCAGGTTTATTTGGACTTTGTAGAAAATCATTTACCATTACTGTTGGCAAACGTTCCTCTTAACATTCGTCAAAGAATGTGGTTGTTACACGATGGAGCTCCGGTACATCACACTAGATTAATTCATAATCATCTTAATACCCATTTTCCGGAAATTGGGTGGAAAGAGGAGGACCCATTGCATGGCCAGAGTTAAGTAAAACTTACTTCTTCAAGTGGGGTTATGTGAAAAACCGTGTGTATCAAATACCTCCAACCACATGATATGAAGAATGCTGTATTGATGTTTTCGCTGGACTCGATAACTCGATAACGTAGATAAAATGAGATTAGTTTGCAAACATGTTTATGAGTTTCGGCGCATTCCGAATGCGTTTTATGTTATTAGCTACAGTTTTGTTCGTACGGTATTTTTAAGGTATGTACATACATATTATGTTGCCCTTATACGTACGACCGATTTACAAATAATATATATATATATATATATATATATATATATATATATATATACACACACACGAGGGCTGTTTTTTTTCAACCTCCGGTCGCTCAGTACGAACGCGCAATGGCCGGCAGGTGACTCAATACGTAGTAAGCGACGGCGCATCTCCCCTCTACACGCTATGTCACTGTCAAGTTATTGCTGTCATTCGGTGCTGAGCTGTAGACGCGACAACATGCCCGCTTTTATTGACGCTCCCGCCAAGTGTGAGTTGCGAAGTGTTATCCGTTTCTTGCAAGCAGAAGGGAACAGTGCAGCAGAAATCCATCGAAGAATGAGCCGAGTGTATGGAGTAAACTTTATGAGTGATGGTGTTGTTTGTGAGTGGTGTAGAAAGTTTAAAGATGGTCGAGGTGATGTGCATGCTGAAGGGGATCAAGGACGCAAGTCTGTCGTCACGGACGACATTGTTCAAAGAGTTGACGAGCGGTTAAAGAAAACCGTAGGTTTACAATAACTGAAATGTCAAAGAAATTTCCAGAAACGTCAAGATCTACCCTATACAATATTGTCACTGAGCAGTTATACTACAAAAAAATTTGTGCTCAATGGGTACCCAAAATGTTGTCTGATGAACACAAAAAACGCCGAATGGCACCGGCTTTGTCGTTTCTCGGCCGATGCAAGGCTGATGGGGAAGATTTTTTGAAATCCATTGTGACAGGTGACAAGACATGGTTTAGGTATGACCACCCCACAAACCAAGCAACAGTCTCAACAGTGGATGTACACAAATTCTCCAAACAAACCCAAAAAATTTTATCAAACTTTCAACAACCGTAAGAACATGGCTACTGTTTTCTGGGATCAAAAAGGTGCTTGTGGAGTTTATGATGCCAGGGACCACAATTACTGCTGCATCTTATTGTGAAACTTTGAATAGACTACGGAGAGCCATCCAAAACAAACGACGTGGGATGCTGTCTTCTAGTGTTGTGCTCATCCATGACAATGCCCGTCCCCACACTGCTAGGGTCACCCAGCAGCTGCTGGAAAAATTTCACTAGATGTTTTTGATCACCGCCGTTTAGTCCCGACCTAGCGCCGAGTGACTTTCATCTCTTCCCTGAAATGAAGAAGTGGCTTGGAGGGCAGCGGTTCCAAACTGATGTGGAACTCAAGGACGTCGTAACGGAGCATCTAAGGTCGTTGTCAACGCCTTTTTATGAAAAGGGTATTGGAAACTTAGTCCGTAGATACGATAAGTACCTCAATCTTAATGGCGACTATGTAGAAAAGTAACCTTAAGTGTACTTAACTTCTGTAAATAAAATGATTTCTTAAGACTCATTAGTCTTTTTTTTATAGCCTATCGGAGGCTGAAAAAACGGCCCTCATATATATATATATATATATATATATATATATATATATATATATATATATATGTATATATCAAATTACTAGTGGTGGAATGGAGGTCTGTAAATAAGCTAGGCCTAAGATATGTAAAATACCTTGGAGATCATGACTCTAAAAGCTTTGCTTCTGTTTTAACGAGTAAACTCCATGGTGACAGTGTACCAATAACAAAACTGGAATGTGTCGGCCACATCCGAAAGCACGTTGGAACTAGAATTAAAGAAAGACGTGAAAGGTGTAAAATGAAATGATGGGAAATGATTAGGAGAAAGGGCCCACTGACTGATGAAGAAATTGATCAACTGCAGTGCTGTTATGGTTAAGTGATAAGATATAACCTCACAAGTGTCTGTGATATGAAAAAAGCAATTTGGGCTACGTTTTTCACAAGCTTTCAAGCGATCAAAAGCCACAACACGAGCTATGTCCTATAATATGGCAAAGAAAACAAAATAGAATACAAACATAAGAATTCTCTACCAGAGGATGTAATGGGTGTAATGGGTGTAATAAACCTGTTTATAAAGACCGAAAATTGTAAAAGCGCTGTTTGCACGGCAAAACACAAAAACTCAATGAAAGCTTCTACAGTGTGATATGGAATAGGCTTACTAAAACTACTTTTGTAGGCCTTAAAACTCTCCAACTTTGAGTAACTTACTCAGTAATTTGCTTCAATGAAAGGGCCACTGATAAAGATGTTTTTGACAGATACCTGGGAAAGACTGAAGCGAATTGATGAAAATAGAATAAAAAAGGGAAATAAAGAGGTACAAAAGGAAAATAAGAAAAAAAAGAGAGAAGACTACTTAAAAGAAGATAGTGATTGTGAGGATTATGTTCAGAAGGGTTGTAGTTCTGACTTGAAACAGGTTCTCCCGAAAGTTACTTATTTCAGTTTAGGTACTATTTTTTTTAATAAAGTCCAGGGACTTCAAATTTGATACTTATCTCCCCTATTACTTGGTGAGTAATTATATTAAATTTAAGTGTTACAAAAAAATTCTTAAAATACAAAATTTGTATTTTTTTTTTTGTAACATGAAATGAAATATTTTTTTTCAAAAAGGTTTTTCTGTTAAATAAACTAAACTGCATAAATTAATACAACAACATGTATATAGAGCTTGTGCCATTCTGCCTGGTATGCGCAGACCTTATCTACACTTTTCACCGTTAACTCCGCCCTTGAGTGATACTATTTTTAGTGGCATACGCAAAAGTAATACAATTTTTATTGAAATTGCCAATTATTTTAAAATGTTGAACACAACAAGATTAACACGTGTCTTTACTAAAACTATCGTCATTGTCACTGCTGCTACTTTCACCATTGTTTATAGTGAGCGGTTCGACTGTAATGTCAAGTACAGTGTCCTTTCTTAAACATTCATTTTCAGTTGCAATTACATGACTGTAGCACTTTTTACATGTTTCTTGAGTCATTTTCACAAATGAATTTTTTGTAGAGATTGATATGTAAACAAATTTGTTAAAAGTACATTAGATGCCGCTGTCTGCGGTTAGAAAGTTGGGCATAGAACATATTTACTTGCTTCATAATCAAATATTCATTACCTACTATTATTATCATTAATTAATCAAAATACCTACATCTATTTCGTACGGAAGTGCAGCTGAAAAAAGCGTTATTCGCGCTCAAACAACGTATAAATTTAAATAATGAAAAATCGTACCTACGCCTTTGCACTTCTGTAAAACGAGATCATAATCAGATTACGCTCAGCCTAAATGCTTTAAGACGGCCCACCTAGACCCTTTCGCAAGGCAGAATGACATAAGCTCTAACAACTACAAAAAATGTCATCATTACATGTTTAATTGGTTATGAGAAAAGTGTACCTAAGTGATGAAAGGTTTTCCCATTCAAAAAGCACTGAAGGCCGCGCTGCGACATGCTCCACTTAATAATTACATGTAGATGATTATCTAATATTTTGGAATAATTCCAAGGAAAGAGATAATCTCATTGCTGTACTTTCAAGAGATTTAAAACAAAAATTTAATTGCAGTACTAAATTGCTTAGGTTTAAGTATTACGCAATCTGACGGTGAATTAAGAATTAATTAGAAAGATTATATCCTAAAACTAGTTGAAGAATATAATTTATTAGATACAAAAGTGGTACAAAACGGAAAATTATGTACCTTCATCAGCGTTTAGTAGGATCTTTAATGTATTTGGCAGTCAATTCAGTATAGTAATCGTTTTACAAAAACTCATTTTCAATATGCAAAAAGGGTTCTAAAATATTTGAAGGGAACTGTAGAGAACGAATTGATTTTTTAAAAAGACAATGATGGTAATTACGGGTTATGTAGAAGCAGATTAGGCAAATGGCAAATAACTTAACTCCCATACAGGATAAGTTTTTAAATTGCCGGGTGCAGATGTGTCGTGGGAAGCTCGGAAACAGGTGTGTTAGTCTCAGTAGCACACAGGCTGAACACTTTATATGAAGCTTCAAAACAGCTTGTTTTATTAAAAGATTATATTCTGAACGTACTGATGATAATGAGCCAATTGTATCGAGACTTTCAAAGGTCACACCTAAATGTCAGAAGTTAATAATTGCTACCTTCTTTTTAATGTCATCTTTGATATTTCGCTGAAGAACTTTCAACGTCGTTATTATGACGTTGTCAGGCATTAGGCATTCATCCATCAACTGTTTGGCGTATTTTAAATAATGATTTGCATTTGCATCATTAAAAATGCAATTAACCCAAGAATTAAAACCCAAGATCATAATCAAGGCAGAACTTTCGTCAATTGGTTGTTAGAACATGATATTGGTTTTTCACGCAAAATCATCTTTAGTGATGAAGCTCATTTCACATTGGATGGATTCGTCAACAAACAAAATTCTCGCATCTCAGGAGAAGAAAATCCTAGAATAATTTCACAAAAAATTTACTGTTTGGTGTGGTTTTTGGATTGATAGAGTCATTGGTCCATTTCTTTCGAAAATGCAAATGAAAGAGCAGTCACTGTCAATAGAGAGCGCTATAGAGAAATGATCGAACATTTTTTGTAGCTTTAAATTATAGAAATAGGCATCGACGATTTTTATTTTCAACAGGACTGAGCTACGAGTCACACAATACGTGAAAACATTGAGCTATTGTGGTCTAAGTTTCCAGGACGATTAAATTCGCGTAATGATAACGTAAACTGGCCACCTAGATCATGTGATTTAGCCCCATTAGATCTCTCTCTTTGGGATTTTTTGAAAAGTAAAGTTTATGTGGATAAGCCAACAACAGAAAAATAACATTCGGACCGAAATTGATGAACTTAATGGGGTAATGTGTAAGCGAGTCTAAAATTTTGTTGTTCGTATGAGAGTCTGTAGACATGCCGTGGTGGACATTTAATTGATGTTATCTTTCAACATAATTGTTTTTATAAAAATAAAAAATGGAAAAATAAAATCTAAGTACATGTTTTATTTTAAAAAAACATCTAAACGCGACTTTTGGAAGACCCATTATAGTATAATGATAGCTCAAAAACCTGAAAAAATGCAGTATTTTATAACTGAATGAAACATTAACGTCAAATACCACATTTAAGATAACTAGTCGATGACAATGTTTCAGTATTACGAAATAAATCAACTTCAGATATGTTTGCCGATATATTGACTAAAGATTCAAGTATTACGAAACATAACGATTCTGTTGAGAATCTTGATGGTTATTAGTTTTAGGATGGATTGTTAATCTGTAATGTTTAAATCTAAAAATTTAAAAAATTTTGTTTATTACTAGTGTAAGTGGGAGTATCAGATTAGTTACGTATGTGTAATCTAGTACTTCCCCAAAATTTTTACGTTATAAGGAACAGATTCTGATTCCTGTAGCGGTAATATACATATAAGTAGTAAAAAATTTGTATGTATTAATGTACAACTTTTTTAATAATTAAATCGTTATCTGCATTGCTTTTTATCAAATATAACAAAAATTCAAGAGTACAAACTTTATGTGATTTTTAGATAGGAGCCACGCCACAGTGCAACAACGGAATGTGTAATACTTACTTGATCTTCAATTGTTCTATGATCTGTCTCTTGAAGCCAGGTACCAAGTATAACAGAATCATCAGCATGGCAAACTGTTCGTAACTGTGATGTTGTGGTGTTTGCAGGATTTTCTGTTAGTGTAAATTCAGCAACCAACATTCTTAACAAGTGCGTGTAAGAACCTGTAACAACACATCTTCAAAAAAATTCAGTGTTCAAAAATACATTACCTTCAAAGGATTGAGAACGCAACAACAAAAGCGTTTCATAAAGTCGAAGTCGAACCATTGCTGCGGGAGCTTTAAGTTGTTGTCCATAGCTTTTCAAAACGTTGGCTATACTGTAACATAAACAAAAATATAGACATATAAACAAAATACCCCTTACTTTGTAAGCATTGCAAGTGCAGATTCAATAGGAGTTAATAATCTGCGGATAATATCTTCAGTTACTAATTCAGGACAATTTTGAACAAAACTATGCATCGCAGATAAAGCCCCAGCACGCCCTTCTAATGTAACCTGCCATGTAAACGCATCACCCCTTGCTTTCTCAGATTCCAATTCTTTTGAAGAACGAGGAAATGAATTTCTCCACAAAAGTAACATTCTTGGTAATAATCCTCTTACTACGGGCACACCTAAACATAACAGTTACATGATAAAACTACCTCTGTTTAAAAGCTCGATCCATACCTAATGTCATAATGGCACCAATTAACAACCAACCAGCTTGAGTTCTATTGATCGATAATCGACTATTTTGACTAGCACTTCTTAATAACTCTTCAGCTGTGTTAAATATAACTTTTCCTTTGGTATGAGGTACACCTAATGGCGATAAGTGAACACCGCCTAAAACAGCTGCCAAAGCACAACTGTAACCTGGCAGAAGCAAAAATTATTTAAAAATGATCAAAAAGCATTTTCATAAACATATTACCCGCTATTGCTTCTGGAGATGTACGTAAATCTTCAATCCCAGATACACACCTATCAATCAAAGGGGTGGTTTGGCTTGGTACTGCTACGCAGATGCACCTTAAGCACCAAGCAGCAGCTAAACGTGCTGCTTGACAAGGATGAATCAAGACGCTTACAGCCGCATTAATTAAATCTGAATACGATTAAAATTAATACTGAATAATCCTTAAATTCAAATAATTACTCAGTGACGGATCCGTGGTTAAATCATAAGCAGTTGTACCCAAATTAAGAACTAAACTTCCAATTTCTTGTAAAGCGCAAACTAAGAGATGTTGACTAAAAAGGGTTTCTTGATTACAATCTTTCGCATTTTCTGGATTGAAGTCAATCGAATTCATTTCTTTGACAATTAGTTGTGCTATTTCTTTGCATGCTGACAATTGTGCTTTTTCACCTAACATTTTTCCTAATACACTCCTAAGTATAAAGTTAACACATTTTCTCGAGTATACTGCATCTACATGTGATGACGCTGCTTTGGGATTAGCAACTAAATACAAAACATGAGAAAGAAATGCCTTAATATTTCTTTCTAACCATACTCCTCCAAGAATTTGAACAAAAACAACATAAGCCTAAAGATTCTGAAGATTATATTGACTTTAAGGTTTACTTACTTACATGAGTAACACCCACTCGTATTTCACGATTTACTCCAGAACTACCTTTAATCATTTCCCCTGTGCCTTTTAAAAACCCAACGCCACCCCTTAGAAAACCAGACATTAAGATACCCAAAGCCTCATCTAAAGAAACCATTTTTAAGTTTTTTAATTGTTGCCCTAAAAATAAAAATGTTTCACCACTGATTAGTTGTTGATAGCCTCGTACCATTCTGGTTTGTCTTTTGATTTTGTTGAGTTGTTGCAATTAAAGTTCCTAAGAGTTTTGCTACAAAGCAACGAACTTCATAATTAGACCCGTCAAATGCCCGAAAACATAAAGTGGCTAAGCTTTCCAGTTCGGTAGTATACAAAAAAGGAGCATGATTTAACATTTCAAATAAACATCTTGAAGCAGCACAACGTACGGCCATTACTCGATCGATTAGACAATGCCGTGCTGCTTTATATATTTCCTTGTGAACATTTGATATTGCATTCCCCATACCAGCACATACCTAATCCATTTTCTAAGTATCAAAATAATTAGCAAATATTAAAACTTACCTTTTCTAAAGTTAGCATTATTTCAATACGAGTTTGTGATTCTCCACTTCGCAAACATCTTATGAGTATTTGAACAGTCTCTTCGTATGATCGTCCCATCATTCTACCTAATTTTTCATACATTGATCCCACACAACATATTGCAGCTCTAAAAATTAATACATATAAGTAAAAAAAAAAAAATAAAACGAATAAAACTTTTATAGAAACATACTTTTTTGTAAATAGGTGTAAAATACAGACTGAGTCATCCAACTACGAATACCAGCAATAGTGGGTTGGTTATTTATTTATTTAAACTACTGTCGCGTAGTATGCATGTGGTTACACTATCAAATCGCGCTAGCTAGATGTAGTGCTTAAAAAATAAGTAGGTTGCCGACCAATTACAGTGGAGATGGGAGACGTACAATAGCTAAATTTCAAACACCTTATACTTACCATAAAACAAAATTCAAAATCGCTGATAAATGTCCTTAGAGCGCTATCACGATGTGAACTTATATGGATCATTATCTTAAGCCGAGATGTTAGTCTTGCGAGATCGTGGATCTCAAGATGTACACGTACTCAGTACGTAGAAGTCTGAACTTTCAATATAGAATAGAAATTTATTTGCCCCAGTAATTAAAAAATTCATAAAGGCGTAGAACAATGTCAAAATGATACATATAGTGTTTAGATAAAAGATGTATCACTCAAAGCACTAATTTCCATTTTTACTACAACATCTACGATAATTAATAATTTTTGTTTATAAGCGGGTTCCATCATTGTCATTATAAAAATCTTGCAAAGAATAAAATGCTTTTTGTATAATGTACCTTCTTAAAACAACTTTTAGTTGGTGTATCTATAAATTTCTTAACGAGTGAGGAAACAAATAGTATATTTACGAGACACTACATAAAGCAAATTATTCCAATATTGCGGATGATCAAGGTAAAAAAGAGAAAAAATTGGAAATTAAATCTACATTTATTTGATCAAATAAAAAAATGGAAATAAATCTACGGTAACCTAGATTTAATTTCCATTTTTTTACTCTTTTTTTATTGGAATACTTTGCTTATTGCGCATGATCACGTAAAGAATAATTTGCTTTATTAATTGTATAATGTATATTTTTGTGATACTGTACTCAACATTTCTCTGTATGTAAGAGTAATTACAGCACTCTACTTATATATTGGCTTTGTTTCTAGTGTCATGGTCATGACTATTTTGATTTTTCAACAGATCTTTATTCTCAGTAATAAAATAACAGCTTCATAAATGTACAAACCTATTATTGTAAGAATATTATTTTCGTTAAAGGCACCTTTGCAACTATCAAGGCGATTTATTTGAAATATGTTACGAATACATCTCTTTTGTAGAATAAGACCATATCCGATTCTTGAACGCACATATGCAAAGTAGGATGTAAGAGCTGCGTCTCTGCTCACATAAGTTAACCTCAAAGCAGAAATATATTGGAAGCTACTTAATCGATGTGCCTTTTTCAGTCTAGTCTTCGATTAATTTGTATTCCCAGGAGCATGACACTTTCCGATGAAACAAATTCAATATCTTTCAGCGGAACTTTGACAGTGTTTACTAACCTATTCCCAAATGATATTTGTGTTTTGACGAGAAGTAATTATGAAATATATCAATTGAACAGTTTACCTTTCTTCACTGAATATTAGGGTAGTATCATTAGCATATAGAACAGTCAATTCACCACTGATTTCAGAGCTCAATTGGGTATATAAGATACAGCAACAGTCCAAGAATAGTCCATGTGAGACTCCCTTCCTCACAACCAGGGTGTCTGACATCAACAAATTACCCTTTTCATCAGTTTCAAAAACACATTGTTCCCTATTTGATAGGTATGACTGCATAAGTTTTAATACTACCCTTCTGATACATGTACTTCTAATAAATAAAAGATTAATCTTTAAGTACCAATTTTGTCTTAGTCAGAACTGCTCATAAAACCTTAGCTCACTGTTCTCTAATTTAATCTGTGCTTAAATTGGAGGTATATTCCATTTGCTATTGTTCTTTTAAATTTAGTTATTAATATACTAAACGCTTACGAGTGTGAAAATGTAAACGTTCACCATTATTACACATATTTAAAATACATATCTTCTTGGGTTTTTCAAGGTATTTTCCAATTTCAAGTTATACAAATCTAAATGTTCTAAATCTTCTCTTTGTCAGTAGTAATATTATCTTTTAAAATTGTTTAAGATGTTGAAACAATTTTGTGAAATTAGTAAATTGAAAACGCAAACGTAAGTCTGCTATTAATAATATAACAGTTTGATAAATGTATAAAGCCAACTATGGAATACAATTTTTGTAAAGAATAACTAGATCATTAATAAATAAAATATTGTTAAACTGCCTTGAAGATGACAAATTAGAACACCCTCTACCGGTCGAAGGCTAACCGTGAATAACGTCATAACCAAAGAACACATTTAACAAAATTTAATCAAGTTATGATGTAAGTGTAAAGTTGTGAAAAACTTTAATTTGAAATTAATAAAAGCATTCACAAATAGAAACTTGACATCAATTAAAATAATCCAGTAAAATCTAACAAAGAAATAGCTTTGTTAATAAATGCAAGTATTGTTTAACCCTTGTGTACACGGAAAATAATACACACACAAATACACAGATAGGTACATGTGTACCTCGTGGTTTCTACTATTGCTATCACGTCTGCGCATACATTTAGTTTAT
>JARFJB010002366.1:0-295000 GCA_036346205.1 Vesta saturnalis | reverse complement strand
TTCGCTGACGTCTGTAAGTATCATGCCCCGCCACCTAATTTTTAAGTTGTGCTGTTACCGAAAATGTTAACGAAAGTTGAAGCTGCCAAACTTTTCGTATTAATAAATTCGTATAACGAATTTAATGGTTGTCACGCACAGGAGTTAATAAAATATGATTAACATATAGTACCTTTAAAATATATAAATCACGTGCCTGGACTTAGATAAACCAAAGATGGAAGCGTATCTTAATATTGTATTTTAATTGTTTGATGAATAATTTTATACTTATCTTCCATTAACAATTTTTTTGTTTTATTTTTAATTTAAAAGTTACATTAATTTTAATTTTAATTGTTCCTATTTGTACAAAAAAAAAATAAAATGAATAGGCTTTCTAATATATTTTTAGTTTTTCCGTCACTAAATTAAAATTCAATGCGTTTAACATTTACTAGGAATTAGATATACATACTAAGTATATACAAATTACAATATTGAAATCATATTAAATCCTTTCTCGATTAATTACACTTAGATTTGAAGTTAGGTAAAATATGTTCGCATAATTACAAACAAAGGGAGAATCACTACTATTTTTTCCAAAATATAAGTTCACAATAAGAAACTAATTTCGTAATTACTCTGATTACTTTCTCTAGTGGCTCAAGGAAATTTTATATTTATATTTATAAAATATCAAACCAATAGATATAATTATAATTATTAATCACCTATTTTCACATACATCATGAATGCCTTTCTCTATGAATCTCTATTACATATGCGTTTGTACAAATTAACGCTTTCCTTTTAATGCTGCATGTAATGTCCAATTCTGTATGCACGTCAAAATAAGAAAGGATTTAGAGGCTCACTGCCTTACGCCAAACATGTCTAATCCTGTTACCTGATTTTCGCGCAGGTACATCAATTGAAAACGCCTATAACGTAAAGCGATCTTAATTCATTGCTCACAGTCAGAAAAACTAAATACACCCTTACCTTCTAACCAAAAAGCCCATGTAACAACAAACACATATAACCTCACGATAAGTATTAATACAAACCGTTTTTGAAACATCTATTTTACATACTATACCTTGTATCTTTACTCTGATCTTCCGGCCGTCGTCCGCCCGACGCGTCCGTTGGTGGAATAACTAGAAACGGATCAACTTTTTCAAGATTTGCTATTTGCATTCGATACACCCCAAGGGTGGTCTCAAAGTGTATAATTTTCGAGGCGTTGCGATGCCCGAGGGAGACGCTAGACCGATCGCTACCAAATTCGCAAGTGGGCGAGGTGCATCCAAGGTTGAGATGATTTAAATCAGTTGATTAAAATCACGATTAAAATCATGATTTTAATCAGCATGATTTTTTTTAATCATGATTAATTTAGTTTAGAAAAGGGGGCTTAAATTTGAACATTTAAAATGTATTTATTCTTAAAAAAGGAAAAGCTTGATGCATTTTTATGTGGCAATATTTATTATTTATTATAATAATCGAACAGAAAAGCTGCTTTTTACAAAAATAAAACTATTAAAAAAGGTTTTTAATACAAAAAAGAGAACTATATTAAAAAAAAAACTAAATATTGCTGAACGTCTATAACCTAAGTGTTATAATGCTTAAATAGAAATACTAGTTTAGCTGCTTTGCCACCGCCAATCACTATAGGCAGCATCTTCTTGGGATCTCCATCACTGTACTGCTGTTACAATTTTTATTATTTCATCCGAAAACATAGTTTTGTGAAACGGGTCTGACTTGGGTAATTCTGAAGTATTTCACAATTTGTACTATATGTTCTTTATCTGCAATGCTTCTAAATCTTTGGAGAGCAAACTAAGCAAGTGCGCCGAACAACCATATGTAATTATAGGATAAGTGAACGACTCGGAAATTTTTTTCCTCATACTGACCATGTTGGCCGCATTATCTGTCACAATACTGGTAACTTTACAGTTACATTCATTTTTACACTTATTCATTGTGTTAATAGCTAACTCAGCCTGTTAGTCAGCTGTATGAGGATGACAGGATGTATCTATGCTTTCAATAGAACACTTTTTCCATCCTCTGCTATCAAAACGACACAGATTATCGGCTCATTATGTACATTGGACCATCCATGTAAGGACATGCAAATAGACTGTCCAGAGAACTTCTTAAAACATTCAGATTTTTCTTCCTCAAATATTTCATTCAGGAGCCTTGACGATAACTGAAATCTAGATGGAGGAACGTAACCGGATCTTGGCATTTCTATGGCTTTTCGAATTTCTTTATTTTCTGTCGCTCTAAAACTGCAATTTGTTGCGTAAACGGCTTTGGCTAGTTGCCTGTCCAATTCTTTCTTATTATCTTGTCCAGTTCGCACAACAAAATAACCCAAATAACCGCTACTTCAACTATATTCACTTTCACCTACACTTCCCTTTTCACAGTTCTTGCTTCTCTGTTTCTTTTACAACTGGATAATTTCATTCTAGCTAGTTCCAGGCTTTGAATGACAATCACCATGAAGAGTTTCAACATCAATAATATCACTAGTTTTACTTTCACAGATTTCCCAGGGACTTTTTAGTCTGTCCTCTAGACCTTCCAATTCTTTACCATACCTTTCACACAATGCTCTGCAACCTACTTTGACAACCACTTTTTTTTTTACAAAATGCTGCCAAATACTAAATTCCTTTCTGTCCTGGCTTGTCATGACTTCAAATGTCTTGCTAGATTACCCACAGAACCAAAAACATTACTAATAACTAGAATAAGTGGGTGTAGTTTCAACAATTCCCCAAACTCACAAAACTGCATGGGTATATAAAAAGACTTCTGCTAAAAAGCTAAATTAAATATAACTATTTGAATAATTACAATTTCAAGAGTAAAGAATAAAGATTAATTTATATTTATATTCAGCACAATGAATGAATCCCATTTGTTTACCTTATCTTGTTTGTTGCAGTTCTAGTAGTTTTATAGTGGGTTTAATACTCCCATTGCATGGCTTGAAAAGTTGCTGACATGAAAAGGTTTTGATGGTTAAACGAGAACTTACAACATTTTACCTATGCAAGGACGTTAAAACGTGTAACTATAAACGTTTAATCGCTGAAACCCTACTGCCTGCTAATATTTGTTTGCTTAACAAAACAATAAACAGTTAGAATTATTTGAAAATAATATATTAATAAAAACTAGTCAAATTAAAAAAAAAATCATGATTTTCTTTGAAAAAATCGATTTTTTTTTTAAATCATGATTTTTATCAACCCTGGGTGCATCCCAGCTGATGAAAAAAAAACGCTTCGCAACGTGCGACGCTGATGTAACGCTGATATTGGGGGTCCAACCATCGCCACGTGCGGCAGAGGAAGAGGGAGCGTTCGATGGGTGACATCGGTGGTAAACTAGACATCGGATCGGACGGTAAACAAAACGAAATACAGACCATCGAAATTCGAACTGGGTTTGCGAGCGGCGTGTTTTAGCGATATCTCCGAAACAAAATATCTGATTTCGACGAATTTAGGTGTGCTCAATCGTGAAATGTCAAAACAAAAACAGGATACTTTACTCAATATTAGAAAATGATTGTTATAAGTAAAAAAAAAAGAGTGTTACTGGATTCGTAAAAAGATAGTTAGTTTACGTCACAGATATTTGATTGATACAGTTGACCGAAGCAAACATGATAGCTGAGAGGGCGGAACTAGCGCTGTCGCCTTTTTCAGAGTACATTCATGTTAAGAAGTATTTTGGCGGTAAATTTAAATATTTCAACCGCAACAAGTAACTACGTCGAGAGCATAAATAGATGTCCAGACGATATTTTTCTACTATAAATATCAAAACTTTAGTCCATACCATGAAATTAGCAGCTTGTATTTGACATTTTTAGCGTAATCCATCAGGAAATTGAGAGCTATTTTCAGTGTTTTCTATTATTATTCGTTTATTTTCTTTAATATTATTATTTAATTAGTCTTTCTTAACATTCATTGTTTATAAAAACGTTTAACCTAAGTAAGTACAGCATAAACAAGAAGTAACCCTTTAACCTAAATGTAAACGATTTAGATTAAGCTGTGTCCTACTCTCTGCAAGAAAACTAATTTATGTTGGAATCTTATTGCCGAAATAGGCAGCAGAATGAAAATGACGAATGGATTTATTCAGTTTCGAAGTACAGGCAGTGTTGACATGGGTAAATCATCTGTACGTAGTCTGTTTTAACTGAAAAGAATAGAACATATTCCTAACAAATTTACGGCAATTTATAACAAACAGGTATAAACTTTTAATTATTATTTTTACAATGACAATAATTAATTATTTTATGCATTTTAGACTTGTTATGGAATGTGTCAAAAACCACTTAAACAAAAGTTACATTATCGTCCATACAAAATAACTATAATGCCAGATTATGAGACACACATGAACTACACCAGTAGTTTAATAACAATTTGAGGAATGCGAAATGCTAGATATGTAATTTTTTAGTGATGAATCATGGTTTTATCTAACGGGTTACATAATGTCACAAAATACAAAATACGGTTTGGTCTGATGAGGCTCCTGGTGAATTTGTACAAGTCCATTACATCCTACAGAAATTGATGTCAAGAACATTTATACTAGGTCCAGTATTTTTAAAAAATGCAATTAGAGCTGCGATTCAAAACATTAATCAAGACCAGTTAAAAAATATGTAACAAAAACAAATAGATGCTGGTTTAAATAAGAATGGAGGTCATAATTTAGAATTAAAAAATGTTTTATCCATTATACTGTAACTGTTAAATAAATGTAACTTTTATTATAATAAAATTTTAAATTTCTGGAAGTAAAGTTTGATTTCATAGGCTGTGGAAAGTATTTTGTTCTGGACATAAATTAATGCTCTCACGGTGGGTGGAATTAATAACGATGTTGTTGATGCCAAATAATTATCCACTACAAATGAATCCATTAAATTTAGTAAACGTTATTACAAAATAAGTATGTATATAAAAATATGCATAACATGTTATTACAAATTAAGATATTCAAAAATTATGTATGTTATTACAAAAAATATGTTAAAAGCAAAGATTATAAATTTAAAGTTTTATTCACTGTCCGAAACTTCTTTGTCAAGAGTTTTTGTCAATGTCAGATAGCCCAGTATTAATTGTGATAATCAATTTTTCAACTTCTTGATCCATCAATCCGTCTCGCTGCCACATTTATTCGGCTATATGAACGACGTGTGTGCAATGTTTTTCCCAATCTGATTGGCTTATTTCGGCAAAGGCTGTTCGCAACTAAATTTTCTATTTGAAGGCCACTTTTATTGACGTTATGCATTGCCACCTTGTGTTTTGCCATACTCCATATCAACTCAATGGAATTTAAGTCACAATGATAGGGTGGTAAGCATACTACATGGCCATGGTTCTTCAACAATTAGTCAACCTAATATGGCTTAGCTTGATTCTGCCTTAACAAATGTTATTAATTCAGCATTACGCATTTCACTGGTAGTAGTAACCCCATGGCTGTCAAGGCAATCACAAATATATTGCGTTCGTGCAGTTTGGGATGGGGGTTTATTGATTTGCATACTATGGTATGGCGCGTTATCCATTACAACAATACCATTAGGTGGTAAATTTGGAATTAATTGTTTTACCACCCACTGCATAAAATTATGATGGTTCATATCATCATGGTAATCTCCTGATTTTCTTTTGGATTTAAATATTAACAATCCATTATTCACAAATCCGTAGACACCACCTGCGTGTACAATAATGTGTCGTTGACCTGATCTTGTCGACGGTATAAACTTCCTAAAGTGTCGTTTTTAAAATGCCTAAGTCACAATCATCAAAAACTAATTTGTTTGATCCTCCGCTCCGTTTCTTTTTAGAAGGTGATTTTATTAACTGATTTTCAGATAACTGCTTTTCCTTTCTAATTCTCATTATAGTTGGTAACGATTTACCGACAGCAGCAGCAGCTAGTTCGCTGGCCTTCTCCAAAGGAAAACTCCACTCACCAGCAGCTTTCTGTCTATCAAGGAATTCAATCACATTACTAATAATGTTTCGTGCTTCGGAATGAATACTTTTCTTCGATTTAGGTTCCATATTTCTAACCCAAAAGACAATTTATTAAAAATAAGAAGTTAGCTGAAATATTTATACATACCTATTTTTACAAATACAACTAGCAATATTGCTTAAAAAAAATCAAATTTTATTAACGTAACGGAGAATAAGAAAGAAATTAACACACAACTACAAACAATACTGTCAAGTATAAATTTGATTTGTGAATGTACTAAAATAAATATTTTTGTGTGGTTGGTTAAAAATCTTGCCGCTTCAAATATTTCAAATAAAATTCTTTTAGTTCACATATTTTCCGACTATCTTGTTTGCTTCGGTGCGCTGTACATATCTCTATCACTTATTACAGCACTTTCAAGGAATAATTAAATTGTAATGTAACTTTTATGAATCCGAAAATATAATATCATACTTACAACTTAGTAGGTAAAAAACTAGGAGAATCATCTTTGTTTTTTAAAATCTCATTGCACTTATTCACAGTATCAAAAAGTAGGAATGTATCACCGACAGAAAATAGTGTAGCTAAAGATCGGGCAATTAGTTTCCTTGTTGGCGGTCCAGGTGACTCCTGTATGTGATTCGTTAATTGTTCTACCAATTTCTTTTGACAGCCTTTAATATCATTCTAAAATTATATATTAAATTTAATTAGAAAGCAAACATATACATATTAACATACTTTTTGAGCTGCAATTAATACTTTGTCTAAAAATCTAAGCCATTCGAATATAAAAACGGGTCTCTTCGCTGCTGGTACTTGTGCCAATGCTTCTTCGTTTAAGGTTAGGCTGTGCGATAACTCCATTATAGCATTACACTTATTGACACTATCAATTCTAAAAAAAATGGATTGGGTTACTTTCACTCATTTGTATATGAATGAGAAGGAAACTAATTATCAAAATTATTTGCGTAAACGTTTGTCCAATGTAAAAAGCAAAAAATTGCATGAACAACACAGGATTTGAATTGTTTGTAATAAGGCGAAATACGGTAATGTATTAAACGCGGTAAATGAAATTATGAGGCACAAATACAGAAGGGGACCTTGCATGCATTAACTTGAGCTGATGAGATCCGTAAAGTTTCGATAACGTGGAACATCACCGATCTTCAGAATTAGCTTATATAGTCCGGCCGAGAAACCAAAATCCGTGCGTTTTTTGTGGGGACCTTTTTTTTATGATCGCAATTAATTTTTGACATGTTAACGGATGTAATTTTAAATTTTTGGTATTTGGGCGCCATTTTGAAAAATGGCGGCTTGCCTCGCGATACGATAAAATTCAAATATCTCCCAAACTACTTGGTCAAGTTTCATATTTAAGGTACCGTTGGATAGGTATTGAACTACTCTATATGTTTTATATGATTGCATTTGAAAACGAAGAAACAAATAAATATACGAGGAAATTTTTAAGTTTTTAAATTAAATTTTAGGTTTAATTTGTAATTGTAAAATTTATTTCTGCACTACTTTTTTCTTTCTACTTTTTCAGTAAAGAATAACAGTCAAAAGGAAAATGGATATTCCCATTAAAACCGACAAAGAAGCCAGCGTTCTAGATTGCATCGCCACTAGAACCTATTGTAAAGAAAACTAAATCTCATACAGAAGATAAATGTGTAGTATGTGAGAAATCAACATTGTCCAAAAACAATAAACCAAAACAGGACACCTGGAACACCATTGCAGAAAAAGCACAAGAATGGAAGGGTTTGGGGACGGACTATGATGATTTGCATGAGAAAATTCAAATTGGCGCTGTGCCTAAGAAAATTCACAAACTCCGCAAACTTGAAATTGTTGGACAGAAATTAACACGAGCACAGGATACTCAGAAAATCTGTAATTGAAGCAACCGTGGGAGAAGTTGCTGAGATCCTAAACCCAAGACAAATCAACCACGTACACGAAGTAGCCGTATAGTTTCTACTCATCCGACCTGCGTTATTTGTAACGAAACCTTAGAAGGAAAAATCGTCAGACGTAAATATAGTGGAAGAACCCCTGTGAAGTATCACAGGCTGGAAACGGTGGTCGCTTGGAAAACTTTCTCGAAGGCCGTCGAATACGTTGAAGATGAGCACACCAAGTATAGGCTGCAAGCTCTAATTACATTATATGACAACGATGGAGGGATACTGAAAGCTGCTGTGTTGGATATTCAATATCATAAAGATTGCTGGAAGACGTACTGCACATCAGTGTACAACCAAAAGGCGAGTGATGACAAAAAAGAACAGCTTCAGCAGCGAGTAAAATGGATAACCTAAAAACAAACCGAGGCATTCGATCGACTGTGTGAATATATTGTTGAGTGCTTATACATCCACAAAGAAGTTTACACGCTCCGGAACTTGCTATACGAATATGAGCAAATTCAGAGAGACATGATGATCACAAACGAAGAAATTACAAACACCTGCGAGGACAAGAGCGCCCTACATTCACTTCCAGAAACACTTGACAACCACTTTGGAAAGGACATTGGGTTTCAGTCCAGATACAGACGAAACGAGTCTTCAATAGTCTTTTTTCGTAAGCACGGGGGAGCAAATGTTGAAAGTGCTGTTAACAGTTGGGGTACGAACACCTCAGACTGATACAAAATCTTGCCAAATTCTACACAGTAAGCATCGAAAATTGCCCGAATTACCATGGCCCTGTCAAATTGAAGAACATTCATTTAATCACAGGAAAACCCCAACCGCTACAAGTAAGCATATCAGTGTCTGTGCATAACTTGACTGGCAGCAAGGAACTCATTACTGTCCTTAAAAAATTGAAAATAGGAATTTCGTATGACGACGTACTCGATGAAATATCAGCACTGACGTTACAGGAACGAAATAAGCAACAACAAAACCAAATGGGATCAGACGTCTTACTATATCCACAACATATTGCATCAGGTCAGCCGGGAACAGTTGTCATGGATAATAACGATTTCTTTTGAGAATCCGGATTAACAGGTTCTGAGACTAGTCATTACACGAACATCACCATGGCACACCCAAAATCATCTCGCTGTGAAGTAGTAGCCGATGGAACAGCATTAATTATACCAACGGCAAGTCTTACTCACAGCCACCAAGCACAGAAGTTGTCAAAGATGTGTTGGATTAGTCTCAACAAATTGTGAAACAGAAGAAAATGCCACTAATTCAAGTGGTTGGTGACCAAGCAGTATACAAATACATTGAAGAACATCTATGTCAGGATGCGGATAGGTGGCCTCTCGTGAAGGGCGTGTTAGGTGGATTTCACACAGAGATGTCATACCTTAATGCTATAGGAAAGAGGTTGGCAGGAAGTGGTATCGAGGAGCTAGCTGTTGCTACAGGAGTTATTACTGCAGGCAGCGTAAATCAAGCATTAACACTTCAACAGGGCAATGCGTCTGCACAAAATTATAGTAGAAGCTTTATTACCGATTCCGATTCAAAGATGTGTTGAGAATCAACCAGATTTACTTAACAGCTTAGAACACGCTCTAGATATCACAACAGAACAAGGAAGTGAAGACTTTGTTGCATCAGGTTCATTTAACAAATTCGTGCATGTGATGTTTCAGGATATCTTAGTGTCTGAATCAGATATGGCCAAATTTTAGCTCTCCTACATCGTTGACGTTAAAGTCCTGTTTCAGCACTACCACTATGTAAGGAGTGGAGTAAGCTTTGAAGAATACTTAGAAAATTGGAAACATAAATTACCTGCGCTACCTCTCTCTTTACTACTGGCGAATGTCCACCTTGACAGAGGACCAGAAGATACAAATAGCTTCTATACACTCATTCTCATTGACTTGAAAAAGTTACAGCAAATTGCCTCCCGACCAGGTCATTGAAATGACCATGAAGAAACAGTCCAAGAACCGAGGAAGTGGAGGCTAGGTTGGATTCCCCAAGAATCTCTCCGTGATTGCCATTTCATTAGCATACTAAGCAGACCTGCTGTTTTGAACCTAATGGAACAATTGCAACAAGCCATATACCAGAAGAATCCTCTCTACCGTCACCCAGAAGTCGGGCCATCGAGGATGAAGAAAGACCCGTGGGATCTAAGTCAACCAAATCTTCGCTCACTTTGCACTGGACAGCCAGCAAGAGCAGAAGTAGTCAAGAGTTTGCACACAGCCCATGATGAGGGCAATGCCATGTCAGAAGCATTCTTCGACCGAGTTTCTTCAGGAAATCAATCGCTGCACGACCCTATCGTCAAAAGGCAAAGCAAAACATTTGCGACAAAGACTGTGTCCACTGAAAAAAGCAAAAAAGAACTGAGGACATTGGTGGACCACACCGCAACGAAGCAAGTCGTCGATCTCTTAACGAGTGGAGAAACTCTTACCGTAACTCTACTGGATATCATGCAATAGAGAATAACAACGTTGTGCTTATCGCTTTTTACAGCCGAGTGAGTTTTCCATTAGCCAGTCAAGTCAAAATTCATCACATTAATGATTTTCCAGTCACTGATACCGCCACCATTTTACCATGCCGTCATATAGGTTGGAATGACATGGAACAAAGTGCCAGCGTGCAAGACTTGGGGTGATTATGCCACCAAACTCTACGAGTACATACTAAGTCGCCATCCTCAAGCAGTAGCGTTGATTACCAGTACCAAATATCACGAGCAAAAACGTCGGATGCGGCCATACCGGTTCGTCCCAAACGTTTACCCTGTTGCTGACCAGAAAATGCCGCAGGGAATGCGTGGCGTTCATTTATGTGAGCTGCAACAGTTGCTTCTGAATGAGTGGCAATCCTATGAGTACAATTGTGACTGGTATTATACCAAGGACCTTTTCTGCTATGATCTCACATCCGGCGAATGCGATACCCGGTTCGAAGCACCGTGGTAGCACAGTTAAGCGAATCCCATCCAGTTGTTCTTGATTTCGAGGACACAGATGTATGGGTTGTTGCGTCATACATCAGTCACCTAACTGAGCAGGATATGTACATGTCCAAGAAGAAACCGGGAAATGCTGCGGAATTCAACAACTGTCGCTCGTTGTTTTCAGACCAAGACAAAGCATGTGCTGCTCTTGGTTGTAGAAGGTTTCTTCTGCATGGGGAATGTTGCAGCAATGAAGCGCATTCTAAAGCCAAATAATGTGACATACTTCGAGATAATACAGTAACTTGGAGTTTAAGAGGAACTATCCTATGAACTGTTCGATCAACTGCAATTGTTTACGATTAGGATCATGTACAATGACCCAATCAGCAAACGCTTGTGCGAAGCCCGGGTACGTAAATGTAGCAATCATTATGATTCTTCCAGGTAACCTCCTGACGACGACTGATTTAGGCACATTGTCTTCGAAGTCACTGGCAAGCTTATGAATATAAGAATGCACGACTTGCAAAACGGCTGCTCTTTACTAACTTCGGATGGGAACTGCATCAAGATGGATTGAGACCTGTCACGCATACCATAACCGCACTTCCAAATCAAGTCCATTTGCCCCAAACCAACGACCTCCCTGAGCTGGAATCTGATGTGGAAAGAGGCTGAAGAATGAGTGGAAGACGAAAAAAACGCGATTGTTTATGACCCATCCATGGAAGACAGCGATACAGACAAAGATTTCAGTGACTGATTGTGTGATTGTTGTGTCTATCATTACCTACGAAAGTGATTTTGTACTTTTCACGTTATTTTTATGTGTTAATACAGAATATTTATGTTATCATATTAAAACATTTTTTCAAATACAATTGCCTTTTTTTAATTGTTCCCTTTTACATAGTAAGACGTGTAGAGTACTTTAATATCTATCCAATGGTACCTTAAACATGAAAATCGACCAAATAGTTTGGGAGATATTTGTATTTTCTCATACCGCGAAGGCTAGCCGCCATTTTTGAAAAATGGCGCCCAAACGCCAAAAAATTAAAAATGGCACCCATGCTAAATTACATCCTTAATATGTCAGCTATTAATTGCAATCATAAAAAAAAGGTCCCCCCTAATACGGGATCGGGATTTGGTACCTCGACCGGGCTAATATGAATATAGGCACATCTTAGTATTAAGTGTAATGGCGGCCTCTTCTTAACGTATGTAGACGTAATGTCGTCTAACAAATGTATGCAAACATCTACTTTATTGTATCTCAATTAGTGATGTGAATAGCTTGAATTGTATCTAGCAGACATAATTGATATCGTAGACACATTAATATGTGGGAGTTATAAAATCTATTTCACATACATTAGGTATGAATAGAAATTAGTAAATTATAAAGATTGGTAACGAAAAAACTGAATCTGAACGCATGTACAATCTGCTGTTTTGTATTGAATATAACCAAGAAGCAGATTCTTTTACGGTGTCAATACATAAATGTGTTTACACCATGTTTCAAATCAAACATCGATTCTGAAATGCCTTTGTTGTTTATTAATCAGTTGCCTTAACGTAATATAAATACTGTTTGTTTATTTAAGAATAACTTGTTGCCTTTGTTGTGCCTTGAAATATTTTCATAAGTTATTACTTATAGCATTTTTTCATATACACTTAAACGTATTTGTCGAACACTAGAATTTGCTCAACTGTATATTCTAGCATTTGTCTAAATCATTTATTACATTACCACAACTTGATTAAATGCCGTTGTCGTTAGCTATAATTTATTATTACGTTATGGTTCAGCATTTATTTTTCTGTTTTGATCACAACTACTGAAATAGTTGTAATTTGTGAATATTATCGTTTATAAAAAAGTTTTACATGAAATTCAAGTATTTATGGTAAGTAATAACTGTTTTTGTTCACATCTTCTTATTAGTATGTTATTAGAATTAAGTGTAATTTTGGCTCTATTTTTATTGACGTCAATTTCGAAGATGCTTAGAAATTAGAGGTTCTGGTTTTGTAGCAGTGACTATTTGGTTCAATACTATTTAATTTATGTGTTTACATATTCCTGAATACCTTTGTTTTTATTTCGTTATTGACCATTTATGATTATAAATATATTAAATGGTTGCTTATATTATATTGCCCAGATGCGACCATGTTTGGTTATTTTATTAGTTATTCATTTTATTTTATTTCTGATATGCCCCGAACATACCTGACGACCGAAAAACTAAGCATCGTCGTATTAAAACTGGTTTGGAGTTATCTATCCCTTATCTTATCTGCAGTGGTTCTTGTGTATGTTGTGGTTGTTCTTGTATTTTCTCAAATAGTTTTTGCTGGTTAGCCAAAATCCACTGTAGCACAAACAAGAACCTTTTAGCATTTAGATCTCTCTCTGACTTTCCTCTCTCTGTACCTCTCTCACTCCTACGTAAATTCCCTAGGTGGTCTGGTATTGCCAAAGCTACAGAAGATCATTTTAATGAGGTCTGGTTCCAACAGAACGGTTGTCTCCCTCAACATTTCAGGATAATTCAAAACTTCTTAAGGATACTTTCAGAGTGTTATTTAAAATGTTGCTCGAGTACCATGATGAAGAGTGCATTAAATATCTGGATTAATACGAATACCTTACGGCGACAAATACTGTTTAAAAAATGGTCAACCGTGTGTAGCTAACGATGGTCAAAATTTTGAACATTAGTTTCAACAGTTATTATTTCAAATTGTAACTTATTAAACTAAATGGTAGTAATTTATTACAACTCTTTTATAGTTTTCGGGTTATAATATTGTTTAGTATCTAAGGAATAGAATGTTAAAGAAAGCACAACTAGTGCATCATTATTCTATAAAACTGGTCCTATTTAACCGACTTCCTACGACGAATAATAATTGAAGTACAGATAGTATGCATCACCAATTTGGCCCATATGGTATATTTTAAATATTTGCATTAGAAGAGCACGTACTAAATTTAGTCGCACAAGAGCCCGAAACAAGGACTCGGAAAATTGTCCAAACTTTCCATGCAAATCATTCTACGATCTGGAAAATTTTACTGATCAACAGGTATATCCATACCATATTCAACGAGTGCAAGCATTATTACCACAGGGTTTTCAGCAACGAGAGATTTTTCCCAAACGAGATTTGCAAAGGCTAGTACAATATGTGCAATTTTTAGAAAACGTTTGGTTCGATAACGAAGCGAACTTTAAAAGGAAAGAAATTAGAAAGTTTCCTAATCATTAGTAATAATTGTAAGCAGAAGAAGATAACCTACACACTTTAGTAGAATCAAATTACCAATATAAATCTCCACTAAACATATGGATCGGAATCATTTCCTTGAACTGAGCTTGTTACTTGATGATGTACAGTTCAGTTATGGTTCATGCATGAATGTGCTCCGGCATATTTCGGCCCACCTACCACTCAACACTTGGATATCACCCAGTTTGGCCTCAACGGTCCCCAAATATCAATCCTTTCGATTTCTGTATCTAAGGATATCTGAAATCCCTTTTTTTAGGTAAACCCGATAAAAAATCTCAATAATCTGAGAAACCGCATTGTGGCATCGTGCGAAATAACTAGGAATATGCTTGGCACATTTGAAAGCATACTACAATCAACGGAAAATAAAGGTTTGTGCTACGGCCAAATGTGATCATTTTCCAATCAGCCTATATCTTTTCGTCATTTTTTCTACCGTTAAAAATTCATAAGAACTATCAAAAGGGTTGCTTATAATATCCCCTTCTAACAATAGGGGAGAAGTGCAACTCACACATAAGTTACTTTTTCTTAATGGTAAAACCAAATAAATATTACTTAACTGTGTTTCTTTAATCTTGAGAAAATAAATGAAAATCTTTTTTCCTTTCCTTTGAAGGCGCTTAACTCATCGGAGAGGCTCAGAGCAAACATTTTCATAATTTATTTGGTATAATATTTAGTATTATCATAGCCGAGTTTGCGGTAAATGTTTACTTTAGTGGAAACATTCTTAAGGCTATCTTTATCTCGGGATTTCCCGTCAACATTCTCGACAGATTTCGGACTTATCTTAGATTTCTTCAACGTTGGAATTGTATTACTTATTCTTTTTATCTGTATTAGAAGTCATAATTCTAATATTTCTTTTAAGCACACAAGTGCTACTTTTTGCTGTAAAAAGTCGACATACTTGACTTTGCGATAGTAGATTATGAGATAATTAAAATCACAATTTCGTCGCTTTTGATCAAACTTAGAGAAGTCTGGCAAAATACCCATGCTTGTGGTATTTCGACTTATTAATATTTATTGTTGACCATAAGAAACCCACAAATATCACAAATTCCGTAGAAAATAACCTTGATTGCTTTGCTTGAAGCTTTAAATCAAATTCAATGCACTTTATTACTACCCAACCTGAAGTATTAGTTGTCATCTAGCACAATGAATTCAGCGTTTATCACTGTTGACAACAAGCAGGACAACGCTATGATACCCTTTGTAGTTATAAAAAATGGGTCACACTACAGTTAGGGAAATTCCACAATCCTTCGAAATCATCTACAATGGAGCTTTTCCTCGTGACGTCAGAAACGAATGTCAAATGTCAAAAAAAAAGCTGATCGGGGCAACGTTTTGTATGCGATTAAAAGAACGGTTTGGCAAAAAAATTATTTGAAGAGACAAAGCGATAAAATTATTCTTTGTAATTTCAAAAATCTTGTTAACTTTTATTGTCGTAATAATCTCGTTCTTTTGAGAACACATTCGGTTGCAAGTTAACCTCAATTACCATTATTAAATTTATAATAAAGATGAGGTCATTAGTGTTACAACTTGTATACATGTATAATGTGCTTATTTGTCTATGTACAGTTTAATAAAAAAAAGTAGTTCATGAATGATCAGTAGACGTAGGTACATAGGCCTTATGTGGTAATTCATAGATTTATACTTTTTTGTTTAAAATTGATTCTTTAATAAAGATTTAGCTGTTTCTTGGAGAGAAACGACGTACAATATTTATAATTAATTGTGGTCTAAGCTGCATACAAAATCGAAACTTCACCGCACAATTGTTTAATTCACACAGGCTAAACCCTATTCAAAAACGATATATTTATTAAATAAACATGAATTTTCTTCAATACTTCACCGCACAATTGTTTAATTCACATAGGCTAAACCCTATTCAAAAACGATATATTTGTTAAATAAACATGAATTTTCATCCAATACTCCATATAAACACTAACAAAGGCGGACACGCATCAGCTGCTAGGGCGGAGTTTGTGACGTCAGCTGATGACGTACTTGAAAACACTGTATAGCGTCTGGCCGAGGAAGCCGGAAATGGTAACCAATTGTACTCTATTTTCAACATTTTTTTTAGACATTTACATTAGAAATACAAATCAGGAGTTTAGGAAAAACGAGAAGAAATAAGAAGGGCTTGAAAAATAAGAAAAACACAACAAACCATTCCACAAGGAATCACCTCGTAAAAATTTTCGCAATCATTTTTAACCCTAGAACACTAATAGATTTTTGACACACGTAAATACTAATGTTTCGAAAATTTTCTCAAAAATCAATGAAATTGATATCAAATATTTATTTAAACAAGATTACATAAAAGGGTTGTATTCTACATCCTAAAGCAGTGACATCCCTGAAACATTTATATTGTACACTCAGTGGAATAACTACCGCGGTGCGCAACGCATATTGCATGCTTGCACCTGACACAGTATATGGTTATAATACGCTTTAATCGACTCGGACAATAACAACAGGTCTTACGTTTCTTCTCTGGGGAGGCACAGGTTCAAGTTCCTCAGTCATTTTTACAATACACTTGATATCCTGGCGAAGATCTCTGCGTAAGTTTGAGATTCTGCCTCCATCCACAGTCTAGCAAGTAGATGTGCTATGTCAATCATGTAGTCACATCGGAAAAGTGGTTTAGAATTTGCCTTCAATTTATTATGGCAGTATACAACAAATGAATTAATACCAGCTACATTGAGCATGCCATAAAATATGCATGAGCCATTTTCTAGTTTTTCTACTGCAACTCATACTGCTACAAATTTGGTCGAATGTATCGACGCTGACCTTAGTTTGATTATAATTATAATATAAACCATATAAATTTAGGCTTGTTCAACATCTACATCCTGGCGACGCTGAACGTAGGTTAATATTTTGGAATTGGTACTTAAACATGTTAAATATAGTATCCAACTTGAGAGGAAATGTCATATGGTCAGACGAGGCACATTTTAGCAATTCAAGTGTTTTAAACTGGCACAATAGTAGATTCTGGTCTCAAGAAAATCAACACCAAATATTCCTCCAAAGACAACAAGTACGATTTGGACTAATCGTTTCTTGCTTTATATTAGGATCAAAAATAAAATTTTACGTTTTCGAAGGGAACTTATTCGCTCCTAGATATTTGGACATTTTTAGAAATAGTCGTGCCTGAATTATTAGATAACATTGCTTTAGCTCGCTTTAACCAAATTCATTTCCAACAGGATGGAGCCCCATCTCATAATGCGCAAATTATACGCCCGTTTTTGAAAAACAATTTTGGTGATAGATGGACTGGTACTAATGGGCCGATAAGATGGCCTCCTAGGTATCCGGACTTGTAAGTATTAGATTTCTTTTCATGGGGTTACTTGCAAAATAAAATATACCAAACTCAATATGATAACATTGAACGTTTGACAAATGCAGTTAGAGAAGCTTTCAGACATTTACAAGATCACCCTATTATTGTGCTAATATATATATATATATATATATATATATATATATATATATATATATATATATATATATATATTAGGCTTGTGAAGTTGTAGGTATTATGTTTTGTTTTTAATTTTGTGTTTTTGCAGAAAACTTCCTAACCTGTAACATTAATTTTTGAGGTTAATAATGCAACAGGGTGCCACACAACATATATTTTTTGAAAGCTGAGAGTAAGCTCTATTATATAATAAAAAATATACAGCGTGTTCCATTTGGCCACATTGGACATGTCCATACTATTTTTGTCAAAATCGATATTGTTGCCTGAAAAACCTTCTACTTCTAGGTCATTTTCTTCCCAATCACTACCGCTATCTTCGAAAGGTTCAGGTTCGCTGTCTTCGCCGTTCATTATTTTTCCAATTTGATTTTGCAGCTCTTTTTCGGTCAACGGCCTGTCTTTATCCCAACTGGAAGACATCTTCTTGAAAACAAATATTATCATAGATGTAAGTTAAGGATAAATGAGTAATAATTCATTTACCTGTTGTATATGGAAGAAACTGATCTAATATGTTAGAAATATACGTTGCGAGAATAATTGGACTGACGCAAAAAAATTACAGTAATATTAGTATATCGTAAAATTTACGACGAGGTGTCGAGTTCACCACAAAACAATAATATTTGCGTGAAAACTCACCAAGCATTAGATTACTACTAAATAGGAAGATACTTGCCGCTCAGAGCTGCTACGGTGTATGAAAATAACCGAAGTAGTGTAAGCGTTTTAAAATTTACGACGCATTAGTGTTCTAGGGTTAAACACCCTGTATATATAATAAATATACAAAGATACAGTTTATGTTTTTAGTACTTACAATAATGCCATGTCAATCGGTATATGAAGAACTTAAATTTTTCTTGATTGTGTACTATGTTTAACTTTGGGGCACCAACAAATATCACATATTACATTAAACACAACGTCTTGATGATATCAACCGTATTAAAATGAATACCGATAAAAGTGATGTCATCTACCAGGAAGAAACTGATTATCGCTCCACTTTCGATTGTATCATCCATATTCTAACTAAACTAAAAATAACTTTAGAAAAATACTTTGCTTAAAAAAAATGAGTGCCGTCAAATATTTTGTTTGTTTTGCTCCTAGTTCCCACTTGCTTGGAATAAACACGGTGAGAGTGATTGCACGTTCAAACTTACAATAAGTTCTACAAAAGGAACTGGCTGACTCAAGATTAATCTCACAAAACTTTCTTTCCAAACTGATCAATTTATCTCGTGAAAACCAATCGTCATGAAAAAGAAAAAGTAAACGCGGAAAATGCTGCTTATAATGTCTTGATTGATAAACTGAAAGAAGTAGATCCACAATCAAATTGAAATATGTTGTAACAATAGTTAATTCATTAAGGGCTTATGAAAATGTAAATTTTCACCATTATTATACATAATCAAACTACTTAGCTTTTGGGTGATTAAATGGTGTATTTTTACATTTATATTTTGTATAAATCTACACCTTTCGATAACAATTACAGTCATCGCCCTCAGTAAATGGTATTCTAATATCTTTAAGAATTGCTTAAGGCTAGACAGTACATTAATTTTATTTCGGAACGAAGTAATTAAATGTTTAAAAAAGTAAACTCGAATTTATGTAAATGATTTTCGATAACAATGAAAAGTATTTATTGTTACTTGCTATAAAACACTTACAGGCTAATGATCATTTATAACCGGCCGCCACAATAATAATGAAGTCAAGTGCGTTAGATGTGTTGCCTACCATCAACACAAAATTATCACGGTGCGGTGTCAAAACTTGAGTCCTTTTTCCATGATAACTTATCTATAAATGCGTTTAGGACAATTCCCATAAATACTATAAGTTTATAACGTTAATACCTAGGCAATAACGCAAGGAAAATTTATTTGTCAAGATGTGCCAGTCTTTCACATTTATTCTTAAAAAAACAATATTTCCAAAAATTTAATAATAAAGCCGGCGTTATTGCCTTGCTAAAGCATTCACCTTTCAAGGAAATGCTCTACTCGTCCTTCATCTTCAACCAAAATCTAGATTTCGTGTAACAAAGTCAAGCATTTTATAGTGCTATGGAACGAATGTATGAAATGTATGAAATATGAAAATTGAAAAAAATGAAAACGCAAACATAAGCCTGCTATTAATATTAGTTTGATAAACATATAAAGCCAACTAGGAATCAAATTTTACTAAAGAACTAGATCATTAATAAATTAAATATTCTTAAAGTGTCCTGCAGATGACAAATCAGAACACCCTCTAACGGTCGAAGACTAACACTGATAAATGTCATAATCAAACAGCAAATTTAATAAAATTATGATGAAAGTGTAAAGTTGCGAAAAATTTTAATTTGAAATTCACAAAAGCTTTGACAAATATAAACTTGATCTAGTTAAATCTAACAAGAAATAGTTTTTAATTAATAATTGTAATTGTTATTTTACAATGAAAACATAATGTAGTAAGTTTAACACCATTTTTATTTTTAATGTTAATTTCAACTACATATGTTAAATTATTATAGTGCTGCGGTAGCGTAACATATAATAGGTAAAGCATTTACTTCAAGGTGTACGAAAAAACAGCAAAAAAAACTAAACATACAAAAGCTACCATTCTTATAAAATGCGGGAGGTTAATACAATGATTTAGAATAAGTACTAGCATTGCTGGTTGAACTTGGACTTTTTGCTTGTCTCATATTGCTATTATTATTATTTGAAAACCATAAATTTCGAATATTCCTGGAATTGTTGAATATTAGGATTATATTGAGGATACATAAGATAACCTTGCATTGGTTGTGAGTTATGCTGTGAGTTATGAGGAAGGGTATGACTAATTTGATATCCTAATGATTGTGATGAAATAAAATGTGATGGAACATGAGGATTATCAATTTCTTTTCTTTCCATATATATTTTGTAGCCACTTAAGCTCAAACGATATATTCCTGATAACAAAGCATCTTAAGATCTAATTAATGAAGAATGTGCTAATTTTTGGTGGCCTGTAGAATGTCGGTAATCTGCATTACTATCACTGGTAAGTGGATGTTGTAAGGATCGCATACTATGCCCTAAGACTGATTTTCCAAATGATTCAGGCGTTTCCTTTGTCTATCAAGAGATCTTTGATCAATGGCCCATTCTTAAGGGAAATAACCGCTACCCTTTCTAGGTTAGAGGTTAGGTTTAGCTCGCCTAAATTAATCTAGGACTGATCCAACCTTATTTCTGTATTCTTCGACTTCTTCAGGATCTAATTTCATAGCTGTTCCTTCAACTGCGGTTATTGCATCTTCTTTCGGAATATACAGTTCGGTGTTATCGCATAGTTCAAGCATTTGTCCAGAATCTAATTTCGTTTTCATTCAACTGTCATTTAGACATATTTATGACAGTGTTTTTGGTTGTTGTTGGTCGGTTCTTCCTTCTCCTTCATTAGCATTTCTAGTTTCTTCATGTTCGTTCACTCCATTTTGAATGGTTTCTTTGATCTCGTTAGATTGTTGCTGGAGCTGCTGGTATTTTCTAAAACGATGATGATTCGTTCTTTGACTAACAATACGTTAGCTCTCTTTGCGGTTGGTACACAGGAATGATAACACTTTTACGAGTTACGACAAATGTATACAGGAAACCTACACTCCAGTTGAGTTGTAGTGTAGGTACCTACACTACAACTCCAATCACCACAAAATCGTAAGTTAGGCGTTGCAAGATGCTTGTATGATAGAGCTAAAACAATACGCTCAAAACAAGAGAACCCGAAAAAAGAAAAATGTATATCGCTAAAACACTTAAAGAAAACGGTTACCCCAATTTAACACCTAACCTGAAGGAAAGAGTAACCAAAAAGAAGAAACTAAATACATAGCGATAATACTTATATATATATATATATATATATATATATATATATATATATATATATATATATATATATATATATCAGGTACCTTGGACAAAATAAGAAGGATAGGCAGCAAATACAAGATACCCACTGCCTTCAAATCGACAAGAACGCTCAGGGGATACTAACTAAAACCAAACCACACAATGAAGACCCGAATTCCAAGAATTGTGTATACAACCTACCGTGCGAATGCGGCAGATGATACGTAGGTGAGATCAATAGACCACTCAAAGTAAGAACTCAGGAACACAAGAACAACATGCGCAAAGGCGAAACAGAAAGATCAAGAATCACCGAACATGTCTGGAACGAAGACCACCGCATCCAATGGGATAACATACAGATAGTGCACCAGCAGAAAATCCGATAAGCCAAGCTTAGGCGTAATACACCTGCGCAATAAACTAATGCGCAACCAAGAAAAAGTTTAATATATATATATATATATATACACATATATATATATATATATATATATATATATATATATACACATATATATATATATATATATATAGTATTTTAAGTTTCTACGAATGTTGAATCCAGTTACATTATTAATTACATTCTTCTTGGGTTTATCTCCTCGTATAGCATTGAAGTTCTCATATGAACTTATATTATTACAATGACATTCCGGCAAAATCATATTTGACATCGTCGCTAGTACTTCAGCTCTGCTTCTCGTTACTTGAACTGTTCGAGGAACGAGAAGAGTAGAAGAGTAACGATACACAAGGAGATAAACCCGAGAAGAATATAATTAATAATGTAAATGGATATATATATATATATATATATATATATATATATATATATATATACATAAGTTCTAAAAAAGTAGATATTGGATTACTCACTCAGCAGTAAAAGTGTCAGACTTGTAAGTGAAAGGTATCAAAGTTTGAATCTGAGAGTAGTCAAGTGCTTGTAAAAAATCATAATAAATAATTCGACTCAAGTGCGAAAGCACTAAGCCTGATGACAGAAGCAGAGTTCACTTCTGAAACGTCGCACTATAAAAGCAAAAACTGTGGAAGTAAGCCGATCAACTCAACTAATATGGGACCACAGTTACAAAACACTTATAATGCAGAATTATAATATTGCTTACGTTAAGAGTTAACAGTCCAAATTTACTTATGTATTTAGGTTAGAATTAATTGCCAGCTTGTTTTACTTTTGCTGGTAGAATTATTTTACTACAAAAAATCATTTTGTTTGTGTTAACACAAGGTTAACACAAACGCTAAAAATCATTTTGTTGGTAGAATTATTTTAATAGAAAAAATCATAATCCTCTTTTAATACTTTGTTATATTTCCTGTAATAATTATTTAAATGTACTTGAGGGTCCTTTATATTATTTTTTTATTTTACATGATACTCGAATCTTTTGTAATCCAATTTATAAATTTATTTTTTAAATAATATTTCTTCAGAGAAAAGTATTCACAATATAACGGTTGTATAAAATTTCTGAACATAGTACTTCCCATTTTACACTATCCAGATATTTTTTGAATTATTCTAGGTGTTTAGTATTTACATTACGCCGACATATAAAAAAGTTCTTTTATTTTTAATATTGTTATTATTATATATGAACAGCAGAGCATTATGATTAGAAAAGTTTACAGGAATGTTAAATGTTCTATATACGTCATTTTCAAGATTACTAAGAACATTATCTATACAGGTACTCAAACATTGGGACTCTCTTGTAAGTGTACTAACGCGACATTTTAAACCATAGAAACTAATATTTAACAACTTTTTTAAAAAATTTGCATTGAAACCACAGCACAAAATAATTTTTTATGGTTTATGACCTTATCTAATGTTTCTTCCATATTTTCGAACAAAATGTTATGGCTATGGTCCAGTCCGTATAATATTACTATAATTGAGTAGTGTGTTAACCTAATCCCACAAATTTCAAAGTGCATTTCTATAGATAACGATTCCAATTCTGGAATTATTTCAAACTGAATACCTCTCTTTACACATATTGTGGTTCCTCCACGATTATAATTTGCATGCGTGAAATAAGCATCAATATCATAATCATCAATATTTATCATTCATTTCAGCTAATGTTCATTAAGGCATAAAACGTCAAAACTACTATACTCCTGAAATAATAATATGAGATCATCTATTTTATTTTTAATACTTTGAATATTGAGGTCAAGGACTGACAGAGAAGATTATTTAATTTCTTATATCTATGGAAAGAGTTGAGTGAAGAGAAGCATTGTCATCTTGTGTTATTATCATTTAAACTGCTATCATCGCCACTTTCACCTTCATTATAATTAATTACTCTATTTTCAGTTTCATTATTCCCATCAACCATCTCCTGTTAGATCTGTTTATTGTAACTGTTTACATTCTGGAATGGTATTAATAATCTAAAAGAGGTGTACCGTTGTAGTTGTTTTCTGCACTACCCCCTTTTAAATGTTGTTAAAATATGAACAAAATCTTGGAAGTAATACTTATTTGTTGTATCAACATTGTTAATATCCGTTTCTACTATAAATATTACATATACCATGATATTCACAATAACAACACAAACAGTTCTAGAGTATTTCCTGAAGATTCTAATAAATGCTTAACGCTACTGACCTAGTATTTGTTAACATATACATACTTTTTAAAACTGCATCGCTACTTGAAAGTTTTTTTTCACTTTCTTTTCTAATTCTACAAATTCTGGTAGTAATACCACTAATTCCATATTTCGTATTAACAATTTCACTTATTCCTAAAGTAATTCAACCAATTCTAAGACTAATTACGGACATCTATACACCTAATTCCACCACGATTTACCCTTCAACTAATATAAACATTTTTGACATATTTAATCTGAAAATTCCCAGGTTAATACAACAGGAATATACACTTTACACTTTTAGATACCTAATTCGAATTGAACCTAAAAGTAAAACTAAATCAGATTCAAAAAAGCATTTATAAAAGTTGAATTTTCACTATTAAAATTATGGCTTTATTATTTATGAATAAGCATCAGTATAAGTACTTTTACATGCAAATTTTGATTAATAGAATAGTCCCTTGTTAATCACTTTCCCATTCATTTCCAAATAGTAAAATGATTTCATTATTTCTGTTTTGTCATTAGAATAGTTACCGCAGAACTGTTAAAATATCGTACAATAATACAGAAATTTCAAGACTTACTCCTTAACAACCCTTCACAGACTGGAGTAGAATAGAAGTACAGCAAACCACGTTTTTCTAAAATGCTTGCTGCTTGTTTGGCAATGAAGACGACTTTAAATCAAAAAACATGACAGGTTATTTCAAAACCCCCGACAAATTCAACAAACATAAAACGTTAAAACTTTTTAATTGCAATACATATTGCAAATTTAAAAATAAATTTCGTTAATGCAAAATTGTAAGTGGTAAACCAAAGACAAATGTACAAAATTAAAATAATGTAAAAAGTCAAACCTATGTTACCATAATTAGTTGGTTGTAAATAACAGATTATTGTAAAACAGAACTACGTATAACACAATTTAATGTGAATGGCCTAAATTTAATTATTAATAAATGCAAAGGGGATTGGTGAAAAGAAATATACAAAAAATAACATTGTAATCACATAAATATATTAGTATTACAAAAAGTTACCTTAAAATTGTACTCGGTGAAACACAGGTACTCAAAAAATTTATACAATCTGGATTTTGATTTTTTTACCTATTATTTAAATTTGGGGCACAAATAAATACATCACAAAATCACCCTTACATTACTAATAAAATTCATTCAAAGCGCTTGCGCTGGATCATTTTTTATACGAACCACTAGTTATACTACGCATTTTGCATATCAACCTTAGGAGGGGTAATATGGATTTGATGGCACCCTTTTTTATTACTAATTTTTAATGTCTTACACCTACATACAAATCTAATTGAAGGGGTCTGTGCAAAAACTAGCCAAGTCCATTTTTTGTCAAATTAAGTTAAGCGGCGCGGTCTATATTAATTCTTATGTTCTATACGCAGGCGAAGTAAGATTTGAGCCAAGAAGCGTCCTACTGCGTGAAATCGCTTAAATGTTAAACTTTTATTTGGTCCAGATGTCAGTGCAAGAAGTTGATAAGTGTCAAAAAGTGTCCGTGAACTTTTTGCTGCTGACCCAGGGTTGTCAGATGTTGCGATTTATCGCCATTTTGGCTATATTTCAACTCAGAGTTCGACAATTTTTTTAATGTGGCGAATGGCGAATAATTTTGGCTAGTAGCAGATGACGCGTGGTTATATTTGGCTACTCTCCAGTTAAAAACGTTTCCAACTTTAGAGTTTGGACAACAAACCTAAGTTGCTTTCATACAAATTTGTGTTCATGTGATTGGTTTCTGTAAACAATTTTTTAGCGACGAAGTCTTGCTAGCGTGTGATTATGACTTTGCAGGTTGCAGCATGCGCGTCGCGCGTGCGCCTACGTTCAGCATGAGCACGTTTTTGAATGTATTTGGAAAAGAAAAGGATTTGTGTATGATGGATTTTCCGTACAGCAAATTTTGCCTGTAGATTGGAGGAAAATATGTGGTGAAGAAGCTTTAAATAACAGTTTGAAGTTTAGGCCAATAATTGCATCTTTTAAAGATGCCACCGACTCTTATGCATTTAAAGAATTGGCAGACTTTGTTTAAACTGTCTTAAGTTTGCCATCTAGTAATGCTACTGTTAAACGATCTTTTTCAATAATGAATTCAATTAAAACTAAATGTCGCAACAAAATTTAAACTCCGCTACTTAGTGCATCAATGAAAATTAGAATTGATATGTATTCTAAAGAAATTTGCTGGAAGCAATTTCAAGTAACTCCAGATATGCTCAAACAGTTCAACGCAAATGTAATGTCCTTTACCACAAAAATGAAAGGTCAAAAAGAAGACGAAGATGATGTTTACGATCTCTTTGAAACTTACGATTCTCCTTGTATATCTGTTTCTGACACTACTGTAATTTGCAATACCTGATAATAAGTTTTTGTTTGCTAGTTTGTTAAATAAAATTAGATGAAGTTTGTTTTTTATCAGGTTGTATTCATAATATGCTTACCTATACCTATGTTTTATATAAAGAGTTTTATGTAACTTAGCTGCTTTTGGGCATCTTTGTTATTTGATTTGGCGAGATTTCTGTTTTGAAGTCTGGCAACCCTGTGCTGACCTAACCTATAAATTTGTTAACAGATAGTAGACTCGCGTGCAGCTTGAATTTGTGATTTTTGTTGAGATTTTACCAATGTACTATCGCGCTCAAAAAATTCTAGTTCACCTTGTTACTGTCGACACTTCCAAAATTCAAATTTTGATGCACATGTACATTTTTTGTGTGTAAACCGGACATCTCACGATTTTCCACCAGGGGTTAAGCATTTTTCAAACTGGCAACAAAACTGGTTTTGCTAATATTTAGTTCATTAGCAATTCGCCGAATGCTTCGTCTATTTTTCAAACGGGCGCTAATTATTGCATTTTGCATTTCTGTGAGGCGCGGCATGACATGAAAGTTTTGAAAATTCCAATTTTTATGAAACTGTCACTTTCATATTCGATGCCCATAGCCTGCTAACGCAATTGATTATGTTCCGTCAAACCAAATGCACATAGACAAAATTTGACTGTACCAGTATTTTTTGAGCGCGATAGTACCTTTGAGAAAAATGTCTAGTATTGATAAGAATAAGTCTAATTTTTACAATATGGTATTAAACTAGCCTAAATGTTTAGAAAATTTCAATAAGCAAACTTTAGCTCAAAAAACCATAAAACTACATTTTTATTTTAGAATGAAGTAGGTAGGTACAGTAAGGATGTAACTTCAGGAAGCGAGTATGATCATCACGAAGATAATCGGCGCAACAATGTATTTACCATGGTTAGCTCAGAATCTAGCAGCGAAAATAAAGGCTAAGCTGACGCTGCCGAATCAGAAAATATGCCTGATAATTCAGTTCCCGTTCAGGGTAACTTCGAGAATGTACCTCGAGTTTCAAAGGATAGAGAGTGGCTTCGAAGCCCAGACAAATGGAAAAGAAGTTTAAAACGACAAAAACTTCTAAGGAAAAGACTGAACGTGGTGAAATTGACAACTGTGGGTGTAAGTGTGCAACTAAATTAAGTGCTTTAGAGCAGACAAATATTTTGAACGGAACTAGTTCATCTACCTATGCAGAACAAACAATTGATTTGCAAGGTTGTGTAAAAAAAGATAAGAAAAATAGCTCTTGTGTGCGAAAGAAGGATAGACCGTGCAGTCTTCCGTTATGAAGTTAATTTCGAAAACGGTAAAGTTTATTTGTGTGAAAAAGTTTTTTTTAGCTCTCCACAGGTTATTACAGGAGCTCATCCAGTAGACAGTAAAGGCCATCATGCCACCAGGCCAAACAGAACCCCATCCGAATCTCTCGAAAAGGTCAGAATACTTATTGCTGAATTCCCAGCATAAGAACCGCACTATACACGATCTGATAACCGCAACAGAAAGTACTTGGCCCTAATCTAAACTAAACTACCCGAAAATGTTAACGCACATTCTGACAACAGAACTTTATACGGAATTTTTGCAAAAGTACCTGTACAAAATTCCTAGTTAATATAAAATGAGCAGAACTGGAATTTAATGAGAAAACTTTAAAAACCCTCAAAAGAGATAAGGAAATTCATTTTAGAAAAGCAGATGTGTTCAAAAATTAACCATAGTTCAAAAATCATCAAATTCTGTTGAAATAATATGTTTCGATTATGAAAAAATCTACGATGCCCGTAACGAACGCACAAGACGAATATTATATTAGTCATTTATGGCTACAGGTGTTTGGCATCTACAACTTAAAAACTCATAAAGCAACAATGTACACTTACAAGGAGAATTTTGCTCAAAAAGGGCCGAATGAGGTCATAACCTGTTTGTCTCTTTTTATTTACCTAGACCAGTTATGCAAACGTAACGTCCTTAAGGTCATTGGAATATGGTATCCTGTTCTATATCCTGTTCTATAATAACAGTCTATTACAGGCACTTTTATAGTATAATATCAAACACTATTATTCTCTGGGGCCATTTGGATCTGGTAACCTAATATTTTTCAACCATATGGACCTACCTTTATAATAGAAAAAGTAAAATGCAGAAATCATCTCTTGAGAAATTGAATTAATAAATTGTCCGACCTTTCAAAGGATACCACCTTCCCTATCACTCTTCGAAAACAAGTCACCTCAAGTGATTCATTACGCAGATTTAGATGTGCTGTCACAAAAGCTATTGCCTTTAGAAAAAATGAGAACAAACCTTTTGCAGAAAAACAAATTCTGCTCTTAGGCAAGATGTTATAAATGGTCTGAATCATATCTTTGGGGAGCACTTTCAATGCGATAAGTATTTCTGTAAAGAGGAAGGAAACAGAGGTATTTGAAAGCACTATTTAGTATTAATTGAACAGCAACAATGTAGGTAGCGGACCGGGGAAATTTTATTATTGTAATAAAAACTTTCAGATAGCAATTGTTACCGCGAAAGAAAAAGTAATTAATGGGTTTTAATATGTTGGTAATAAGCCGTAATTTGATAATGTGTATGGGGATATTTTATTTTATGAATTTTATGTAACTGATATTTAACGAAGGATTGAAAAGAAAAGAAAAACATATGTTGGTGTAGAAAACAGGTGTTCTCTCGAAACTGCCTTTACCGAAAAGACCGTGACGAATCGTTGAAAATTTCTGTACACACGGATTTCTGCTAAAAACGTCGCGTTAGTAATTATATCGGAACATACCGCAAATCAAGAGGTATTTTTGTTTGTTACTTGGAAATTCGAGACCTATAAGGTTTGTTACGGACTAGTGCATATTTTAAAAATTAATACTTCTTTTAGTAATAAATATGAAAATATTCCCACGTAATATTTCTTGTTTTTTTTTTATAACTTTAAAAAACGGGGGCGAATTTTGGAGTAAAAACAGGTGGTTGCAGATAGAGTTTCAATTCAGTCGGATTGTTCTGATTGTTAGGTTACAAACTATCATTGTAAACCGTTGTGGCTATAAATGTTTTATCTTGTACATTTGAGTAAAACTAAGAAACGCAATTTTGCCTTTCTCCTTTTTTGTTGGTTTTAATGTATGTTTTTCACAAAATTAAAGTGGTCGGGTAAGCAAAAGTATTGATAAATAATCATAAGTTTCGAGGTTTTAATCTGCGAGGCGGACGTGCAACCAACATATCTGTAAATAATCACCATCACGTCGAGTTTAAACCGCGTATCTTAACCCGTTAACTATTGGTGATCAAGTGATTAATTAAAGGATTATATTCATACGTAAGTAGGTATTTGAATGTAGATTAAAGCTCGCAACAAGCAATTGAACAAGCCTATGTAACCGATTAAAAATCAATCATTGCATTGCAAGAAGTTTCTATTTAATTACTACGAGATATGAAATCGCATAGTTGTCATTTGATAACAAAGGGTAGTAAGTTAATTGCCAATAAGCTCATTAAGCTGAAATCTTTTAAAATAAAAGGACTGCATGTCAGGACGTACAGCGCCCCATCCTCATTGCTGGTATGAGCTAATATGTAGCTTGGTATTACAATTTTTATTCTGACCCACAATTGTGGGTGTGATTTCACTGTTTATTGTTTTATTGTTTATGGGTAGTTAAACTGCTTTTTATTTTTTTTCTGTTACTTAATTTTATAATTTTATACGCACTTTAACCTGATTTAATGGTGTTTTGTTATATATTGAACCCTTTCTTTTTTTTTTTTGTTCTTTGATTTATTAATTTACTTGTGTAATTACTTATTTATTAATAAATTGGGTTTTCTTGGTCGTTCTTTCCCAATTTAGCAAATTAACGGGTTAAACCATCATTTCGCAAAGTTGGTTAATTCTAATTAGAGCAGTTTCATTGTTTACTTGTCCCACTATGTTACAACACTTAACCTCATCCAATCCTGTCTCATAACACGACGTAGCTTACCACTAGACGGTCAGTTCTTTTTGTCAGATTTGAGTTTTTCGAGTATTTCAGTATCAGACTTCTAATAAATTCTAACGTTTTAATTATTGTCGGGAAAGTCAATGTCAGGCAATCAAATAATTTGAGTAAGAGTAATATTATTGTCAGTAAAGTCAAGATACATCCCTAGGGCAATTTTTTTTCTTGAATTTGCATTATTTCGAATAAGTTCAATATTACGCTCTTGCAGATTTTATAGTCTTTTAACTATTGAGAGTAATTTCAAATTACACTTTTAAGGATAGGGTACATTGGGACACTACAACAATAATACTCTTTTAGGAGAATCTGGTTCCTGGCTTAAAATTATTTAACGCAATAATGAACATCAATAGAAGATTGCTCCAAAATGTGAGCAGTTTGCTCTATGATCTCGACACTAATGCTGCTGAAACTTTTAATTCCGTAGTAGCTAAATTTGGAAAGAGAATAAACTTTACATTGAAAGGTTCACATGAATGCAGATGCAAGTCCGCTGCTACATCGTTTAACACCAAAGGTGACTTTCGGTGTGGTATGTAAGCCAAACTTTTTGGGGACGACTATAACCACTATAACAATTCCGAGTGGCAAAAATTAAACCGTCACAGGTTATCTCCAAACGTAAGATTTTGCATGCATTATTAAACAATCATCATACAGTGTTATGTACACAGGTATGCACGTGACTGTTTATGCAGACATTTAAGATTTAACATTTATTATTCAATATTTAAGAAAAGTTCGTTTAACTTTAGCTTTTTAAATATTAAATGAAAACCGGTGTACGCAGTCGCTGTAATTAGTCAGCCCGTGTTTATTTAGGGTTTTTCTTCTTTAAATACTAAATATTGCATACACCGCTCACTAAATTATTAAATTATATACCGTAAAGCGGGGTTATTTTACGCCTTAAAGGGCCACATGTGGGAAAAAGATTAAATTCAGTGTGCAGAAAAAACGATATGATATGCAACATAACCGACGCCGGTGTTTTGAAGGTTGAACAGGTACCCGTAACGTGAAGAGTGCCTGGGCAATTCTGCGCAAAAAAATAATGTGACATCCTAACCCAGCATTGAAGGTTGTCTTGTGGCAATTTTTCGCTGCGAAAAATCTTGGTGTACAGGTGTTACTGCAAATCGGAGAAAGATATACGTTTTGCATGAGTGATCTGTAGTGTTGTGGCTTGCTTTTGACATAAAATTGTTTAGAATTAAGTTGTTTCAAATTAACAAAAACGGTAGTTATGTGAAACAAGTGCAATTTCCTGACTTAGTGGGGTTACTTTGCTTCAGTGGCGCAAAGTAAGTTTATTTGTTTACACAATTGGCTAGAAAGTACGACAGAAAACTGGAGATACGCCGATTATACCCCAGACAAATATTAACCAGAAAAACCGAAGAAAAGTACCTACCAAATTCCTGCAGAACAATTATATATGAACGGAACGGCAAACATCCCAGAAAACCTGGAAAACCACCAGTTTTCAATGCAGATGAAGAAACTGAGTTTGCCAACTGTATTATCGCAATGGCAGATTTCGGTTTTTAGGAAACGCGAGGGAGTTACAACACACTGTGAAAGATTATTTAAGTCGGTGTTGAAGAACTGTCCCTATATTCACGAATAATTTGCCTGGTCACGATTGGGTAAAGGCGTTTATAAAGTAGGCATCCTACACTCCCAGAGATTTGATAAAAATATTAAGCGAACTAGGGCCGCCACAAATAAATTGACTCAGAGAGATTTCATCCACAATTTGGAAAGATAGTCACAAAAAATTGATGGATAATATTGCACCAAATGCAGCAGATAATCTACAGTCCGGTTTCCGAGAAAGTGTGCCATAGTTCCGGTGAATGTAGACGAATCTCTAAACCGCATACCACGCAATACTTGTGATGAAATGGATATGATTCATAGTGCATTTCTGAACAGTTTGCAAGATAAAAGGGCAGAAGCAACTAAAGTTACAAGTACTCGCAGGAAAAAATGCAAGTTGCTGCTGGGTAGAGTGTTTCACATGCTACTGAAACTGAAGAGAGTTGTGAACCCGGTCCTTCTTCCCCGCCGCGAAGGAAGAAAGTTAGAAAGACGGCAGAGCGAATCCGACAGTTCCAGACCGTTTGGCAATTACAAAAATTAGCCTGATGAATGTAATTTAGAAGAAATCATAGAAGATGAATAAAATGAACGCAATTTTGTCAATTTTGTAGACAGTTTCAGAAGGAGTATTTAAATTTGGCGGATGTAGTGTTTTCGCACGCAAACGAACTTTTTCCGGGGCAAATTGTGGGCTTTACGGAAACCGACGTCACGATTAATTCGATGCAGAAATCACTAAAATCGTGGAAATGGACAAAACAAATTGCAAAGAAGGGCTTTTACGATATTCCGGAGCTGAACAAACTGTGGGATTAAGTTTATACCTGCATAACTGCCTGGTTTCGTTCGTTTCTCAATTTGTGTTGTGTTCAAAGTTAAATGAATAGCTAAGGATTCGGTTTGCGTTATCTTCTGAATATGTATTTTACTGATTTTTGATTTCAGCGAATGTATCTTCCGTTTTTTAAAATAAACTACTAAATGATGTTTAAAAAAATCATCCTTAGACCATGTGAATTAGTGGAGAATCCTCTGTCAACTCACGGTGTTAAATTGCACCGCATTCGGCTGCTTACGGAAAATTGCAGCGGTTTTATTATGTGACACTTTTGAAAAAACAAAAAAATACTTGCAGGTGCTTTAGTATCAAAAAAACTTCATAAGGGAAAACCTTGGTCCTTAATGTATGTTTAACCCATTTCCTCCCCGCGGTGCGTTTTCGCACCAATTTGTTAAATGTTTTTCTAAAGCATGTTTGAGAATTTTTCTAAAGTTGAAACTGCACTAGAGTGATGTTAGAACACACCAAACTACTACCTAATTTTTTTAAACAAAGTATTTTGATTATTTATTTTTTATCAACTGCAGATTCACTATTTTTGATACATTTCCATTATGGAACTTGCAATTGAAATATATGCATATTATAGTTATTTTATATTTTTTATACATTTATGATAGCAGTATATCGTGTTACATCCTAAGCAATCAAAATTGCATTACAGCGGAGCGCATGTATTTCAAGTATCCTGAAAGGAAGCAGCCAAAAAAAAAACATTCAGCAAATAGTAACTAACTTAAAAGAATACGTTGCTTTTAAAAAACCCGTGCTATCTCGAAAAAAAACGGGTAATGAGGAATATGTGAACAATGTATTGTTATCCGTTACTGAAAATTCCGAAATATCAACTCGGCAAATTCAGAATAATGTGGGCATATTCAAATCAACAGCACACTTTATTCTAAACAAGACAAAATTTCATCCGTACAAATACAGAATTTGCCAACGACTTGACGCAGAAAACGGAGATTATGCTGTGAATGATATACAAGAAAATGTCATTCGAACAATAATTTTGCTTTCAACGTATTATGGTCTGATGAAAGTACGGTTTCCAATAATGAGATATTGGTCTCAAGAAAATCCAAAATTATACAAAGAATCACATCAATACCGTTTTGCCTTCAATATGTAGGTTGGGATTTCAGGCAGAAGGATAATAGGATCTCTTTATTATAATCCAAATTTAACATCGCAACGTTACTTAGGTTTACTAGAAACTACTTTGGAAGATGCTCTCGATGATTTACCCTTAGCCGAAGTACGCGATTGTTGGCTTCATCAGGATGGTGCAGCTGCGCACAATTCACGCATGGTAAGGATTACCTTTCAAATAGGTTTGCCGAAAGAGTTTTAAGCACCCGTTCTGAAATAGCCTTGGCTAGCCCGTTTTCCCGATATAACCCCGCTGGATTTTTTCTTTGGGAGTACATACAAAATTATGTTTATAAACATATCTTAGGAACAGAACAAACAGGACAAGATTTGCCTAACGTGTTAAAGCACTCAGGACCACTGGAAGGCTTTAGGGATATTGTTAGGACGCCGGGAAATGTTTATGAATGGCTACCATAAATTGACTTAAATCAAAGAGAAAAACAGGAACTGGGTAGTGCATTCCAGAATTTGGTCGCCGTGTGGAAAAAACGTAGATTGCGCCCGTTTAGTGTGACAAAATGGAATTTTGAGTTCGTAATTATGGTGCGAATGGGCAAACCGAGTGATCCTAGCGAGATGGCCTGCGAAAGTATTAAGGAGTGTATTTCGGAGGCACGCTTGCCATGGTAATAGCGATCGAACAAGGGAAGAACCGAGACTATTCTTTTATGCTCAAGAGACTGCAGGTCAGAAGTCAGAGACGGGTCATTTGTAACCCTTATAGCTCTTTTTTGGATTCAGTTTACCATATCAAGGGTGTATTGGAAAGCACTGACCCAGAGGTGGGAATTGTATTCCAGATGAGGTCGAATTTGAGCCTTACACAGTAAAAGGAGTTGTTGCGATGTGAAGTACCGTTTAGATGTGTATAGAAATCCCAGTTTACGAGCAGCTGTTTTGCTGGTTGATAAAAGGTGGTCAACCCATGAAAGGTTCGATGATACGGACATCCCTAACGTAGAAATAGAGTTTCAAGGATTGAGATCTAAGCCATCCGTATTTACAGCAGAAAATGATTTCTTGCCGGACACAAGGCAACACTGGGCCTTGTCGGCGTTGAACGTGAGTATTCCTTCGCCATTCAAGGGCACATTATAAGTCACTGTTGATTGAGGCTGTCATTTTCACCTTAACGTCCTGACTAGACTTATTCTAGTGGGAAAACTGAGAAGAACTACAATGTAGAATGCTGTCTGCAAAGAATGGATCGGGTTAGTTGTCGAGGAAATGAGGTCATTTATGTATAGCAGGAAAAGTATGGGAGCTGTCACTGATCCTTGGAGTACGCCCGCGTTAATAGTAGTTTCTTTCGAAAATAAGTCATCGACGACAATGCCTAGAAGTCTTGGTCAGGAAAGCTGGATATCGAATTGATGAGCGTATCGGATAAGCCGAACAAAGTGAGCTTGGCAAGTAGGAACTTGTGCCAAACCTGGTCTAAAGCCTTTGAAATATCTAAGGCTACTACGACTGTTCACCGGACCTCTCTAATGTGTTATTCCAAAGTTGGGTGACACATGAAAGATCACCCGTTGAACGACTCGGTCTGAACCCATACTGGTGGTCGTTTATTGGACTCGAGGAACGAAAGTAGTTGGTGGTTGATGGCTTTTTCCGTGATTTTCGACATAATGGAAGTGATAGCTATTGGTCGATAGTTTGAGGGATCGGTTTTGTCGCCATTTTCAGGAATAGGTTGGACATTTGCCAACTTCCACGATGAGGAAAACTCTCCAGATGACATGGAGATCGAAAAGAGTTTGGACAATACAGGTACTAGCTCGGGGTAGCATTTTTTAAGGGTGATAGCTGGAATACCGTCAGGGCCAGTCGCCTTTTTTGAGTCATGTTTATTGATAATTGATTCTAGGAGCTTGTAACGAAAGTGGATTGGTTTAATAGTGTAGATTTGGGCGACGGCACAATTTTACCAAAATCATTAAGACAAATTTGATGAAAAGTAATCGGCGAAGAGGTTGGCTTTTTCAGCAGGATCAGCTACTACAGCTCCGTCGCGAGACCTCATGGAAAGAAAGGAACATGTACCAAAGTTTTTACTGGTGTCTTTAACTAAAAACCAAAATTTTCGACCACTCAAAGGACATGAGACTAATTCTTTGCATTTACGTTCATCAAACATATTTTTGGCCTTGGTGAGGATGCTTTTAAAACTATTCCTTGCGGCAATATAGTCGGCGTGATTTTCGACAAATCTATTTGATTTTCATTTGATATAGAGTTTATGCTTTTGCGATAAAGCAACAGTGCAAGCCCTATTAAACCAGGGTTGGGAACGGGCATGACCTACACGATTATGTTTTTTGGGAATGTATAACTCCATATCCATCAAGAAAACCTCAGTTATTGAAAGAGCAATGTTTGAAGAGAAAGACCGTTTAAAGCAATACTCACGCCAGGGGAAGGTTACAAAAAAATCTTGCAGTACAGAGGAAGTTATTTCGATTAGGCAGTGGTCTGATTGACCAAGTGGGAAAAGGACTCTTGTTTTATAGACAAGTGGGTTAGTTGTAGGGAATAGGTTCAGGAGATGTGGAGTATGGTTCGGGTTTCAGGGATTCTGGTTGGTTCGGAAATGATTTGTGTGAGATCACAGGATACAGCAGATACGTCTGCACTATGACCTGCAGGATTCGTTGAAGCCAATTGGAGTTGTGGGCATTAAAATCTCCCAACATTAAAATATCGCAAGATGGAAACTGTGATAAGAGGTAGACTATTTTCAGACTAAGGTAATCAAAAAGACTTGGAAGTTATTATCATTGAGAGACCTATACAAACAGTAGAATTTCATAAATTGGGGCCCAGAATATTTGAACAACATCGTGTCAAACGTGTTGTTTTCCAAAGTGGACATCTTCTTACAACCTACTTTATCCTTGGTATACGCACATACTCCGCCTTTAAAGCGAAAGTTAGAGTGGAGGTTGTATCTGGAAAATTGCAGGTCAGGCAAATCAGAGTGCCTCCAGAGGAGGTTGCACTTGTTCAAGGTGTTGGTGAACAGCATTAAATTCGACCTGATACCCCGTATGTTGCAGTAATGAATCCGAATGTTGGTACTTTCGATGACCGAGGTCGCTTGAGTCCTGCCCTCCCAGGCATCTGAATGGGGCGGAATTTTATTCTTGACAGATCTTGCTCTTCTTAGATTTTGGCATTGACGATTTTTTGTCCCCCACCCCAGAATCCTTTAGACGGATCGACGAATCGATGTGAGAGTGTAGGCGTCTCATACTACTAACCTGGGGTCTGTTTTAGAACTCAATATTTTAAGGGTTTAGTCCTTAAAACGCTACGCTTGGCTAGTGCGCGTTGGCGAGTGCATAAGGAATAAAGGAGAAAGTGAGCGGCAGCCGTTACCGAACTCAGAAAATTGGAGCACCAATATTAAAGAGCCCATGGTAAAGGTGGTGGTATTGCACCGGGCGGCAGGGGGTATACGCGCCTTCCACCTATGAAGTTGTAGAATATTAGAGCTGAAAAGAAACATTAATTAGTTTAGATTGAATCATACAAGAAAAAAATTTTTTTGTACAATTGCTAAATATACTTACTAATTGTACTGAAAACAAAGCAGGATTTTCATTAACCTAATTAAAAAATATCGTGCATAAGTTGTATAGTACCCTAATCTGTTTATGGTTAGTTTCATGTGTTGCCAGCATTAAGATTGAAATAAATTGTTATTTTGATTTATAATTTAGGTTCCAACTTGCATATTATTGCCATTTTATACTAATCAAATCTGTTTATTATTGTCGTAAAATTTAAGTTTTCTATTTTTTTAACTTCACTTTTATTTAATTGAAGGGTAATAATAAATACCGATAATGACCCTGTTGGCCCTCCCGAATTTAATTACCCACTTTTAGAGTCAATTAATTACAATTAAAATTAAATATAGAACAATGGTAAAAGAAAAATATAATATAAAATAATATGAAATACAATGTTATAATTACACTTAAAATGTTATATAGTACCAATAATAAAAGATGAATTAACTTTTAAATTTGAAAACAAAGAAAAATGTTCAAATACTTAGAGGTAGTCGATTTTATGAGGTTCAACAGTCATGTGGCATAGGTTTAAAGAAACCATATTTTTTCATAGAAATTCAGTGCTATAGCACACCTAGATATTATTTACGCGCCCTATTTATTTATTTAAATAACCGTTTCACATATTACAAAAATTCTACTGTTTAGATTATTTTTGTTTATTATTATAATATTCAAACCGATAAAAATCTATTCAAAAGCTTTGTACTTTGTATTTAAATTAGATTGTTCCCTACGTGACTTGCTTTTGTTTGTTGGAGAAAAGAAAAAGTATTTAATTTAGAATTTCGCTTACAAATTAGGGCAAGTTATTTATTTTATCTATTTATTTGCTTTTTTTATACTTTGGAATACGGATTCGATCTAGTTATTTATTTTTATCATTTAAGCAAATAAAATGATTCTTGTGACAATGCTATGTTTGGGTTTGTTATAAAAAAGATTCCACCTACAACGTTAAAGAATGCTTTGGATTCTACAGTAGAAGATGCTATTTACGTTTGGAGAACGAAGGAGGGCTTTTCGAGCATATCTTATAAATTTTTTGTTTATTAGGTGTTGTGTTTAAATTTTCTTGTCATCAAATGTTATCTGTACATTTATGTGTTGTTAATTGATTGTAATTAATTGGTTATAAAATTTGTATTCAAAATTAAAAAATTCCATGTCATTTCATTAATTTGATGAGGAAAGCACAGTTAGTAAAAGTTCATTTATGAACAAAATTCAATTTAAATGTTATTGGGAGGGATACAGGCTCATACTTAAGATTTTCTCCAATAATCGTAAAATAATTTTAAAAATCGTAAAATGTGATATATGTTTGAATGCAGAATAGAAAGCTCTTCTTATATTATGTATTTTAAAAAAACAAAGTTGATGATGGTTACTCGAAAACGAAACTTCGGATTCCAATTCGCTACATGCCATGTTAAAGAACGTTAAAAAGTACCTGTAGAAGGCTCTCAAACTTTTTATTTAACATCAATCACAAAGGAACAATTTGACAAAAACGCAATCGGAACAGTTCAGAATTTCATCACTGTAAAAATGTCATTTTACTAAAGTCCTTAGTCCAAAATGTCTATCTTTTCTCCGATTTAACCAAAACTGTATCTCTTACAGTTTCCGAAACCCCGATAGTGGCCCTCCTTCTATTGAACAGTGTATATACAATAAATTAGAAATATGGATAGTTAAAATAAAAACTGTATGTTACTCATATTTTACCAGTGGAGCATTTACACACCATCCTCTTTTTGTTGTTTGATTTTTCCAAAGTTGGTTGTACCAATAAAATTGATTAATAAACAACAAAATTTCGACCGGTTATTTTATTATTGAGTAGCATGGGATGATTTGGGTTAACTACAATTTTCGTTTTATTTGTTCTTTAAGTTTGCATCTTAGCTTAATCTTCATATTTTGCGCTAAAAACAAAGCGAAGTACCCCACTTTATGGTGTTAAATTAAATCTTAAATGGTGCATAAACCAGCCTTTAATGCCTTACTTTTTGCTCTTACATAACCTCACTAACTATTACTTGATAGTTATGTCTAAGTGCAAACACAGATTAAATACAAATCTGTGGTGCAAAGTTCTAATCCATACAGCAAATAACACTTTGGATGATTCATCTAGTGTTTTGAGGTTGAAACATTAAAACGTAAAATTGTGTATACAAGGAATAATTCTTAAACCCAAATAGTCTAATCTATAATTTTATTAAAAAATTCATTGTATAAAATTAATAAAAATTGTATTGAAAAACTAGTGGAAATAAAAAATTCTACAAGAAAATATCACCTTATAATAGTTACTTAATAGCAAAATTTAATACCTAATTACATGCATTACAAAAAAGTTAAGTATTTGGAAGGAAACTAAGCATTAATTCTAGGCACAAGGTTAAAACAAAAGATTACTAGTGAATATTAAATTTCTGATGAATAGCAATAAAAACGTGCTCCCAAAAATTAAGGTTTTATCACACTCACACGTAGTATTCGAGATGTTTGAAAAATTTAATAACGTGCCGAAAATTAGTTATTTCAAATGTACAGTGCAGGACACAAAAAATTGTCACATAACAACAATTTAAAAAAAAACAACATATATTAAAGAAATTTTTACTTACAAAAGAAATACTACATCAAAAAATTGACTTATTAAAATACGAAAAATTAACTTAAATTTATTACAGTTCTGTTTTAGTCTTCTTCTCATTACCGTTCCTATCATAACCTTTCAGTTCTGATGATGCATGTTTTGAAATGTATTTGATGAAATCATCTAATTCTCGACCACCTTCATATCGTACTGGTGACTTTTTATCATCTTTAGCCAGCCAGTATAAAGTTGGGAAACCTTTGACATCAAATGGATGCGGTACATCATTAGCAGTTGCATCCATCTTAACAATTGCTACCTCTTCATTTTCTAGTTTCTTGGCAAGCTCATCGTAAATAGGTGTTAGTTTTTTACAGTGTCCACACCATGGAGCATAAAACTCAATTAAAGTGTCCTTGCCATTTGAGGTAACAACCTCATCAAAGTTCTTAGCGACTGCTATTTTCACTGGTTCATTATTTTGCGGTACTGGTTCTGATTTCAAGTATGGCTCTAACTTTTCATCAATGAGATCTTTCACAAACTTTTCCAAAGTGTCAATCCTAAAATAAATTAAAATTTTAACCAAATAATAAAAATAATTGGTTTAACTTACGAAAATTCATCGCTCATTACAAATTTCTGATCTTTCGAGTTTCTAGCAAATACAAGAGGTTTATCGCCTTTAGCAAAATCAACCCCATACTCATTAAGTTCCATTTGAAATACATCTTTGTTACTAATAGCAAAATTATATTCTTTGTAATTTTTAGCGACTTTTAAAATTCTATTACGCCAATAATTTGTACCTTTAGCATTTTTCACATAGTCCACATTGTAATATGCAACTATTAAAGGATTTTTGAAATCTGCTTTATTGTCAAAGGTACGATGACCTACCAAACCATGGCTAAAATGGAATAATAACATTATCAGATATCTTTAGTTTTACAAATTTGTATTTGAAATAAAAATCAATAGTTTTTAACCCTCTATGACCCGATTTTATAAAAGTTGCAACAACAAAAAATAATCGACTGTTACACTATTTAAATAATGTTTATTAATGTAAGTAACTTATAATAAAAAAAGTCATCCCTTAATATACTTCAGGGTACGTTACTTTAGAGCAAAGCTGGGCATCATTTGTTGTGAAACTGCATAAAGGATGTCGGTGTGAAACATAAATATTGCTTATACTTAGAAGAAACAACTTTAGGAATCCCACGGCATTCTGGATTTTTACATCTTCCCCGCTTTTCACTAAAAGTAGGCCAATGTGCAGTTTTGTCTCTTCTAGTATCTTCAGTGGGCATTTCAGTGATCTTGCCTTTGCCCTTCTTATTTTCAATTTCTTGCTGAATACTTGGGGAGCTAATGGGGCGTCCTCTTTTCCAACTATTGGATACATGGTTTCATATTGTGCACAATGTGTGAGCTAAATCAGTTTTGAACTGCAGAAAACTCATTTGATGCTTGCTAGCAATATGGCAGGGTTAACAGCCGTGTCTGTAAAGCAGTCATGCATTCACAATGCATAAATCCATAAGATGAAAGTAGATTTTATGATACCACTTTTTTTTCTAACGGTTATTCAATGTAAAGCAATTAGTGAATCTATTAGATCAACGCCTCCCATAAACTGTTTGTATTGCACAACTGCATTTGGACACGAAACATCAATTTTGGATTTGGCATTCTTATCCTATCTCTTTACCGTAGTAACTGGATTAGCTCCTATAAATTACTTTATTGCAATGATGTCAACATCTTCTTTTATTGCTTTTCGTTCTTCCATAGTACCTCTCCCTTTTTTCGATATTTCCTAGTCTACTGAAAAGGTACATGCTTCCAAACGATCCAATCTGACTGTTCCCAGACTCAGTATACCTAGTTTGAATAGCTCTACTTACAGTTTTGGGCTGTTGAACCAGTTATCGTAGTAAATTTTGAAGTAATGGGTTCGAGGAACGATGTTTGAAAGTCGCACTCACTGATACCTACATCAGTAAGGGATGGAACTAGAGGTACTGAACCAGAATATAGTTCGCAATTGTAAATTATCCCATCCAATCCACATAAAATAAAGGCTTTATAGCCCCAATTTTTTTGGGTTCTTTTTAAAATATTGTTTCAAGGAGTGCCTTCCCTTGAATGGAATTAGTTGCTCATCCACACAAAGTTTTTCAATCATAGGAATTTTGTTGAATTTTTCAATTAATTTATTCATGAGAGGCTGAAGTTTGGAAAGCTTATCAGTGGTATTAGCAGGGTTGTCATTAAAATGAAGCTTTGATTTTATCTGCTCCCATCAATTTCTTGACATATATAGTATCCACTACTTTAGTAACATTGGTTTGCCTGAACATTCTAGTTCTTAGTAGGCCATATATGGACATGATAAAAGTGATGCCTATAAACTGTTCTAATCAATCTTTAGTCAAAAACAAGTTGCTCTATTCAACTACATGTTTTAGCAAATCATTGTCTACAAGTTTTTGAAAATAACACAATGGACTCTCTGGTTTGCAGAGATTGTCATTAGGTAACTGTCCTTTCCATGTTTCAACAGGTCGTATAGTTTTGGTACCTACCAATTTCCAATTTAATATCAGCTTTTTCTTTTTTGTTTTTGTATCCTTTTTATTTTTTTTTATGGGGCCCATTTTCTTATTTTTATATTTTGAAATAACCCTTCTTTTATTACTTGATCGTTGGTTTTGGCCCTTGTAGTTATCTTCTTCTTTACTGCTTACGGCTTCATCATCAAATTCATGATCACTCACTTCTTCACTGCTGCTATTTTGCTCGTCTCTACTGTCCAAGTCATTAATTCGTGAGAAACTTGGTTTTTGTTCATCGAGAAACGAAAATTTATCTGAAAGTTCGGCTACAAAATCATTTTCTTCACCACTATCACTCATCAAAGATTCATCAGACAATTGTCCATAATCTACAGCTTTGCTTAAAATTTCAAAATAACTTTTTTTCCTCACTCGGTCATAAAACTTACACGTACATCCATATTCAAAACTGAAATGATCACTCTAATAATAAAAATATTCATAGCCCAATGTATCATTCAAGTAACACACCTGTATTTAGCCGTTAACTCTAAGAATTCAAAACTGTGTCAAAAATTCTTTATTATACGAACAGTAACTGCTTCAAAGCAAACTAAATAAATTTGTGTTCCAAAGATGAAAGCCGTAAATAATGTAAAAATAAACTATTCACGCCACCTGTATACACAGAGCCACCATTCTAATGTTTTAGCTCGTAATTCTATTTACGACGTAGAGATGGCACCATAGTGTATGAAATACATTAAAATATCGTTACTTTCGAGATAAATTGGGGTACCGAGGCATTAAAATTAAAATTGTGTAAGAAACTCCATTTTGTATGGTAAGTTTCTTTCAAGTAACATGGTGCCATAGAGGGATAATTAGTATCTAATGATGGATTTCCTAACTAATATCCTGGAACTAAGGTTATCACTTCAACTATTTATCATGTTAGTATCACACATTCACTTATCAGTTTAATTGATACTTACTAATTATTTGTGATAAATTGGGCAATTTTATCAGCATCTGCCTTTTCTGAGTATGTTACACTATCATCCTCAAATTTGTTTGCTAAAGCGGCTGGACGAAATAGAACAATTGCATTTCTAAAAATAAAAAATGTATAATCATTTAATTAACAGAAATAACTTTCTAGCAATATACTTGATTCCAAAAAACATTTATAATCATCATGACTAATACTTATAGTTCATAAAACACTGCAACTATACAGGGTGGCCAAAGGAGCAGAGGGTGGAAGATTGTACAAAGAGGAAATAAGTTAGAGAAATGATTTTTGGACCACGGGTACATATCAATAGGTACTAACTACATTTTAAAAATATTTTTGATCATACAGTTTGTTTCATGTTGTTGGAGCAAACTAAAGCCCATAAAATATGCTTTCACTTTGTATTAAATTATTTTAAAATAACAAAATATTTTTGGTGGTCCTGTAGTATTTTGAAATATCTTAATTTTCAGATTTTTTTTAATAATATACAGGGCGTGTTACTGTTTGTAAAAACAACTTTTTTTAAATGGCACCCCCCATAATGTTCGTGTCATTTGATGCTTTGTTTGATATCCTTTCTTTTTCATCAAGCGTGTCTTATACCTAAAATTAATAACTTCCAAAATATTTTTAGTTTATTTGTGAAATTGCAATTATAATACAAAAAGACTGAAAATAGAGGTATAAGTTGGCCATGGGACTGTAGTTCCTTACTAAAAAAATTTTTCAAGTAAAAACCAGAGTTAATGATTTAATTTAATTTAAATTTAACAGACTTTTTTGAACTAAATTAATGCATAAACCACTTGCTTCTTAAATAGCCCTTAGTAAAATTTCTGAAGTAACTCAATTTAATTATTTTCAGATCAACGAATTCATTTTTTACGTCTTTTTCTAAATGTAAACGTATAAAGATAGAGGGATGGAATAGTAGTTTCATGCTATAAAGATTTTTTTAATCAAGTTGTATTAATTTATGAAAGAAACTTTGGCGTTCTTAAATATCTAACACTTACAAAGTTTTGAGATACTCTCAATTCTACTGTAAAAATTCGAATCTTTGAAAGTATTTTTAATTAATTTTTTTATCTATTGGCATTACTAAATTTGTCTTAATATTGTAAATTAACTATGGATTGTTTTAAGTAAATTAGGCTGGTGAAAATAACTGTAAATATGTATTATTTTTATATGCAATACTGTGTAATAAAATTAACACATACAAATTACAACAAAACAAGAACAATAAAATGAAAAAAAAAAAAAATCAAAAATCAATTTCTCTTTAAATGCTCGAATGTTCTTCCATCAACTTCAATACATTTATTAAGACGTAGCACAACATTATTTTTTACTAACTCGAATGTCGGCCATGTGATGTTTTGAAAAGCATTTCTGATTCTTTCTTTCATATTTTCTGGTGTGGTTGGAATTTCTTTATACACATAATCTTTTAAGTAACCCCAAAAAAAAAAACTGTGTGAGGTCAGATCAGGTCACCTCAGTGGCGAAGAAATGGGTCCTCCTTGACCTATCCACTGATTTTCTTTCCAGTGGTTTAAAAATGTTCGTACGTCTCGACGGTAGTGGACGGGTGCACCATCATGCTGGAACCACATATTTCCATGAACTGCTTCGTTAATATTTTGAAAAAGGTATTGTAGCACATCTCTTAAAAAATTTAAATACACCTCGCTGGTTAAAGTATCTTCAAAAAAATAAGAACCTATAACATGGGACCCAATAATTGTTGCTCAACATGCCTGATCCAATGAGGATTTTCAGTGCAATAATAATACATGTTATGTCTGTTCACTAAACCATTACTTTTAAAGGTAGCTTCGTCACTAAATAATATAGAATTGAGAAAATTAGGAACTTATGCAATTTTTTTCAAAAAGCAGTTGCAAAAATTAATTCTTCGTTCAAAATCTTGACCATATAGTTGTTGATGAAGTTCTATATGATATCCATGGTATTTATGGGCATTTAATATATTTTTCACGCTAGATTTTTTTATGTCATATGTGATATTTGTGAAGTACTTACATGAGGATTTTCTTGGATTACAAGTAAAACTGTAAGTTGGTTTTCATCATTTGTCACTGCTTTATTAAGCAGTTTTTTAAATTTAACACTACCTGTTTCTTCAAATCTTTGTAAAAATCTTGAAACATCTTAGGTCGCAGCTTTTTCCACCATCGGGATATCTTGCTGCATAAATTCTACTTGTCAGTAAAGTAAGCAATTTATTTTGACATTCTCCAAGAATAAAAATCGTTTCCTGAATATTTAGAGTCATTTTCAACACTTTGAATAAATTAAAACACAAATTAGGTTTAAACTGAATAGAACCAATTGTTACAAACAATATTTAATTTTTCAACGCAATATTGTCATGGCACTCTTTTTTTTTAATTGCGAGTTTAAACGTTAATTCCAAATAATTTTTGTTATTTGATCAGTACCCAATTTAAATTTACAAAAAGACTTAGAAAATGGAAAAGTTGATTTGAATATAATCAAATTGAGTACTTCAGTAATTTTACTAAGCACTGATTTCAATTTAGAAATTTCATTAAGGATTGATTTAAATTTACCTTGAACGAAAGAGTATCTTGTGTAAGCGTATGCACCAATTTTGTTCAAAAAATTCTGTTAAATTTAGAATAATTTAATTCAGTCAATTTGTAGTTGTTATAATAACTCTTGATTTTGCATGGAAAAATTTTTTAGCATGAAAAAGAACGCCAAAGTTTCTTTTATAAATTAATACAACTTGATTAAAACTCTTTAGCAAACTACAATTCCATGATCATCTTTATACGTTTACATTTACAAAAAGACGTAAAAAATGAAATCGATAATCTGAACAAATCAAATTGAGTACTTCAGAAATTTGGCTAAGGACTGATTTAAATTTGCCTAGAAGAACGAGTGTTTTATGCTTTAATTTTGTTCAAAAAAGTCTGTTAAATTTAAAATAATTCATTACATCAATTTGTAATTGTTATATTAACTCTTGTTTTTACTTGAAATTTTTTTTAGTAAGAAACTACAATCCCATGGCCAACTTAATACCTCTACTTTCAGTCTTTTTGTATTACAATCGCAATTTCACAAATAAACTGAAAATATTTTGAAAATTATTAAAGGTATAGACATGCTTGAAGAAAAAGAAAGAATATCAAACGAGATATAGAAAAGTTGTATTTACAAACAGTGACTCGCCCTGTAAATTATTAAAAAAAATCTGAAAATTAAGAAATTTCAACATACTACAAGACCACAAACAATTTTCTGCCATTTTAAAATAAACAACGGCGACCGCAAGTGAGATCATTTTTTCGAGAAACAATTGCATATTTCTAAAACCAAAGGAGATAGACCCATACAATTTGGTATTAAATGAAAGCGTATTTTACGGGCTTTCCAAAAATGTAATAATAAATAGGGTGTTCCATTTAAAAAAGTATAAGTTTAGTTTACCTCAATAACATGAAACACCCTGTATGATCAAAAATATTTTTAAAATGTTATGCCTATTGATATCTACCCCTGGTCCAAAAATCGTTTCTCTAACTTATTTTGTCTTTATACAATCTTCCACCCCCTCCTCGTTTGGCCACTCTGTATAATAGATTATGCAAAAGCAACTGTTAAGTGTGACATCTCTGTTACTTTGACCTCAATTTGTGACACATTGGTTAAGGGTTAGGTGAGTGAAATATAGATTTACAATTAACAAAAAATGATTTCCATAGAGTGTAATTTAAATACCTGATGCGAGGTAAAAACAGAAGGACATATCTTTAATAGTGATGCTACCTATTGGAGAAAACAGATTCCAAACAAGTTGAGCCATTTTTCTGTGCCAGAAGACAGGAGCGATTGCATGCGCCGTATTATATTGACACTGACCTGTTATCCTTTGAAAGCACTCAGTATGGGAGGGGCTCATGTAAACCGTCATTAAAATCCATGAAGCAATGTTGCAGATATTTAGTTTGTTTCCTACCATTGTGTGTGATTTAAAGTGTAATATAGTGAAACTAAATTTTGATTACTAATGAATTCCTTTTTTACGACTAAAATCTGGAAAAGTATTTTATTCGTTAGTTGACAAAATTTTGTTGTGATTAATAAGAATACAGACGTTTTGAAAACGTTGCTGATTTTGTTGAATTAATGAAGTCGTTATAAGTTGAGTAGCGATTTTCACTTGTTTAATTATTGTGGAACATTTTGAACCATTCAGCCTCAACGACGTCTTTCGTTATTAAATTTTGATTTCGTAAAGTTTACCATCTTGAATGAAGATCGATTTGAATATTAAAAGTTCATAGGATTGTCGCCTTGTCTGATTGACTGTGTTTCAACTGTCTCGATCTTAAGCTATTCGCGATAGTGCAGCATTACAGGATGAAAGTGCAATTTTTGCTAAATTGACTGTCTTGGACGATTTTCTCATAGAATTTGACGTTACGGCTCATTAAACTGAAATGTTCTGATTCGTAGATTAATTAACGTATTTAAGAGCTTATGGGAAAAGGGCAGTTAGTTTATCTTCCTTAGTCAGCTAAAAACTACAACGCACGTAAAGTAACGTGACAGTGTATGCAAACGACGGCGTAGAAACGTTGGTCGGTTTTGAGTTAGGTGTTATCCAAGGTTATTAGTCAAGTAAACGTAGGGGATAAAGAAGTTAGTATTTTCCTATGCATTTGTTATAATTCTAACATTAAGTTATTTATCGTTACATGGGAATCAGTTTCTTTTGCTTGTTGCATTTTGTGGTAAATGGGAGTTTGTCGTCCTAACCTATGGTATTATTTATTTTATTTTATATTAGTTCTTGCTAATGTCGCGTATGGAGACATAACGTTATTGTTTACTTCTTTTTAAGTCAATTGAATTTACGTTCAACAGATGTTTCTAGTGGAGTGCCAAAGTAGCATTTTGTTCGTGTATGTAGCACGTTATGCGCTTTGAACAGAAACCAGTTAGTCTGCAGACCTATCCGTTCATTATGGGCTATTTTTTCATTTTTTTTAAATGTTTATTTTATTTAATTACAAGGTTTTTTGTGAAGATTAGTTTTTTGTTCCTTTTTACTCCGCCAACAAAAACCATAATTAAGTCCGTCGAGCACATAATTATACACCGTTACATATCGATAAAAATTAAATTAAGTAATATAAGTAATTATACCGTGATTCATAATGAATGTCAAATAAACATAATGGTAACGTTTAGCGATTCAGAATAAAATCATTTATGATAAACAAAAATCAATAAGATCTAAGAGGTTGCCGTTAATTATAAATAGAAACGTTCTCTTTTTTATTCCGAAACTAAAACGTATCAAGTACATTTCATTGAAATTTGTGACATTACTTGTAAACACTACATCCTAAGCACGTCGACTATTTTTCAGGTCATTCTAGTGGCCAATTGCATATCAGTTTTGCAACCAGGCAGATAATTTGAGTCGAATTTATTACTGTTGTACAAAGTGTAGTAATTAATTATTGATTGAACTGTGGTACATAGTACCAATCTTTTTTTTTTGCGTACTCATGTACCTTTATTAATAACGTTAAATCACTATATAAATTTTTGTGTAGTTTTCTTTTATATGAATGTTTATTTTGAATTTTGGGTAACGACAGATCGTTATAACACCACTTTATAGTAAAGTTTCAGAATTAATTATCGCATTTCGCGGTTTTTTTTTGAGGAAGCTTAAAGTTTTTCATAAGTTTGCAGGTTAAGCTGAGCGAATAGTTTGCATTCCTGTTTATGCGTGTGCATGACGTACCCCGTTACAATTTTCAAAAAGATGGCGCCAAACTGACATGCTTCCCTATTTTATTGGCTTGTTGAGTAATGAGTGCCCTAGTAAATATTTGCATTAGTCAGGTAACGCCCCCCACCACTGAACTGTTCGTAACTATAAGCTCTCTCGAGCGGAACCGGAGTTAAATACTTACGTATCAATTGGGAGAAAATGTTAAAAAATGATACAGCTGTGATCAGCTCAATTCAAAATCTTCCAAAAAATTATAGACATTAAAAAAATTATTTCAGTAGCGTACATAAACCAATAATTAATACAGATGACTCTAGTTTTTATGAATATTAACATTAGTAAAATTACTGTAGACGAAGTTATTTCAACGATACGTAAATTAAAAATTTACAATACTTCTAATATTATTAGCTAGGACGGAGCGGGAGTCAGAGTACCTCAGGTGTTGGGCGTTAAATATCGCTATCTCACAGTTGGTTAGAGCGCCATGACATTCGAAAGAATATCATGGAATGAATATCAAATTTAACAGTAACAAAAAAAAACACACAACAGAACTGTCACTTAACTTTATTCAGCCCCTAAGGCTACTGTCGGAACTAGGAGTTCCCCAGATCGGTTATTAACTACTCTTTTACCCACACTGAAACAATGGACAACTTAAATTTAATACTGCATCGTTGACAATATATATATATATATATATATATATATATATATATATATATATATATATACAATATAGAAACTAAGGTAAGCAAAAGCAATAAACATAAAATGTGGTGATTAAATCCTGTCAATTCTTAACTCAATGAATCTATATGATTTGAAAATGGCTCACATGAAGGTAAGCAAACAAACGTTTGTTCTAGAAAGAACAGTAATATAAAAGCAATATTAAATACACATACATAACACAGGTGGATGTTTGCACAAGCATTAAGCAGTATCATTGAATATGAACAGTAAAAGCTTGCAAAATTGATAGGACAGTGAAATAAAAAGGGCAAGTCTCCAAAGATCCCGCTGAGGAAATTAGTAGGGAAGACGCATGGAGAAATACAGACAGGAGAGGAAAAGGGACCGAATGTAAGGTCACGGATGACAAAGAAGGAGTAGTTTCCGTATAAGTGGCCTCCCTGCTATGCCCAACCAACCGCCCTAGAGAGTGAGAGAGGGGGGAGGGGAGGGAGAGAGCGCGAGCGAGAGAAAGGGAGAGAGCGAGCGAGAGATGGAGAGAGAGAGGGAGACAGAGACAAGGAGAAGGAGGAGGGAGAGAGAGGAGAGAGGGAGAGAGAGGAGAGAGAGGGAGAGAGAGGAGAGAGAGAGAAGAGGAGAGGGAGAGAGAGAGGAGAGGAGAGGGAGAGAGAGGAGAGAGAGGGAGGGAGAGGGAGGGAGAGAGGGAGGGAGAGGGGAAAGGGAGGGGGAAGACAGATCGGGTGGGAGGGGGAGAGAGAAAAGAGAGAAAGCAGAAATGGTAGCTGTCGTCAACAACCAGAACGAGAAAGTAACGTTTAAACGTGAAGTTTGTGTCGTTTGCGGCGTCTAGGATAGCGAAGGGTAGTATCGGGAAGAGGATGGAGGTAGGATGTCGCTAATTGGACACAAGAGCCGGAGTCAGAAGAGTCGTCAGCAAGCATATGTGGCTTTAGATCCGTGACGTGGTAAACCCCTAAGAATCGCCCCGAGTGATCTTTCAATTCGTAAGTCCAAGAAGAGAGCATATTTTTAATTAAGAAAGGACCAGTAAATTTCGGAGCAAGGTTCGCGTTAAAGTGACGAGCAGCATCAGATAGAACGTAATTGCGTTTCCACACACTATTCCCTTTCCTAAGTTTAAGAGGTCTACGTCGCATATGGTAGCGTAGATTATGAGTTTGATAGGCTTTAGCCAGTCTTTGATTAATATCTAAGCGAATAGAGTCAAACTGATGAACAAGTTTATTGTCAGGAGTTATAGTTCGATCTGGGTCTAATAGTGTAGAATCCGAAGAAGGTGGTGCACCTAAAAGATCATCAAACAAGATATGTTCTCGTCCAAATAACGCTTAGTAAGGAGAACAGCCAATAACTTCATGCTTTGCAGAACGAATAGCACACTCAATCTAAATTAACATCCCACTTACGTTGATTCTGAGTGGTATAAGAAGATATAAGGGTTTTTAAAACTCTGTTGTTTCTTTTTGCAGGATTCGCTCTAGGGTGGTATTTGGCGTTAAAGACAATAGTATAATTTAGTAAATTCTTTACTGCGAAGCGGTACACCATCATCACTAATGATATACTGTGGAGTACCGAACATCAGAAAAGATATTGTCTTCCACTACTTGACAAACAGCAGAAGCGGTAGCGTGACGTAAGGGAAAGAAACAAGCAAATTTGGTAAAGCAATCTGCCACAACTAAAACGAAAGCATGTTCTTTGGAGGATCTAGGAAGAGGGCCGACGATATCAAGACATAAGATTTGCCAAGGTTTAGTAGGTTTGGCTCTTGGTGCTAGAAAACCAGGTGGAGCGGACTGTTCGACTTTATGTGCAGAACAGACAGCACACTGACGAATATAACGAACGACATCTGCACGAAGTCCACGCCAGTAATAGTGCACAGCAATCCTAGCGATAGTTTTAGTAACTCCAAAGTGACAAGATGTTGGATGCTCATGATTTTCGTTTCGTTGTTCCTTAGGAACGACGATTTTCCAATCGGTTAAAGAAGAAAATTTGGAGCAGTTATAAAGTGAACTATCCTTTACGAACCAAGAAGGAAATTTTCTAGGAAATTTAGAGACACGAGAAATCGTTTTAGATACTATGTATCATGGACAGGTAAAGTAACTAGAGAAGTTGAAGAAGTAGGAGTAATACAGTCTATTTCAGGAACGGGTCTAGAAAGAGTATCAGGAACAATGTGTTTCTTTTCCTTTTCGATGGATGATATAGAAATTATGTTATTGTAGACGAATCGCCCATCGACAGAGACATCCAATAGGTTTTTGTAATTTAAGCCAAATCAGCGAAGGGTGGTCAGTAATAACAGTAAAATGAGAAATATAGGGACGAAATTTTTCTACGGCCCATATTACAGCCAGGCATTCTTTCTCGGCGGTCGAATAGTGACGTTCAGCCTTAGCTAATGATCGGCTAATATAACTGATAACTTTTTCACCAGTAGCAAATTGTTGACATAACACCGCACCGATACCAAAGTCAGGCGCATCCGTTTGAATGACAAACGGTTGCGAGAAATCAGGACAAGAAAGGATAGGAGCTAACACTAAACATTCTTTCAAAGAAGTGAATACCGTTTCGCATTCATAAGACCAGACGAACGGAGTATTCTTTTTAGTACGAGAAGGTTTGATAATAGAAGAGAAGTTTGGCATGAAACGGCGATACCAGCCCGCCATGCCGACTAAGCGACGTTTTTCCGAAACATATGCCGGAACAGGTATAGAGAGAACGGCAGATACGTTATCTGAGTCTACTAATGGTCCATCCTTATTGACTACATAACCTAAATATTTTAATTCAGGACGGCAGAAATGACACTTATCCTGTCTCAAAGTGAGACCTGCAGAAGACAGACGCTGAAATATTTTTTTTCAAAACTTCGAGGTGTTTTTCAAAAGTTTGTGTAGCCAAAACAATGTCGTCAAGATAAGCGAAACAGTAAGGTTCTAAATCTCCCCCCAAAACACGATCAATTAATCTTTGAAAAGTAGCCGAAGAATTGTGTAAGCCAAAAGTCATCCGAGTAAATTGAAAAAGTTCACGTCCAGGGACGGTGAAAGCAGTAATAGATTTTGATTCTTCGGACAGAGGAATCTGTCAGTAAGCCGAGCGAATATCCAAACTAGAAAGGTAACGCGCATCGCGTAAACGGCCCAGAATGGAAGAAATGTAGGGCAAAGGATAAGCATCCTTTTCCGTTACAGCATTTACCTTGCGAAAGTCCACATAAAAGCGGTAAGAGTCGTCTTTCTTTTTGACCAAAACAATTGGGCTAAACGATATAGTAAGAGCCTTTCCCTTTAATAATTCAGGGATAATCGAGAACAAAAATTGGTGAATTAAACCGCGTGAAGCACTTAACTCTTCAACACGTGTCAGAAAGTCAAATAAAGAAGAAGTACTGTTGCCAGAGAATGATAAACCCAATTTAGTAATAGAAAAGTGACTTAGGGAAGGTGTAACAGTAGAATGTGCAGTACCCTGAGGCACATCAGCATTAATAAGACAATGTGTACGTTTTCTTATAGTGCATGCGTATCAAAACATACAATTTTTCGCCATAACACTACTAAATATAAATAGTGAACCTGCGTAATTGAGCGCAGGTACGAATATTGACACTGAGGGCAAGTCGCGAGCTTTACTTGTGATAAATTCACCTTTAAATTATCTAAAATTATTAATAACACGTAATGCCCCTCTCTGGGACGCTGAAAGATCTTTCATACGTAATCCCTGAAAAGGAAAATTTATATACATAAACAACCGTAATAGTTGACGTTAGAAAGGTAACAATTCAACTTGCCTTTCGTTTCACAATATATAAGAACAAATCCCCCTTTAACAATGACAAATTCAAGTAAGCAACATAGTCTTTAAACCCGCAATCAATAACGATTCTATTACTTCATCAAATGAAGAAATAATTTTTGAAGCAAAACTCCTCTAGAAATGGTGATTTACACCAAGAAAACAGAAATCAGAGAAAGTTTCTAAAATATAATTTTACACTACAACAAAATGGCCGTGTTAAGAGAACCACACCTTCGGAAAAGGTCTTAACAGAATTGTCCATATCAAATTTTATAAAGATGTTAAACAGATGTTTGTTTTCAAATTAAACCTGATTAGTTTTAATGGTATCACCATCTAGTGGTGATTTAGCAAAGTGACAGGTACCTATAAAAATGTAGGAATTTGAAAATAACCAGAACCTACGTATAGATGGTACTAGCGGGTTTATTTTAAGAATTTTTGTTATGGAATACAAAGTTAAATACGAAAAGAAATAATTCCTTTATAACGTAGAAAAGTAAACGCAATGAATGAAAATCATTTAATCCATTATAATAAATGGTAAAGGCAGTAAATACAGAAAAGTTAAATTAAGGTAGAGAAATAATTAACGAGTAAAATTGCGTAAATAATAACCCTAACGATTCAGGCTACAGATAAATTTTGTTTTTCCAAACAGTAATAATCGGAGAAAATTTATAGAATCGATCAGAAAGTATCTGATATCGATTTTTACACGTTACACACTACCAGCTTTTTTTTATTAATATTATTTTGTTTTAAGTCTGGTTCAGTCAAGGAGTTTCTTGTATTTAAGTAATATTTTGCGTATTTTTTTATTTGTTGCTTTGCATTTTTTATATACCTTTACTATTTTTTAATGCTAAGAGTTCCTATTTAGTTTTTTAACTTTTGTACCCGATTAATTTTACGAGTTTTTCGATTAGGTTTAGGTCTGCCAGAATTACTTATTTTGTTAATAAATTTGTGCTTTTTTATTAAAGATTTTTTCGTTTTATCCTATTTTAATACCGAAATTTAAATTTTCAAGGGCGTCTGCAATTTGTTGTTGGCCGTCTGCAGAATTAAAAAAAATGTGTGTACTCTACACATACCTTTTATTTAAGCCCAAATTTGTACCTCATGAGGTAACTTACGTCGCATTTGGCTATTGCAACGGGCGCCTGCTGTACGTAGGCGCCCAAATATCGACGTCTGTCGACCAAAATAGATATCTAGGAGTTTTTTCCTACACACAGTAGGTATGTACCAATGAGGCAACTAAAACCAGATTTTCGCCTTTTTGACAAGCTGTCATTTGTGAAGTTGACCGCTGCACCCCGGCAGTGGCCGGTTTTAGGATATACATACCAAGAAACTCGAACCTTTTGTATCTTATGAGGTAACTTATTTTCTTCTCGGCCGTAGGTCTGTTAGATTAATATTACATTATGTATTCTGTCGTGGTAAAATCAAAATCCGTATCAACAAAAAAAGTCGAATTTTATCTTTTGGCGTTTTTAGTACCGCAACATCTTTTTTTATGTCATATCCAAAGAAAAATGAGATGTCTGCATTCTTTATATTAAAAAACACCATTTAATTTGTCTTATCTTCACAGAATTTCTATTTTATTTAAGATCAAAAGCGGTATCTGCATATTACTAGCCGTAAACGCGTTATCTACTTGGCCGTGGAGGCACATACCGCCTTTGTTTCTAGTGTGTTGTAGCTACGGCTTATTGTACTAGGAATCTTTGCTAAATTCGTGATTATTTTTTAGTATGCTTTTATCTACAAAGTGCTTACTTGTGCCTGATTGTGGCTCCTAGTGTTAACTATTGTAAATTTTCTTACTAAGAAATGGTTACTTGTTTATGATAGCAAAATGTCAAGCAGCAGAGCCAAAATTATGTTATCCTTAGCAACTAAAGGGCAAGTTCTATACAGGGTGGTCCAAAAGTCTGAAACAAAATTCATAATTTCCAAATAATTATTTTTGGAAAAATCTCTGGCACAGGTCGATTTTTATTTTTTGTTGGGCACATTTTAACATAAAAAATGTTTATCAAAGACTCAAGATGGCGGCCACGCGCCATTTTGTAAAAAAAATTTATGTAACACATCGTTGTAAAGCTCTTAACAATGGGAATTAGAATCTCGCATAACAAATTTAAAAAAAATACTTTAGAATTTCAAAAAAGCAAATTTCTGTCATAAAGTAATCAGACGTATGATAACTCATCTAATGATCACAAGAGATGTTCCAGATAGGAAAAAAGTGACGCATTGGAAAGGTCGCCATTTTGTTATACCTTAATCAACTGTTTTAAAATTTGGGATTTGAATTTCCATTGTTAAGAGCTTTCCAACGATGTGCCACATGACCCTCCTTTCCATTTACATTTCTTTACAAAATGGCACGTGGCCGCCATCTTGAGTTTCTGGTAAAAATTTTGTATGCTAAAATGTGCCCAACAAAAAATAAAAATCGACCTCTACTAGAGATTTTTTCAACAATAATTATTTTGGAAATTATAAATTTTGTTTCAGACTTTTGGATCACCCTGTATAGAACCGAAGTTTCGATGGTAGGATTTCATATCGAAAACGTAAATGAAAATAATGAGATTTTACCCAATGGAACACTAATAGATAGCGCTGAAGATGATCTTTCTTCAAATTACAAGGTGATTGATTATACTGAACATCAAAGTGCAATAATGGCAAATTTACCAAATTCATGTGAAGAAAAAATGTATGATAATGATAATTCATAATGAACGAATGTATTAGTCCAAATCCAATTTTACCGACCAATTTCTAACGATTTTTTGAATGAAAGTAGTAATAGTTCCCAGGACAAGCATGTATTTACAAATTTATCAAATATGATATTGACCAAGGACTGAGAATAAGAAAAACCATCTGACAAAAAATGTGATTTCTTAAAAACAGATCACTTCTGTAAATTGTAAATAGTGAAATAACAGAAGCAGAACCAGAGCAAGGCGATATTGCTGATAATAGTACTAATGAAATGATACCGGCAGCTGTTATAACATACAATCAATCAAAGGAAAATTAAATAGCAAATAGTACAGTAACAAATGTGGTTGACAAAGGATGCACAAAAATGGGTAGCTCCAGGAAGAGGCGGTGGATACATCCACAGATTAAAGAGCAACAAAACACTATAAAACAGAAAAATGTAATCGAAGATCATAAAGGGTGTGTAAATCTCATCAAGGAAGATCGAAGATCTGGAATAAATAAAAATTTCTGGAGTTTAACTAATGCACAAAGAAAAGCTTTTATACTTAGCATGTGCACCAGATAAGATCTACTGTGAGTAAGAGAAAACTAAATTCTTTTAAATACGATTTAAAGAACGAAGCCTATGAAGTTGTTCAAGTTTGCAAAACCTTTTTTTTAACCACACTTTAGGGTACAACAAATCAAATGATACAGTTTTACATGACACCTTAATAAATGATTCCTAAGCTGAAATGTCGTATATATGTAGGATGCCAATATGACGGAGATACAGCATTTTGATTTAGCATTAAGAGACATATTTTTAACGGTAAAGACAGTATCTGACTTTTTTGTATTAACTTAATTAAAAAAAACGCCACCGTTTCTAAGGTGAAAGTAGATGGAGAAACGTACAGCTAATCTTGTGACTTGCATTCAGAAAATTATATACAAAACTAGTTTGTAATCCTACAATTGCTACTGGTTAGTGCTAATATAAACATATGTACCTATGCACTTTGTCATTAATTTACATATTTTTATAACTATTTTATTGTGAAGTGAGACTTAAAACTTCTTTAATATATTAGTTGAACAAAACTTTATGTACAGGGTGGTTCATTTTCGATGTTTTCTTTTGGGAAGTACCCTTTCTATTACAGACAGACAAAAAGTAATATAGGTCCTTGTACTCGATTTTGGTATTAATTAAGATCCAATAGTCATAATCAAGATATCTCTGAACGTTATTGCGCAATTAGCCAAAATTGAAAAAATGGCGATTTTAAAAAACTTGAATAACTTTTTTATTTCTAAATGTATCGACAAACTGTAAAAACATTCTTAAGGCACTTTTTTAAGTAGAATCAGTTAGTGCATTCACATTTTTAATGCCTCCTTAATTAGAAAGATATGACATAAAGTTGTATTTTTTTATATGGAAACCATAGTTGGCTATGACATTTTTTTTGTGCTTTTTAAAAATATATCACCTCTATGCTGTTTTTAATAATCAATCGATTTTTCTTAATTGGTATATTTATGAAGGATAACAGTTGGCTTAGAAAACACAGTAGGCATAGGAGGCTGAGATTTATTTAACACGTTCACGACCACGCGTCACACATATGTGACAAGCAGTTTTTCTCAAGAACTGATGTCACACCTGTGTGACAATGACCCCCTAAAGTTTAAATACGGATAACTTCTGAGCGGTTCAGGGGCGACGGATGTGTTTTGGAGTCAGTTTCTGGGCATGTCTGGCACATACATGTGTCGCATGGTTTCAGGATAGTATTGTTGGTTTCAGTCATAACCTCACATTTACGTGGCGGCATTTGTTTACATCGTATCCTAATTAGTGCAGTTTTTTGTTGCTTTGAGACACTCATAAATAACAATTGTGGTAGAGTTCGACGTTATAAGGTAAGTTTTGTTTATGTTACTATTAGTTATCGCGTACATCGTAGCCAAAAGAATCTAAAATGATGTTCTGTTTATGTCACACAGTTGTGTCGCATGGTTTCCTAGCAGAGACTTGAATGCGCAGTTATTATTTTTTCTTCTTTATTGAGGTATATGAAAGCCCGCTTACGGCGATATTGATATCAATGTTTTTCTTGAATGAATTACTTATTATATCTAAGTTTTGCCTAACTGGGAAAACAGTAAATTCGAGCTGCTCAGCTACTTTTGTATTGGTCTACACTACTTCGGGTTTCTCTTGTGTTGCACCCAATTTATGCGGCATTTTTAACTTTCAGAATATATCAAGAACTCAAACAATAAGGGACGAAGACCTCGAAAAAGAGGCTTATAATGCAGCATTGGAAGTAAGCGCAGCCAGAGATCAGAATGATGAGATGGAACTTGAAGACGATATAAGCGTACACTCAAATCTCAGCGAAGATAGCGAGGCAAGTTTGTACAAGCCTGACGAAGAAAGCGATAACTCAGAAGAGAGTACTGGAGATGTTCCGATGGATACAATCGATGTTCAAGATCAAAACAAGGATGATAATGAGAGTGACACTTCCGATGGGAATCAGAGTGACGAATGGACGGATTCTGGGGATAACCCACCACCTTTACAGCAAAAGAAGAAGTAAAGGTCAACTTTACCTTGCCAATTGAACCATTTCAAACTTTTTCCTGGCTGTTTGATGATTTGTTACTACAAAAGATTGTGGAGTGGGCCAACTCAAGAGCTCAAACTAATAAAAACAAGCCCAATCTTGGGAGAAAAAGTATTATGCGATATTGGACCGATACTAACGTTGAAGAATTACAAAAATTTATACGTATTTGCCTTCTTATTGGAAATATAAAGATGCCCTATTTGCGACATTACTGGAGTAGCAATCCTCTCTACAAACATCCTATATTTGGAAAAACTATGAGCAGAAACCGATTTGAAATGATTTTACGCAACGTATGTTTTCGTGCTCCAGCAGTAGGCTTCATAAAGTTTGCAACCTTACCTCTCATATGTTGAAGAATATTGACAATGTTTATTATCCACCCGAAAACTTGTCAATAGATGAGGCTTTGCTTCTTTGGAGAGGAAGGCTCCAATTTAGACAGTATATTCCAAACAAAGCTAACAAGTACGGCATCAAATTTTACGAAATTTGTACTCCCGATGGTTTTGTTTTGGACTTACTAATATATTGCGGACAAGGTACTGTGAAAAATGAACACGGCCATGCTTTCGAAGTAGTGAAAAAACTTGCGGAAAAATACTTTCAAAAAGGCCACACAATTTTCATGGATAATTTCTACTGCAGTGTCAAGTTAGTGAAGTACCTTTTAGAAAACAAAACATACTTGTGTCCGGTACTTTCCGGAAAAACCGAAAAGGAAACCCTCCATCTGTTTTAGCAACAAAACTGAAGAAAGACGATATCATTTGGAAAAGAAAGGGACAGATACGTGTCTTGAAATGGCATGATAAGCGGGACGTCCTCATGAACTCAAGTAAACACAAATCAGACATGATAGAAGTTATTTCAAAAAGGGGAGTCGGAAAACAAAAACCGGTAATGATTGATGATTATAACAGACACATGTCAGGAGTGGATCGAGCAGACCAGATGACATCATATTATTCCACATCTAGAAAAACTATAAGGTGGTATATGAAAGTGTTCTTTCACCTGTTGATATTCGCTATGGAACGGAAATTGGCTGCTGAACAAAATCAATAGAAAAAAATGCCCTACCTTGAGTACAGAGATGAGATAATCAGAAAACTTTTGCAAGTAGAAAATCAGAAACGAAAATCGAAGGTAGCTCCAGGTAGCGACCATTTTCATAAGGAGGACAAAGAAAAGGTGTTGATTATGCAGCCAACAACAAAAAGAAGCATGACTTGGTATTCCTGTTTACAATGTAAGGATAACAAAGGCAATACTATCGGATTACGTCCGTCCCTTGTTTCGCACATGGCATAAAAATCAAAAGTAAAATTTTTTGCAGAAATCAGAGTTGCAATGTTTTTTTTTCGTTATTTCTCACAGAAATTGTGTCTTTTGTAGTTTGTTTAGTTTTTTGCAATATAAATAAGAAAAAAGGAACTTAGCTTCATTTAGAATATAAATGGTAATTCATCCAAGTAACACGCACGCTATTGTGACAGGTAGTATAATTTAAAAAAACTTCTAAAACCGATGTTACATATATGTGACATTATATAAAATACAAAAATAGGTAAAAAATACATAAAATACCTATAAAAATATAATATTCTTGTCAAAAGTAATGCTACCCAAAAAACGCTGTTGATTTCTAGCATCGTCAAATTTCAGGATAGCGGTCGTGAACGTGTTAAGTAAAAATAAATGATACCTATATGTCAAATAATAAATTAAAAATTAGAAGTGTGCAACAAAGTGATCTGGGAGTTTAGTTATTAACATGCCTAATGATACAAATTCAGAAAAATTTTGCATGTTAAAGTGTTTTATATTATCCGAAGGTGATAAGAATGTGGCATCGGAATTATATTTATAAAATTTTCCTGAAAGGCAGCAGCCAAATAAAAATATTTTTGAACGGTATAGTTAATAGAAATTAAAATTTTTGCTAGCTCAAAACAATATCTTAATTAACTTTAGGTTACAAAAAAATTGGCCCCTGTTTCTGATTTAACAATTGTAGCCGAATCATTTACTAAAATAAATTGTAACAGAGTATCCCAACAACAAATGTAAATTCTCTTTCAATTTAAATTATAACTTCATACATAACTTATATAAATATTTTAAATTGGCGGCCCGGTGAAGTTACTCTTCCTGTTTCATTATTCAACATGTATCTATTGACAGCTAATCTATCAGTGGATCATCAATAAGTTTCAGTGCTTAAGTTTTAGATGAAAACGTATACCACTTCTCCGTTATCAATTTTTGGTGGGATTTTCAGTTAAAAAAAACAAAGCCTTTTCATAAATGGAAGACAAAAAACAAAAATGGCGCTATTCGATTTATGGTTCTTTCATATTCATCATTCTATGCAACTTTCAATGTCATTTAAATATGCTTCTTTTGGCTTTAAAATCCTATGTAAACATTATGACTTATTTAGAATTGTGCTTAAAAACGTTGATAAATCCACCATAACGTAACATATAGTACCTAACAATGGTGCATATTTCAAGACTAGATAAGTAATATCAAATTTCTTACCAATTTATCTATACGTCAAATTTTCTGTTCATTTGCTTCCATTGGTTACACACACATATTTAATTAGATATGGTTTGTAGTAATTTGTGGTAAATGTATATTAAACATGTGCTACATGTTTAGGTAAAAACAATCCACATACCTTGACGTGATAAAAAATAGGCAGACATAATGTAAGTAACCAACTGCACGTCTTTCACCGTGGATAATGGTTAGTGATACTTGCTATTCTCCATTGCCTGACTATAAAACTCTTACAAGAAATACTACAAAGACCCAAAAATTTTTAGGTTAAGTTGTACTTTACGTTACAACTCGACTTAACAATAAAAAGATATAGGTACCCACTTACGTAACGTAGTCTTAAATTTAGGTAGCATTCTGTTCATTCAGTCCGAACTTGATTTAGAAATCGGTCAACACTCATGCAAATAATAATGAATTCTCGTAACATTATAATGTAATGTGAAATTGTTAGATAGATTCTGAGGTTGAAACTTTACAGGTCACACAATCAAGGTCAAAGTAAAAGATGTATATCTTTAATTGCTATTAGTAAAAACATTTAAAGTTGCTTTTCTATAATCGCTGAACGAATGTGCCAGATCAGACGGAAAACATAAAATAATATGGATATGCGCTGCATTTTTATCATGTGACTTTCTCATTTTTTATAAAATAATTAATACTTACTTGACACCTTGTTTATCTAAAATATCTTTATATGATGAATGTGCGAATCGCACTTTCTCCCTGAGTTTATCTGCAGCTTTCATAAATGCAATTTTTAAATCAGTTTCTTTTTCAAAGAAACCAACAACAGATACATCATTTTCGGCAGTAAGGAATTTATTTAAGTCGGCAAGTGAAGAAAGCTCCTTTGAACTAGGACCGACTTGGGCTTTCATATACTTAACAATGCCTAAAATATTAATTATTAGAATAAAGATCAAGATTTGGAAATAAAATCATACCTCCTGCATCTCTTGGTCCCGAATAATCTTGTGAAACTTCACCATTTTTAAATATTTTCAATGTTGGATATCCACTAACTCCAAACTTCGAACAACTGTCTTTACCTGCTTCTGTACAATCTACCTTTACTAACATAACCGGAGGGTCATTTCTTAATAAATCTTCAGCCGCTTTTGCATATTCTGGTTTTAACCTCTTACAATGTCCACACCTGCAAACGATATGAGCACATTTCAATTGAATTTTTAAGGGTACTTACCAAGGTGCATAAAACATAACAAGAGCTACATCATAATCTTTCATTCTTGACTCAAAATCACTATCTCCTAACTCAATTACATCTTCTTCTTTTGCTAAAGCTGCACATATAACAGTGAGAAACAAACCGATTTTTAATATATTCATTTTGGTGTGCTTTTATTAAAAAAATCAACCACACCTGAACTAGCGGCAAATTTTATGACAAGACGTGGCCAATTGTTCACTTTATAAAGAAACTCGACAATTCTCAAAAATGCGCATGAACACTTCCTCGCGTTGGCGTAATCTGATTGGTTAACAGATGGAAATGTTATTTTGAAAAAGTAACTCATACATTCTATAAAACAATTTAAAGCTAAAGATAAGCTATTCAAACTTTGATTATTACATTTTCTGTTGATATTTACCCTGCTTACATTTATTTTTCTGGTTAACAACTTGTTTCTATGGAATATTTGGTTATATTCTTCTTTTAGAATAGTAAATCAGCGGTTCTAAAACTACGTTAAACAAAAATAATTCCCAAAATTACAAAATTTTACTTACAAGTGTATATAAATTAATTAATTTTTATTCTAAGTTTAGAAAGGTGAAATTATTCTAAATGTACATTTTCGTGAATACATAGACATAGTTTATTATATGTTTTTTTATGAACGAATAAGTTCAAAAGTAAATATGTAATAAAAAAATTATTCATTTTATTAAATACTAAATAAAAAGGTTACCTCGAGTAGGATTTGAACCTACGGAATGTACTATGCTAGAGTACCGCTCTAACTGATGCAAATTCTGAACATAATATAATATAATATCATTATATTTATAATTTACCTCACTTCTACATACATAAAGATAAAATTTACATCGATTGGGGCTTATATCTCGATAGCTTAATTGGTTAGAGCGATACTCTGGCAAAGTACATATCGTAGGTTCAAATCCTATTCGACGTACACTTTTTATTTATGTATTTAATAAAATAAAATAGTTACAAAACACTTATAATACAGAATTAGTAACTCGGTACGGCTCCGAAGTCAAACAACTTTTCAAAAAGCTTGAAACATCATTGAGCAAGCTAGCACTAGACGAGAACCACCTAATATTCCTCTGCAAAGTCCGTGATAACAACGTAATACCCACCGGGCTCAACATCAAAACTCCGATACACAGCCGGAAAATATCACTAATCGCAATCGAACACCAATCCAACGAAATTAGAGAAACCATCGAGTGAACGAACAAGACTTTGATAGGATAAATACGGCTACCAGAAGTAAATATTCCAAGACCAAGGCAATGCACAAGGAAATTCAGTTGAAGAAACTCGAAAAGCTAATGAAGGAGAAGAAAGAGCCAACCAACATCAATCGAAAAAACACTGTCATAAACATCTCTAAACGACAATTGAAAGAAAACGAAATACAGGTTCTGGACAAAGGCTTGAACTAAGCGATAACACCGACGTATATTCCGAAAGTAGATTTAATAACTGCAGTCGAAGAAACAGCTATGAAAATTGATCCTAAAGAAGCCGAAGAATACAGAAGTAAGGTTAAATCAGTCCTAGATTTAGGCGAACTAAACTAATCTCTCTAACCTAGAAAGAAGAGCGGTCATTTCCCTTAAGAATGACCCAACGATCAAAATTCTCCCGGCAGACAAATAAAACGCGACTGCGACAATGTATATGGACACTTACAACAGTGAGATCCAAGAACTACTATACGGGGGCGAGTACAAACAAATACCAAAAGACCCCACACCATCAATCGAAAGACGGATATATCTGACGCTGGTAAAATATAAGGGGGAGTGCTCGAGAAATTCACCTTATCACCCATTAGCACACTACCTGCTAGGTATCATTACACCCTTATCGGGAAAAACCGAGTCTATGGTGAAGAATACGCAGCACTTCGTGGAAACCATCAGAAGCTTCCAACGAAACCACGAATAAATACTGGTAAGCTTCGACATTGTGAGTCTATTCACAAATGTGCATACTTATAAGGCACTATCATAAGGGACAAGCTTGAAAAGGATGAAACGTTAGACGAACGCACGCGACTCTCGATAAACTAATGGAACTTCTGACAAAATCCATTAGAACTACATATTTCCAGGTAGAAGACAAATTCTACCAAGAAGAGTTTGGGTGATGGGTTCCACTATCACCCATAGTGAGCAATATATATATATTAAATAAGACAATTTTTCTTTAAAACTTGTGTAAATAAACGTAAAAATTAATTCAACGTTTCGGGAACGTCCTTTGTTCCCTTTGTCAAGAATTTATTTGACAATTACAGAAATTGAAATAAGGTAACTATTTTTAACAAGTACAAAATATGAAACAAGGTAACTAATTTAATTTTAATCTGGACGAGTGTGTTTGACTTCGGGTAGTTGGTCTAGTATGATGTAGAAGGTGCAGAATGGGGACGCCTGGAATAGTTGCAGCATAAGTGTTTGAAATTGCTGGAAGATTTGGAGTTGGTTGAAATGAATCAACTTGTTTAATGATATTCTTCCAAATTTGTGGCATTCTAGAAGTGTCATCTCGTTTATTGAGGGCGTTTGGTCTTCTTTCAATTTCAACTGCTTCTCTAATAATTCTGCTTGTAAGGTATATAGAGGTGCAATTAAACGGATATTGTTGGTATTAATTTGGTGTCCTGTATCTAAATGATGTGAGCTAAAGACGATGAAGGATTGTGCTGTTTAATTGCTAGTTGGTGTTCATCGGCTCTCGCATATAATATTCTGTTAGTTTGTCCTATATAAGTTCTTCGACAGTTGTTGCACGGTATCTCATACACTCCTTGGCTTTCATTAGAATTTGTCTTTGGGGTTTCTTAAAAGTTGGGACAAAGTTGAATGTGGTTTGAATACCGGTCTGAAGTCGTTTTGGGAAATTTCTTTGTATTCTGTCTGTAATTCCCTTTATATAAGGTAGAATAACAGGAATCTTTCGTTCATTGTTTGACAAGTTATTATTTCTTGGTCTTCTATTTCGTTGGTAATTTTCAATATTTCTTGATCTTTGTATCCATTTTGAACTAGTATTTTATTAATAGTCTTCATCTCTTCCGTTCTAGAATTTTGGTCAGATAAGTGGTAAGAGCGGTATATCAAGGATTTCATAACGCTACGTAATTGACCAGGATGGTGATGCAGAGAGTTCAAGTTCTATTCGTATGTGTTGGTTTTCGATAAACTTTGTGTGTAAATTTACCATTAGGAAGTCTTGTTATTAGGGTGTCCAAAAAGGAGTGAATTATTTTCTAACTTCCATAGTAAATTTAATGTTGTCGTGAATGTTGTTAATATGTCCTAGAAAATGGTTCAAGTTTCCTTTCCATGGGGCCAAACTACAAATGTGTCGTCAACATAACGAAACCAACATTTAGGTTTTAAATCTGCAGAATTTAAAGCAATGGTTTCAAAATGTTCCATATATCATTCGCAAAAGCTGGAGAGTGGCGAGCCCATAGGTGTTCCTTGAATTTGCTTGTAGAATTGTCCTTTGTATGTAAAATAGGTTGAGTGCATGCAGTGGTTTATCAATTTGAGTATGTCTTGGTTTATTGAGTGTTTTTCTTCTAGAATTTTCATCGTGTCTTCAATAGGTATTTTGGTGAAAAGTGACGTTATGTCGAAGCTAACTAAAATGTCATTTGGAGCCAAGGGTACAATTTTGAGTTTGTGTAGAAAATCATAAGAGTTTTGATGTAGGATACAGCATTTTCACAAATCGGTTGAATAACTTTGGCTAGATAACGAGCAAGGTCATGAGTCGGAGAATTGAATGCACTGACGATAGGGCGTAATGGCCAGTTTTCCTTATGTATTTTTGGGAGTCCGTATATTTTGGGGATTCTTGAACTCTTCTCTCTTGGAATTAGTTTCTGTTTTGTTTCTTTGTCTAATTTTGTAGAATTAATGATAGATTTTGTTGTTTTTTCTATGTAAGTGGTAGGATTGCACTGATTTTTCTTATATTCTGAAGAAGACAGTTCAGACATCTTATGGTGATAGTCTTGAGAGTTGACAATGACAGTAGCGTTTCCTTTGTCAGCAGGTAGTATTAATATTTGGTCGTCATTTTCATTTGGTTTAACATTTGGAGGTCTTGTTTGGTGATATTTTGTTTGGGAAGTTTGCAGTTCTGAAGAATGTGTGCTACGTTGAGTCTAATTTCGTCAGCTACCGTAGATTCTGTATCTTTAAGGCGTATTCTACGTTGGTGATGATGTTTTCTACGGAATCCGTTTAGAGTGATGGCAAAATTAAACCCTTTACCTAAAACATTTAGAATATTATTATCAAGTTCTTTGTCACTTAAATTGTGTACTGTCCTTAACGGTTCTACATTATTTGCCTGCGATGTATGAGACAGACGTTCAAATTTTGTTTCTGTCGGTTAGTTTTATCATCAAGGACGATTCTACAGTAATTTCAATGAGACGATCCACCGTATCGAATATGAAAGGGTGTATTTTGATAGCATGTAAAGTTTGGAATGTGTCATAAAGGGTACGGTTGAGATAGTCAAGTTTAGCCCTTTCATTGGCAATCGCTTTTCTTAAAAGGGCAAGGCTTGTTTTGAATAAAATCTTATAAGAACCATTAATGTCTGGTCTTGGTTTCAATTTAAATCCCTTGGGTATTATTTTATTGTCACGACAACGCTTTAAAAAATGACACTTCTAGAATGCCACAAATTTGGAAGAATATCATTAAACAAGTTGATTCTACATTTCAACCAACTCCAAATCTTCCAGCAATTTCAAACACTTATGCTGCAACTATTCCAGGCGTCCCCACTTCTGCACCTTCTACATCACATACTAGACCAACTACCCGAAGTCAAACACACTCGTCCAGATTAAAATTAAATTAGTTACCTTGTTTCATATTTTGTACTTGTTAAAATAGTTACCTTATTTCAATTTCTGTAATTGTCAAATAAATTCTTGACAAAGGGAACAAAGGACGTTCCCGAAACGTTGAATTAATTTTACGTTTATTTACACAAGTTTTAAAGAAAATTGTCTTATTTAACATGAATACTTGTGGAAATCTAAATAGAAACATAATATTCCTATACGGAGAGGAAACTTTGAATACCATCAAGATTTACAGAAAGCTACGTATCAAAAATGTGAAACACTTACTAATTTAACTTTTTAAAGCGTTGTCGTGACAATAAAATAATACCCAAGGGATTTAAATTGAAACCAAGACCAGACATTAATGGCTCTTATAAGATTTTATTCAAAACAAGCCTTGCCCTTTTAAGAAAAGCGATTGCCAATGAAAGGGCTAAACTTGACTATCTCAACTGTACCCTTTATGACACATTCCAAACTTTACATGCTATCAAAATACACCCTTTCATATTCGATACGGTGGATCGTCTCATTGAAATTACTGTAGAATCGTCCTTGATGATAAAAACTAACCGACAGAAACAAAAATTTGAACGTCTGTCTCATACATCGCAGGCAAATAATGTAGAACCGTTAAGGACAGTACACAATTTAAGTGACAAAGAACTTGATAATAATATTCTAAATGTTTTAGGTAAAGGGTTTAATTTTGCCATCACTCCTAAACGGATTCCCGTAGAAAACATCATCACCAACGTAGAATACGCCTTAAAAGATACAGAATCTACGGTAGCTGACGAAATTAGACTCAACGTAGCACACATTCTTCAGAACTGCAAACTTCCCAAACAAAATATCACCAAACAAGACCTCCAAATGTTAAACCAAATGAAAAATGACGACCAAATATTAATACTACCTGCTGACAAAGGAAACGCTACTGTCATTGTCAACTCTCAAGACTATCACCATAAGATGTCTGAACTGCTAACTTCTTCAGAATATAAGAAAATCAGTGCAATCCTACCACTTACATAGAAAAACAACAAAATCTATCATTAATTCTACAAAATTAGACAAAGAAACAAAACAGAAACTAATTCCAAGAGAGAAGAGTTCAAGAATCCCAAAATATACGGACTCAAAAATACATAAGGAAAACTGGCCATTACGCCCTATCGTCAGTGCATTCAATTCTCCGACTCATGACCTTGCTCGTTATCTAGCCAAAGTTATTCAACCGATTTGTGAAAATGCTGTATCCTACATCAAAACTCTTATGATTTTCTACACAAACTCAAAATTGTACCTTGGCTCCAAATGACATTTTAGTTAGCTTCGACATAACGTCACTTTTCACCAAAATACCTATTGAAGACACGATGAAAATTCTAGAAGAAAACACTCAATAAACCAAGACATACTCAAATTGATAAACCACTGCATGCACTCAACCTATTTTACATACAAAGGACAATTCTACAAGCAAATTCAAGGAACACCTATGGGCTCACCACTCTCCCAGCTTTTGCGAATGTATATATGGAACATTTTGAAACCATTGCTTTAAATTCTGCAGATTTAAAACCTAAATGTTGGTTTCGTTATGTTGACGACACATTTGTAGTTTGGCCCCATGGAAAAGGAAACTTGAACCATTTTCTAGGACATATTAACAACATTCACGACAACATTAAATTTACTATGGAAGTTGAAGAAAATAATTCACTCCCTTTTTTGGACACCCTAATAACAAGACTTCCTAATGGTAAATTTACACACAAAGTTTATCGAAAACCAACACATACGAATAGATACTTGAACTCTCTCTCGCATCACCATCCTGGTCAATTACGTAGCGTTATGAAATCCTTGATATACCGCTCTTACCACTTATCTGACCAAAATTCTAGAACGGAAGAGATGAAGACTATTAATAAAATACTAGTTCAAAATGGATACAAAGATCAAGAAATATTGAAAATTACCAACGAAATAAGAAGACCAAGAAATAATAGCTTGTCAAACAATGAACGAAAGATTCCTGTTATTCTACCTTATATAAAGGAATTACAGACAGAATAGCAAAGAAATTTCCCAAAAACGACTTCAGACCGGTATTCAAACCACATTCAACTTTGTCCCAACTTTTAAGAAACCCCAAAGACAAAGTTCCTAATGAAAGCCAAGGAGTGTATGAGATACCGTGCAACAACTGTCGAAGAACTTATATAGGACAAACTAACAGAATATTATATGCGAGAGCCGATGAACACCAACTAGCAATTAAACAGCACAATCCTTCATCGTCTTTAGCTACACATCATTTAGATACAGGACACCAAATTAATACCAACAATATCCGTTTAATTGCACCTCTATATACCTTACAAGCAAGAATTATTAGAGAAGCAGTTGAAATTGAAAGAAGACCAAACGCCCTCAATAAACGAGATGACACTTCTAGAATGCCACAAATTTGGAAGAATATCATTAAACAAGTTGATTCTACATTTCAACCAACTCCAAATCTTCCAGCAATTTCAAACACTTATGCTGCAACTATTCCAGGCGTCCCCACTTCTGCACCTTCTACATCACATACTAGACCAACTACCCGAAGTCAAACACACTCGTCCAGATTAAAATTAAATTAGTTACCTTGTTTCATATTTTGTACTTGTTAAAAATAGTTACCTTATTTCAATTTCTGTAATTGTCAAATAAATTCTTGACAAAGGGAACAAAGGACGTTCCCGAAACGTTGAATTAATTTTACGTTTATTTACACAAGTTTTAAAGAAAAATTGTCTTATTTTAACATGAATACTTGTGGAAATCTAAATAGAAACATATATATATATATATATATATATATATATATATATATATATATATATATATATATATATATATATATATATATATATATATATATATATATATATAGTATGGAAAAACATTATTGCGGGTCTGACTTATAATAAGCTAGAAAGAAACCCAATAAGCATTATATGAGTGTGAGAGAGACATAACTTTACCGATGTTGCCACTCGTACATATTTGCATGTAGGTACAAAATATGAACTACTTAAGTCTCCTTCAATCTAGCTGCAACATTTCTAACGAAACCAAAGCAATTAAGATGATGTTGAAAAGTCGCGTGTTCTTTGAAACTATTAAGTAAATACTTTACACTTAGACATTAAATGATAATACCTCAAACATTGAAATTTATTGTAATTGCGAATTTATGACATGGTTCGATTACTACTCGTAAGAAGAACCAAGAAGAAACTTACGAGAGCTACAAACAAGAACATTAACATTTACATTGATAGTATAATTTAAGTTCATGGTTTAACTTTAGCATTATAATTCTTATTGAAAAACTAACTATTTTTAAAAATGAACAGAATACACTTTTTTCAAAACTCTACTTTATAAGGTTTTCGAAAAGATCTCCAACTTGCGCAAGGTAGTTATCCAATCTGTGATAAAATTCAGTTCGGGTGTTTCCTAACATTTCTTGGGTGATGCTGCTTAAAGAGTCTGTAATTTTGACACGAAGTTCGTCCAAATTGTTAGCACGTTCATGCCTGTGCCCATAAATTTGCTGGGATACGTATCCTCAAACAAAAAAGTCCTTCGGCGCGATATCAAGTGAGCGAGCTGGATATTTAATAGTACCTTTTCCACTAATAATACGGTTAGGGAATGTAGTTTCCAAACACTGTTAAACTCTTATTGCAGTATGAGCAGGACAGCCATTTTCTTGATACCAAATGTCATCAAAATTTATATTGAGGCGTTGAACAGCTGGAACTATCTGGTTTCTCAACAGTTCTAAATATTTGTCCGCATTCAAGTTTCCGTTGATAAAAAATAGACCAATTATGGATTTACCTAAAATTCCTGTCCACATATTAACTTTTTGGGGGTGTTGTGTCCGGTAAGAAACACTAATGTGTTTGTTTTTCCGAGAGTAAGAATTTCTTGTGTAGTTTGCAACCTATAGTAACGGTATTTATTCATTTTCAAGATATTGCGAACTGTTCTTGGTTCAATATTCATTTCTTCAGCAATTTTTGTACCATTGCACGGGAAATTAATTTCTGCTAAACTATACACTGCAATTTCTTGGAGTTCGCGCTCTTCGTTTAAGTTACGACCAGGATGCTCATCATCATTACCATCAATGCTACTGCATTTTCTACAATTATTTAAACATCCACATCTTTCAAATTTACAAACAGTACGCATAATCGTACTTTCTGATGGAATTGGCCTGTTTTCTAAAGAAAAAGCAAGCCTGCCCATTATTTCCTGTGCAGTGATTCCTGAACTTAACAATCTGTATTTTTTCTTCAGTGAAATACATGAGTATTTTCAATTCTCGTTGGCAGTAGCAATTAAATGTGTCATTGATACTAGCCTACTCAAAAGACACACTTAGCACGTGAACTTATTGTACTGCCTTTGTTTTACTTATTATAAGTCGGGCCCGCGATAATATCTTTCCATACCTATATGTATATATATATATATATATATATATATATATATATATATATATATATACATATGTTGAGATGATTGGAAATTACATTGGTATAGCTATGTAATTCTCATAGCAAGAAATTCCAGTAATTAGTACAAATGGTACATTTAGATATATAATATTAGGTAGGGACGATTAATTAGCATTGAGATGGATCTAAGTTTATATAATTCATAATAATATGTTAATGTAATAATAAACGACAACATATTACACATGAGTACAAGGTATGTTAGTTATCGTAATGCAATAAATCAATTTCATTATTAGTTAGCAGGTTTATTTAAGTATAATTTTCCCAAAATACATGAATCACAGGCTGTAGATTACAAACGTGATGTTAAAACTAGTATTAGGCATATATCTATGTCAAAACTACAGTGTACGCAGACAAGATATGTGAAAACGTTCGTGTTAGTGCTAAAACGAAATATAAGTGCTAAAATTAAAGAACAAACAGGATAAATACATTGGTTATTAACTATAAGACTTAAATAATCCAGCAGTTCTGGAGTAATTGTGAATAATTAACATTTACAGACATTAAATTAGTGATATTTAACAATTCTATACAAGTCTTAGAAGAACTTATAAACTTCCAAAAGTGTGAAAATAAATTAATATAAGACATAAACATTAATGATATACACTTTCACAAACATTTAAAGTGCTCAAAAATGTAAAATTATACATTTGAAAATTACTGTATTGAGTTGAGGTTATGTTAGTTCCTCGCATAAAAATTATATAAAATTGTTATGGATTGGGACCAATTGGTCTAAATAAATTATAAGAGGTAAAAATAGTAAAGTAGCCTCAATTTCGAGTCACAAATCACTATATTAGTGACTATTTTACCAAATTTAGTTTTTAAGGGTACATGAAAATTTCAGATAATTTTCCTTTCAAATTGGCCGTAGACGTTTAAAGGATGTGTATTTATATGTAGTAGCATCCCATATTCATGTGAAAATCAATTCCAGGCCTGAAAAGTGCATAAAATTAGTATAAATTCAATAAATCAATGTAAAAATTAACATGTTTAATAATTGGAGCAAGTAGTTCGTGTAAGGACTTATTTTATTCGAAAAATTGTGAAGATTCCAAAAATGTTGTTAGTTTTAAGATAGATTAAGGGGTTCAAGAGTTATGAAATTAAATTGAAAATTAAGAAAAGCATTAGCCAATCAGAATTGAGGAAATATTTGAAATAGTTGTTGATAACAGATGATGAATGTGGTTTCTAACGATTTGCATATAAATAGAAGTGCTGGAGGATTAGTAGCTCTCTCTGTTTTCTCTCTGTTCCAACACCTTGCTAAGCAAAATGTTGCAAAATTTTTTGCTCATAAATGTTTTAAATAAAATAACGTCACTTTCATAAAATTTAAGTGCGGTTTTAGTATCGGCAATTTAAAACAAGTGATATTCATTTGCCGCGAATTTAAAATAAGGTTAGTTTACCTCTAAATAAATTCGGTTGTTATCGACAGCTACGAGTGAAAATATTTTCCGGTGATTCGATATTGTTTTTAGGTTTGTTTTCTTTTGATATGGATTTTGTTAATTGTGTTTTTTTTTCGTTTTTCTGTTATTATATTTTTATTATTGGAAGCGTGTTTAATTTAAATAACCTTCAAACTAATGGTGCATTTCAAAAATTATTTTGGAATAAAAAAGTTAATAAATTGTGATGATCCTGAAAATAAAGAATTATCATGTACTAAGAAATATTAGTGAAACTTACTTAAACGAATAACCATTAATAAAGAAGCAGATTTGGATATCAAAGAAGCAGATTTGGATTTCGAAGGAGCTGTTTTCAACGGTCAACTCCAGCATCGTAAAGAAGATAACGAGGCCATTTTGAATGAGTGTAACAATTTTATTTATGTAATTGTTGACATTGATAATTTCATTTGTGTGTTAATTATGTCCATATTTTGTAATAACCATGATGTGCGACAACTTGTATTCAGGTCCAAAGGGAACATTAATTGATCTGAAAATAAATATAATATAATAAATATTATAATATTTACTAAATTCAGGTACTTACATGTTTATGGCGTGCTTTCATTTTGCATTCACTGAAAGGTCATATGAATGCGTATTCATAGCGCATGCTCAGATATTATACATTTGAAGATTTTTTATGTACAGGGAGTTGCACATATATCGATGCAATTTAAAAATTATATTTCTATTTCTTTGAACGAGTTGAATATAATAAAATATAAATGGGCGACAACTCAATGTAAATTAATCACATTACTTATACTTATGAAAATTCAAAATCAGAATATAAATCGATAAGCTAACAATTTACTTTCTCATATAGTTTTAAAATGTCTTCTAAATTTGAACCCTATCCCCTTTGAAGAGTCTTTATATGCGACGGTTAAGCTAGTTAGGCATTACAAGTAAATTCAATATAGAATAAGTATAGTTAGGTATCATAATTAAAAATATATCAATTCAATATATATGGAAGACTTTGAAGACCAAGCGATATCCGAATTCATAGAGAAATCAAGGATGTGGCTTAGATACGTGTAAGCTAGATGAATTCCTAGATCATCTAAATAGCTGCGCACCATCCATAAAATTCACAATGGAATTGGAGTCGGAACAAAAACTGGCATTCCTGGATGTATCTGTACACAGAAATGACAACACTTTCACGGAAAGTGTATACAGGAAACTTACCCATACGGACAGGTACCTACACTACAACTCCAATCACCACAAAAACAATATGCTCAAAACAAGAGGACCTGAACCAAGAAAAAGAAAATATCGCTAGAACACTCAAAGAAAATGGCTACTCGATCTAACACCTAACCTAAACAGAGAAAGGGTAACCGAAAAAGAAGAAGCTAAATATACAGCGATAATACCATATAAACAAGGTACCTCAGACAAAATACGAAGGATAGGCAGCAAATACAAGATACGCACTGCCTTCAAATCTACCAGAACGATCAGGGGAATACTGACCAAAACCAAACCATACAATGAAGAACATAATTGCAAGAATTGTGTATACAACCTACCATGCGAATGCAGCAGAGCATACATAGGAGAGAGCAGTAGACCACTCAAAGTGAGAACGCAGGAACATAAGAACAACGTCCGCCAGGGTGAAACAGAAAAATCAAAAATCGCCGAACATGTCTGGCACGAAGACCACCGCATCCAATGGGATAACATACAGATAGTGGCAAAGGACGAGAACACAACTCGTCGGAAACTCAAAGAAGCCACATACATCGCACTAGCAGAAAATCCAATAAACCAAGCTAGTGTGAAAATGAAACCCATAGGTATTCCAATAATGCGCGAAGATCTTAAGCGCAATACACCTGCGCAAGAAGTTACGGCGCAATATGCGCAATAAACTTCTGCGCAACCACGAAAAAGTTTAATATATATAAGATCTAAAAAATATATGTTGGATTACTCAGTGGCTTAGCAGTAAATGTATCAGACTGGTATCGAAAGGTACCAAGTTCGAATCTGAGTGTAGTCAATGTTGGGAAAAAATTATATATATATATATATATATATATATATATATATATATATATATATATATACATAACATGAATTCAACTCAAGTGCGAAAACAGTCCTTCTCAGGACAGCCTGATGACGGAAGCAGAGTCCGCTTCCGAAACGTCGCTCTCAAAAAGCAAAAACTGTGGAAATAGGCCGCTCAATTCCACCAATAGTTTTTAGTTACAGACATAGTTTGTCTGCAAGTAGTAATGCAATCAATCCAACCTTAATATTCTAAGTGAAAACTGCTTATCATTTTGATATAATTCAAGCTGAATATCCGGTTGGGACACGGCCTCCACGTTAAGGGCTTTCGTTGGGTGGATTTGCAGGTAATCTGGATACTCGGAATTACTTTAAATGTATTGCGGCAGCAGACATTTACACAACAATCAATCCGGAGGAGTTTATAATGGCGTAATAAATTCTACAAGGTGTTTAAATCTTTAGGAGTTAGTTTTAAGTAAAAAAAATTTATATTCATTCCTAGACAGGCGGGCGGGATAAAACGAATAGTTCTATGTATTCTGGTGTTGCAAAATAATTAAAACAGGAGTATCTCTGAGCTAATCAATAACTTCTGGTATTGCGCAATGCTATTTAATCAAGAATCTGATTCAGGCCTTCGTGAAGAGAATAGAATAGGAAATTACCGTGAACCGGAACAACTTTGCTCCAATTTTTAGACAAAAACCAAATGATTGAGAGAGATATAAGAGGAAAAACATAGTGTCGGTTCTAATTAACTAAAATATACACGATAAACACTTTTAAGTAGTCAAACGGAAGATTTACCATTATTTATTTATTTTTTTAATTGGAGCAAAGTTTCACATAGGGAAGAAGAACTTTGCTCCACATGAATATGAGATTTTTAATGCGTTAAAAGGACTGGAGAAAAGTAACCCCTTATATTCAAGTAGTATAATTCATTGGAAGTTGCTGAAGCTTAAATACGTTTATGGAAATACTGCAATGCTAGATGTAAAAAAGTTTATTGAACTCCAATGTAATTATAAAAAGAATGCTTTAAAACTGTGTACAGTTAAAGGCGGAATACCGACTAAAAGAAAAAAAACATGGTAAGCACAACATATAAAAAAGCTTATTAATCAGCTCAATTAATTATAAAAAAATGCTTTAGGTAACATTGTCTAAACGTGGAAAAAATAAAAATCAATAAGTTTCAGACTGAACCAGGTCTGGAACCCGAAACATCCCTACAATGTCTTCCCAACAATTCATCCTTTCTTTTAGACCATTTTCAATTCGCCTTTGGGATTTTAACATCGCACTGGTTATAACCCCATTCTCTTGTAAGTCTTCTATAATGTCGTGGAAAAGTCGTCTTCATACCGCAAAACGACAAAAGTTGCCACTTCCTTTTTTATTGGTTGTAAGCTTGGTCTACCGGTTTTTCATTTTCTTTTTCCATCCTTTCAAGTGTTTTTACGGAATGATTCCCAGTCGTCACCCGAACTTTCACTGAGATAAATTTGCTTTCTCAGAGAATCTTGTCACCACTGTACTTGAAACATCTGCGGGTTTTTTAGTTTAATTTTACTTTTGGCAGGCGTTTTACCATCAGATGTAGCAGATGGTTGTGGTTATATATTTATTCCAACAGAAGAGGACATGAGCTCGTTGTCCAAAACCTCGTCACTAGACAAGCATTTACTAGCAAAAAGACTTATTATCTTCCTTCTGGTAACGTTCTCAAGCTTTTGGCATACTGACCTTACTGTTTGAACAAGCTCCAAAAATGCTGAGATTACAGCTGTCTAAAAGAAGTTGAATATCATATGGATATATCCCACTTTTCTAAAATCCGCTTTCTAGATTCTTTTTCATGTTAGGTTCCAAATGTTCCAGAACTTTTTTGAGCGAAGCTGGAAAAGCTTGTTTTGGTAAAGCCCCAGTGTTCATACCAATTAGAGTCGCCTTCCAATCACACAATATCTTTCTTCTAGCAACCTTTATTGGCCTAAAAAAGGTCGCATCTAGTGGTTGAGTTAAATGTGTGCTATTCGGAGGTAGCCAAACAAAACTGGTGTCGTTTGCTCAACACTTTTTAAATATAGTGGTACATTAAAATTACTGTATAAATTATCAACTATCACAACTGATTTTCCTGCTGCTTTCTTTAGTTGTGGAAGCAACAAGCTCTAAAACCATTCATTAAAAGCTCGCTGCCAAACTATTCGAATTTTGTACTAAAGTAGCGAGTGTTTTCAGGCCCTCGTCAGCTCAAACGTCTCACATCGGGGTAGCTTTATATACGACAAAGGGTGGCAGAAGCTCACCATCTGTTTTCCACAAATCATTACAGAGGTGCTGAATTTAAAAAAATTGCACTGTTACTGAAGATATTTGGTTCCTCTGCGACCAATAACTTTCTTCTTTAATGGGTCATCGGATAAGTTGATTCATCAAGATTCCACAAATTTTCAGGAGGGACATCTTTGACGACTTCTTGCAAGTTATTTATGTATTCCCGTAGAACATTTTTGATAACTGCAGCTCGACTGCTTCTTCTGTCGTTAAGTTCTTAAACCCTGTTGTCATGTTCTTGTATCCTGTTAGTTGTAGTGATTGTTGTTGTCTCACTGCATCATTATCGTAATCTTCGGAATCGTAATTATAGGTGTAGGCATCACGTTAGTTACCATTACATGAAGACCATCACGCCTCAGAACTAGATGAAATGTCATTGAAGTCATCACCATCATCGTCGGTGTCGTCTACAACAAAAGTTACAATATTGTTGTCGTTCTCGTCACTGACAGTGATGATGTCAGTGTTGATCAAGTCGGGTAGTATCTTTTCCAGAACTATGGTTGCCATGTCGTTGATTTCGTCGTCATCACTAGTTTGGGTGCTCATATTCCTAGAGGAAGAGGAGGAGGAAATAAGAAATACCTCTGGGAGCGAAGAGGAAAGGGGGTAGCCTGAGGCGTTGGAATAGGTGATATAAAGGTGGTAACGTCAACCTAGGAAAAAAGAAAAGCAAAAAAGTAGTATTTATTGAGGCAATCGTTCGTTGTCGGATGAAGAAGATGGTGGATTTGATAAAAAGTTTATGTTTTTAGTGTTGTACCCACGTGTTAAATTTTTTGCAGGAATAATTTGTACTATTGTCGTTTAGCTGAATGTAGGTGTTTCCCCCACTAAAAACAACGATTTTCATGCATTTTTGGAGAAAATTTTGCATCATCATGGAGATGCTGGAAGTGGTTTGAAGGAGAGCGAGTAGTATTTCGACCAGGGTGACTGAGAAATAGCGTTGCGATACTTTGTTTGAGAAACTGTGTGAGAATTTGAAATAGTATATCAAACTTGTATCTTGTTTTCTGTATCTATCTCCGTCTAGCTAAAACTGGTTTCATGATAGAATCACACGTTGCAGTCTTAATTAATTAAAACAACTAAAGCACTAAAAACTCTTTATATTTATCAGATATCTCTGTCAAAAAGGGGCTTATATTTATAAACAAACCTTAACGTCCTAAGTCGTTATTGAAAATGCTGATCTACCTAAATACTTATACAGTACAATAACAAATATATCTGAACTTGAAATTAGATCCGAATAGCAAAAATCTAATTATCTCTCTCATACTTATTGTAATTTTCCATCTACCTGTCCTTTCGCATTAACTATAGCATCGTTAGAGCGACCTTGCTTATATGAATTTTTATTTACACTCATACTTTAAAAATGATTTCACTTTGAGACTGTAAAGTCAACCTTAAATAGTATTTATATTGTGTATACATACAAAATTTCACCTTGAGATTGTAAAAAGTCAACCTTCAACAGTATTTATATTGTGTATACACACAAAATTACTTTTAAAAATAAATGAGTAATTAAGAGCTCATTGGTATCATCATATACATCAAAATTTATAACTGTTATGGTTAATGCACGATTTAAATACGTGCAGGCTTTAGTAGATATTTAAAAAAGAAAACAATAGGATCATTTTTGTTATTAAAAAAGGTAAATAAAGCGACATTCATTGTCTATTTTCGATGTTTACATTCTAGAAAACAAATCTCGGTTTTGATATTAAAAGATAAGCACGATAAAAAGTAGAATATACCGGTCATCGCAGATTTTTCCATCAGGTATTTAAGCTAGGATGGTGACAGTGCCCCTACTAAACATTAAAATAGGCTTCTATTTTACACGCGAGATCTAACTTAGCGGAAATACCTCTCTTAATGGAAATACTTCTGTCAAAAAAAGGTTTTACACTTATAAACCGGCCCGAACATCCATTCGAGAAACAGGATTATTAATAAAAAATTGAATAAAAACTTAGCGTTTGTAAATATATTTTAAAAACAATACATCATCTATTTGATTACATTTTTATCGGTCTTCTTCTTCTTCGACTGGGAAGCAAAACGTTGTGCCTTCACAATAGTTTTATTCCATTATGTAAATTCGCATTTAGCGCGTCTCAAAATGTCATCACCAAGATGCACTCATATAAACACATCCCTTTGTGAAATGTTCGTTAATTGACCCCACGGTCCGTAACTTCAACAGAAATAACCAGGAGGCATGAACGTCTACACAAATATCCACCAAACTAGTGCTTTAGTTGCAAACAACTTCTCCAGGTATTCGAAAAAAAGGCACGCCCCCAACTCCAAATTCGCATCCTTCACTCACGAAAGTCAGATCAAGAATCCCCGCGCAATTAACCACTTAAACCCCCTCTCCATAATATTTCACTATTATTTCTCAACCAACTATTACCTAAACGAAACACTGCTAAAGCTGCGGCGTGCACGACTCAAGTGCAAATTCTCGTCCACAGATTTATTCCCTTAACGATAACAATTATTACTTAACACTAATGGATTGAGATACTCCGGCCAACAAACGGCGTCAATTACTAAAACGCAATAAGTAACACTAACTTTAACAGTCCCTGTTTAAACAAACAAACCAAGGAATGATCTCATCCTGCAATTTAAATTCGAACTTTTCTTATCTACAATTACATTATATTTTAACGAAACCTTTTATAAAAATTCACAGGAAAGCTAATTTAGATTCAACTTTAAAATTTCCTATTTCGAATTAATTAATTCACAAAATACATAATTGCCAATTCCAGAAATTAAATCTAAATGGCAATACGAAAAGTTTAACTCGAAAACCACAACTTAGAGAAATCAAACAATCTATTGCTACTTTCACTTGTACCTTGATGAACACAAAAAAAACAACATGTTTCGTTAACGTAAATTGAGTCACTAGCAAAAACAAAGAATAAAAAGAAAAAAATAAGTATCTATATACAGGTCGTTCAAATACACATGACACTCCCCACACAAGATGCTTACTTACTAGGAAACATCCATACCAATCACTAGTCCAAGTTAACGAACGATAAGATAAAAAAAACTAAACTATGAACGAACTCACCTAAATGAACACACTAATCCTAAAAAACAACACTAACCTAAGGGTACGAATAAACATTCGTCTCGTAAAAGATGTAGCTATGGCGATTACCAATATTTACCACTATTTAATATATTTCTGGGAAAATTTCTAGGTCACCTCAAGTCACAACTCACAGCTCCTAACAATTAAACTTCGAAGTCGGTCTTCAACCGATAAACTAACCCTAGGTTAGGTGTACGAAGAAGTACGGAAACTTCGGTGATACCGCTCAGGAAAGCCCCTCGCGACACCATCAACCAGCTAGTGGCGTGCTACCCCCAGCATACACCACTAGTTGGGGCTATAGAGCCTGAACCTTAAATAAAGTTCAGCAAAAGTTTAAACTGGTGGGGCTCGTGAAGCGAACCACCACCAGAAGAACATGAATAAACCAGAAAAAAAATTGACGTTAACTTACTAAAACGGACGAAGATCACACCATGGCCGTGAACGGTCAGAGGGTGGGGAACCGGTAAATCTTGATAATTATTGAAACGTTATAAAAAACTCCACTAAACTCTCATTCCACTACTAACAACAACGCGTCACTCGAGGCAGCGAGAAGGTGGTTCCAATTCCCTCTCCGGGACACGAGTTCAGCCCCCTGAGTACTACAAAAAACTCCCACAGTCACGTTCGGTAATAATGTTAAGATCTAGAATTAAAAAAATCGGGATCAACTCACCTAACTAACGATAACTAAAACGATGCTAAAAGGACCAAGGAAGCACGACATGGTGCAACCAACGGCACGATGCAGTCACAAACGATATGAGCTCCGAGGAACTCGGGATAAACATTCTGAACCAAAAGGATCAGAACCGAAAATTGTGCAGCAGGGCACACGATACCGACGATACAACCCTAAAAGCCGCAACATAGAAGAAGTTATATTGCCCACGCTGGTCCACAACGACCCAAATCCACCACTCCGTGGCAATCTAGTATGTCTCATCCGGAGAGGGCGAAAGTGGACAGGCCGCCCTTCACGAGATCCGGGCTTTGTGTTATTCCACAATCGTCGTCTCAAGACAAAACACACTTTCTCAAACTCCCACACTCTTTGATTAGTCGCCTCTTACGACACGCAGTGTCATCTGCTGTAGGAAAATTCTTACTCCGTCCCTACACAGAGAAAACGTTCGAAAAAATCTCAATCGTAACCTGGGCTCGATTTCAAGTCCGTCGCATGCCACACTCCCTTGGAAATACCCGAAACATCCGAAAATTCATAAGTTTGGAACGAAACCTTCCTCTTAACATAATATGGCCCTACAAATGTTGGCGCTAATTTCACGGCAAAGTAACGAGATGTGTCCGAAAGGACATAATTTTTCCGCCACACGGTATGTCCAACCTCGAATGTCGATAATAGTCTGCGTAAGTCATAATTTTGTTTACTCTTAATATACGTGGTATTAACCCTTCTTTTAATGTCGCTATAAACCTCGCGAAAAACTTTACTCCTATTTACTAACGGCATTCGATCGGCAAAATTTACGTTATCTAAATCGGTATCGTTCGTCGGCACATCATGCTGTGAACCGTCTAAAATCATTTCTCGTCCAAAGTTCCGAAATACGGCATCAGGCCCGTAACCTCATGAGTCGCTGTACGGATGGCACATACCACTTGTGCTAGATATTTATCCCAATTACGTTGGTTGTATTCAATGTATGACGCTAGCATCGTCTTCATGACTCTGTTAATACGTTCAGAGTGATTCGGCTGAGGATGGCAGTTGGTGTTAAATATAATTTTGGCGTTATAAGATGCGACCATCTTCCGAAATGTCTTACTTCTGAATTGTTACCCTTTGTCACACAAGATATACAACCGCACCCCAAACATGAGAAGTGCATTTTCTTCGATATTCATGACCACACTAGCGGCCGTCACGGTACGTAAAGGAAAAAAACAGTACAAATTTGGAAAAATTATCGCCAACTACTAAAACGTACGAATATCCAATAGTGGATCTCGGTAAAAGTCCTAGAATATCCGTAGCAATCATTTGCCAAAGCTTGTCGATAACGGGATCTTTAGCCATAAGTCCGGCTGTTTTCTTCTGGTCCGGTTTATGTCTGATACATACACTACATCGGTTTATGTAACATACAACATCTGCCTTCAATTTCGGCCAATAATACTATCGTGAAATTCTCTCATAAGTCTTGAACATGATGGCATGTCCTGCTTTAGCATCGTCATGAAACTGCGATAATACCTGGGAGCGTTCTCCTTTCGGTACTACAACTCTCCACTGCCCTCAACCTCTCAACTCAGGATAGCCACAATTCACATGCTCTAATCTCCACTGCACTTCAATCTTTCTAACCACTCATACCTTCCTTTATCCTCCTTTACATTCTCCTTCTTCTCGGTAGTCTCATTCGATGTGTTACAATCGGTTTTTTATCTACTTCCAGCGCGTCAATGATGGGTACGGAACGCGATAAGGTATCCGGTACGATATGGTCTTTTCCTTTTTGGTGAATAATGTCGAAATTCTATTGTTGGAGTCGAATAGCCCAACGAGCTAGACGACCGGTAGGCTCTTTCAAGTTATGGAGCCACACGAGAGAAGCGTTATCGGTAATGATGGTAAACTGAGCTTCTTCTAAATATGGACGTAATTTTTCTACTGATCAAAGTACAGCCAAACATTCCTTTTCTGTCGTCGAGAATTTCCATTCGTTTCTAGTCGAAGATCTACTATTGTAGCAAATTACTCACTCCTCCTCACCGATAGTCTGCGTTAATACTGACCCGATTCCGAAATCTGAAGAGTCAGTCTGGACCGTAAAAGGTAACGAAAAATCTGGACACGATAATATAGGTGCGGAAACTAAAAAATACTTAATAATTTCGAAAGCTTTCTCACAGTCTTCATCCCAAGCGAATTTCGCGAATTTCTTCAATAATTTCGTCATAGGTGCGATAACTGTCGAAAAATTTTGAACAAATCTACGGCACCAGCTCACCAAACCAAGCAAACGTTTCACCTCGGTAGGATTTCTAGGAGTCGGTATTTTCAAAATGGCGCTAACTTTATCCGGATCAACCGATAGCCCGCCTGCGTTAATTACATAACCTAAATAGCGTAACTCGGACAGACAAAAGGTACATTTGTCCCTACCCAACGTTATTCCGGCTTCGTTAAATCGACGAAAAACTTCCTGTAAAACTTCCAAATGTTTCTCATACAAATAATCGTATCATCGAGATAGACGAAAACATACGGTTCTAGTTTGGGACTCAAAACGCGATCAATAAACCTCTGCCAACTAGGTGGTGCGATAGCGAGACCGAACGGTAAACGCTTAAATTGAAATAATCCCCTATTGGGTACGATAAAAGCGGTATACTGTTTGGAATCCTCCGCCATCGGTATCCGCCAATACGCGGACTTGATATCCAAAGACGAGAAGCCTGTCCAAAATTGACGACACGTAAGGTAACAGATACGCGCCCCTTTCGGTAACCTTATCTTTTTTTTTCACCAAGTACTACGCTTAATCTCTCCTAATAATCAATCGTTATAGTCTACTGGTTGCAATTAAATTTTCATCAATTCCACCAACTCGCTCAAGTCATAATCTCCTTTTTAACATAACGAACATAAATTAAAGCGTTACACGTAAGTAAATCTAAGAATTCCGAAAATACTTGCACATCGTCCACACGAAGGGAAATTTGTAATTTTGAAACCCGCTCCAAAAAAGCACTTAACGATAATGGCTTAGAATCTCCCGAAAATGTCAAACTTCACTTGCAAACCGGTATACTTTTTGCTATAACGGTCGTTACTGGTGACGTACTTAAATAAATAGGTACTGAAATATCGGTATTTAAATTTTGACCTTCACTAGTAGAACTATGGGCTAATTATTCGAACGGTGGGCTTTTCAAATCAACACGTTTGTCCAAAATTTCATACTTTGACTGAAATAACGCAATTTCGATAAATAAACTTTCTTTAATTTGAATGTCGGTATCGATTTTCGGAACTGAATTATTAACTCTACCTAACAAATACTTAATTTTTGCCTCAATGTCGGTAAAATTTTTGTTGACGGATTAATTTTGACTTCCTCTAATAATTTCTCCAATTCAATTTTGGTTTGTTCAATTGTGATTTTATCTGTTTCGAAATCGAAAGGATAATCGGGACGTGGCGAAATTTTACCACTACTTTCTTCGTTCAAAATATTACGTAGCAACGCGCGTAACGCCGTTACCCCTAACGTTAGGTCACCACCTCGAATAGCTACTTCATATCTGACTTCACCAGGTGTGAGCCTGTCTACATTCAATTTATATCCGATCTTAAAATTTTACGGAATTCCTATACAAATAACTAGAATAACGATAATATTAAACAACAAAAAAAAAATACGACCAAACTAACCTAAAGTACCATTAATCGAAATGAAAAAGCGAAAAAACGAAAATAAAAAACACAAGAAAAAACACAAGCCCCAGACGTTGAGGCGCCAATAATTGCCTGTTACGGTCGGAAATAAAACTAAAACGGGAGGTAACAGATAATTAGAGTTTACCGGACTAGCTCGGTGGAACAGAGGGCGTGGGCGTGTTTTTGAATTTAAAAAACTGAAGGTGGTTAGTCGTATTGTCTAAAGTCGCAATCGTCGCGTAAGAATACATTTGGGCACACGTAGATAGGTCAGCCTTCAACAGTCAAAAGATCTCACTTACCTTACGTTGGCTACCTCCAGGTGCACGTCGGAGATGCTTCGAAACTTTAGCTCCAAAACAAATCTTAAAATATCCACTCGCTCAAAGACTAAAGCAGCGTGTGCACAAATCAGCTGTTGGGTTTCAATGACTTCTTTAACTTTATATTTCGTTACGTTACCTCCAACGTTTGTGAACAAAATACACTCAAACACAATAAAAAAATAATTAACGTTAAATATTACGCTTAAACCAATAAAATTGAAATCAAAATTTAGCTCTCAATTAATTCTTCAGTTTGTATAATGAAATCACCACTTTTCGTAAATTATTGCTTTCACTGGTCGGGGCAAGAACACAAATTAACACTATAAAATTCAATTAATTGTTCATCTATTATATCTGAACATCGGTGAACCAGAAAACACACAACAATGTACATATATCAATATTACTTAAAGTTCACTTTCAATCTTAAATGCTATAATAAGGGAACATAAGTAGGTCAAACCAGATTTTAATTTTAAATTACGGAAATAGAGTTACCTAAATATGGTCAAAATTCAAAACATTACGTAATCAAACGATCACTCAAAATCAATTTCAAAAAAACGACTGCGTTTATTCGCTCATCAACAAATAATATCACCAAATTTACAAAACAAAGTTATGATAAAGCAATCACAATAACGTACAATATCGAGTTACCTTCTAAACAGAAGTCTTGAATAAGTCTCCACTAGGGAGCAATGAAAGCAAAAAACGGGCGGGATCGGCTTCAAGACACCTGCTGACTGTTCTCAATCGGCAAACCCATGCGGCAATTTTCCAGTTTTAAATTTCGATAGCGATACGCTTAAGTTATTTGGCCAGGACGAGATATTTACACACTTTTGCTTAATGTTCAATTAATTCGGTAGCTCTATTTACAAGTCTGTTTAGTATTAAAACGAAAAAAAAGTCTATTTACAAATTATTTACAGTGAGACTTTCGTCTGTTGCAGTTGATTACGGGGGAAACAAAACGTTGTGCCTTCACAATGGTTTTATTCCATTATATAAATTTACATTTAGCGCGTCTCAAAATGTCACCACTAAGATGCACTTATATAGATACATCCCTTTGTGAAATGTTCGTTAATTGACCCCACGGTCCGTAACTTCAAAAGAAATAACCAGGAGGAATGAACGTCTACACAAATATCCGCTTTAGTTGCAAACAACTTCTCCGAAAGGTTTGGTCCTTCAGGTATTCGAAAAAAGGCACGCCCCAACTCCAAAATTCACATCCTTCGCTCACGAAAGTCAGATCAAGAATCCCCGCGCAATTAACCTCTCAAACCCCCTCTCCATAATATTGCACCATATTTCTCAACCAATTTTTACCTAAAAGAAAAACTGCTAACGCTGCGGCGTGCACGACTCAAGTGCAAATTGTCGTCCACAGATTTATTCCCTTAACGATAACGATGATTACTTAACACTAATGGATTGACATACTCCGGCCAACAAACGGCGTCAATTACTAAAACGCAATAAGTAACACTAACATCAACAGCCCCTGCTTAAATAAATAAACCAAGGAATGATCTCATCCTACAATTCAAAATCAATCAAAAACTTATCTTGTCTACAACTACATTTTATTTTAACGAAACCTTTTATAAAAATTCACAGGAAAACTAATTTAGATTCAACTTAATGAACACAAGAAAAACAACAAGTTTCGTTAGCTTAAATTGAGTCACTAGCAGAAAAAAAGAATAAAAATAAAAAAAAATACGTATCTACATACAGGGCGTTCAAATACACATGACACTGTCAAAAAAAAGGAGCTTAGATTTCTAAACGTGTCCCTAGGGAAGATATTACAGCGTGGTTATAGTGACAAGAAGCGTACACTATGCATAAACCTGTAGTGAGAAATTTACTAGAAACAGATACATTGTGAGTAACACTTTTGAGTTATGGCAGGCAGTTGGATCTTTGCGACATGAGAAACCTAAGTAAATATAATGACGAGTATAATTATATACTGACGGTTACCGATGTATTTAGCAAGATGGCGCGGGCTGGAGCTCTGAAGTTGAAAACTGCCAGTTCCATAATCGACGTATTTTTCGAATATTTTTCAAAGATGCGAAAAGATACCTCAAAATATACAAGAAGGTGAAAATTTTGAAATTCGTTGGACAATTGAAAAGAGTCTGTAACGTTATAGTTGCTGTTGTTTTTAAATGCTTCTGTGAAAATATTTGCTATAAATTTCGCAAGTTTATATGTTGGACAACCAATACAAAAAGCAATTGGTCGTAATGGAACATCAGGTTTGTGAATCTTAGAAAGACCATACAATTTTACAGTTACTGAATTATTTGATATTAAGTTTTTTGTGGTTAATTCATAAATGTAATTCATACAATGTAATTTGTTTATTAGATTATTAGTTTTCTTTTGAATTGTCATTGGACAAGAAAGGCTCAAATACTACTTAATGATAATAACACATAAATTAAAGTGGTCCTACAATGGCAATTAAAAACGAAAGTAATAATCTAATAAACAAATTTATTAATAATAATAATTTATTAATAATGGTTACCGTAAGTCTCTGATAATAAAATTATTGTTGAATATACCGCATGACAATAATACTATAAATAATCAGCTAAACCAACGGATTGATAATGTAATCTACAACACTATACCTTATATAAACTCCCACTCTAAATCAATCAGAAATAGTTTACTATTTACCCTACGTTGATTGTGGCACAATTACATAGGTCAAAGTGCTCAGACACTAAAAAATAGGTTAACGCAACATGAAAGTGACTGTCAGTTAAAAAATAAAAATAAATTTTGCGCTTTAGCTTCACATTCTCAGGATTTAAATCATCAACCAAATCTTAATAGTATAACATTATTAGAAAAAGAATCAAAGTACGCGAGATTATTTTTGTAACTGTTTTCGGACTAAAAAAATACCAGTTGCATTAAACTATAAAAGTACTATAGATAATCTTAGCGTTATTTATTCGTATCTCTTAGAAATTTAATTTCCGTTATCAGTCATCAGTCATTACTGTAAAATAATTTATTGCTGTGAAATTTGTGTATAATATTTTTTAAGATAGCTGTGTATCACTTCCGTCCACAAGTATAAGTTAGACTCTTGCAGTATTGTTAGCTTGTTATTTATCTTTAGTATTCGTTTACTGTAGTTTCACCCTGAATAAATGCGAAATATTTGAGATGTAGATAAGAAGTTTATTTAAACTAAAGACATTGTGATAGGATCAAGATTTTCTAGCGATTTACCGTCAAAATTTTGTTGTCAAGTTGAGTTTTATGATTAAATTTGTTTAACGGGTGTGGCGACCTTTAGGGATGGTGTGTGGCGAGCTTTAGTTTTTTTGTTTGTGAATTACTATTCCGTAATTTAGATTGTTTTCCGTGTTATTCCCCGTTTATTGAATGTTGAGTAGCGTTTATTTGTATATAGTTGTATATAAGTGTAAATAAGGTTTATTTCGTTTGATTTCCGAAAAATTTAATGGAAAGTTTTGTAAAATTAAGTAACTTAGAGCAAGAACGTAGATTTATATGTATATGATGTCATGCTGGCGGCATAAAGTCGCTTAATTATAGTGGTTCAGATTAATAGTGAGTATGTTGGTTTTGAGTCGTAGAGATAGAATGTGGGACTAATTGCTTGTACTTGAATGAAAATATAGAGATATTTTGCACGTTAAGTCTGCTGACGTTTGAGCTTTTGAAAACTATCGAGTCCTTACGGATGAAAGCGAAGTTTGTGTGTTGGGGTATCAAATTTTCCCCTTCCGTTTTTTTAATTGGTGGAATTAAATTAGATGAGATTTTTTTTGAGTGGTGGGATTCAAAAATCCAAGATGGATTTTTGGTAATAATTTGATTGATTCTGAAACTGATCGCGCTCTCGAGTAGTAGTACGGTGACGGTTGTTGTTACGCTTTAAGGGGTGGTTTAGAACGTTGATATATTGGACCTTTTGGTGTTTAACGAACGAACTTTTGTGTAGTAAGGGTAGTTTAGCTACTTCTGAAGAAAACCTGTGAAGGGATTTTAAGTAAAACTGTTCAATCACCAAAGGATTATACCTAGTGCCGATTTCGATTTTACGTAATTAAGTACCTAGAGATCATCGTCGTGTTATATTAGTGCTTCAGTGACCTCTTTGGTTTATATCGCTTTTGCGGATTTTTTTTAACATTAACGTTCTTGAAGTGCCACTTATTTGCCGTACAAAGCGTGTTGAAATATAAAGAAACTTTCGCAGAATATTAAAATTATAGTTATTTAGATAAAGTTATTAACCTTTTGGATTGTTAGTGTGAATAAAACTATTTAAAAGATAAAAGTTAACAAGCAAGTTGAGCGCACAAATTATTATTTTAAAAGAAGTTTTCAATTAACGCAGTAACATTTTAACGAGATTCAGTCAAGGAATCGTTTGTGTATAAAAGAACAATAGTCAACATTTTCATTCATCATTTGTCAGAGCAGGAAGATTCCATTTCCGTTATAGCAGTAACCGATCACCTGGTTCGTTTTCAATTGTTGTAACACAGAGGTGTTAATTTAGACATTAAGGTAATATAATATTGTTTTTTTTTATTGAATGTTTTCAAGATTTCCTGTGTGTGTATCTCGAATTATTTTATTTGTTAGCGAAGGTTTGAAAGCGTAGTCGTTTACCTTTTAATTTAAGTTGTTCTTTTAATTTAGTTATTGTAATTAATCATAGTTCTGACGCTCCGCCTTCACACTTTTTTTTATTTTTATTTTAGTAGTAAAGGGCACTTGACCCTATAGTAGTGTGGGTAAATAATCCACGATATATATATATATATATATATATATATATATATATCTATAGATAAGCAATCTAGAACGGCGTTACGCAGGATTCCTGGCCAGACATTCTGTCGCCTTTAAGCCTTTGTATTTTTTTTGTTTATACGCATTATCGTATGTTTATATTTATCTTATTTTTTATTTTATTATAGCTTTGTTAGGTTTTATAAATTTGTTTGAATTCTGTGAAAACCCTTTTGTGTTACATAAAAGTTTTTTTTTGCAAATTGCAAGTTTACCGGTAGTTTATGAGTTTAAGTTTTAACGTAACGAAGTTACAGTTTTTTTGTTTTATTGAGTAATAGCGTTAATGATATTTAGTGTTTTATTGGATTTTTTAGTTGAGTATTAATTCATTTAGAGTGCCTTCAACAAAGGTAATTTTTTTTGTTTTGTTTTGATTATTATTTAATGCCTTATTATTTACACTGAGGTGTAGTAACGTAACTTTATTGAGTGTTTATCACACTATCAAGCGTATGTTTTTTGTACGTTTAGACACGCTATGTACTCGTAATTTTGGCACGACGACCCTTATTTTGACTACCAAACATTCTGGCGCCCAAAAACCGAACTGATTACGTCTTCATCCCCTATTTGACTTACGTACGATTTACTATTCTGGATGTGCAAAATTTAGCAACATCATACCCACACCCATACGCTGGCTAGTCGGGGCAAAAAGGCCAATTTTATCTGTAATCCCGTTCTACCATCCGTTTATACCGTTACAACATTGCCAGTATCCACTAATAAGTTTTAATTTATTTAATTGACTGGCAAGTAAAAATTTAGTACATTAACATCTTGCTCGGTGCATTTCGCTAACGCAATTCCTGTACTAACGCTGAAATCATGTGTGGAACTTTCCAACTTATCTAGGTTAATCTTTAGTGGTTCCTCCGCCACTGTTCCAATTACTGAATCGGTATTAATGAGAATTAAATTAAATTAAAACCAGTTCATATCTGACGTTCAAAATGACTTTGTTGTATTACCGAGTAGCATTTGCACGTGTATTCAGAATTTACCTAATATTCGTTGTGTTACCGAACTTGAGGATCTTCGTTAGTATCAGGAATGTAGTATAGTTTGTAAAAAATTGAACTTTTAAGAGCATGAATTTTGGGAGCTCTAATTTTATTACAAATTAAAATGTAGAATTCAAATTCTGTGAGAGTCATGTATGTATTTGTTTCGTTTGCTGCCTTTAATATATTGAAGTTTTTTAATTACGTTTCATTTACCACGCGTAAATTTGAGTTTCAGTGAAAAAGGTTATAAATTAGTTTTTTCTAGACATTAGTTATCCCTATTATTTGTGTTCAATCAATAATTGTAGTTAGTGGAAAAAATAATTGCGTCATTGAAAAATTGGTTACTTTCTATTGAAACTTAGTGCAGAAAACCATAAGTTGCAGTTTTAAAAGCGTCAACGGAAATACTTAGATAAACTTTAGTTTACAGACAAAGAGTTTGGCTTCTAGATACGTGCCCTTAAGGTTCATTGTCGAAGGGATTTAGTTGACGAAGAATATCTTGTTACAATGATAACTGGATGAGGTACCATGAGAGCGTAGTTTTCATCTATAACATAATTTTTTCCCGAGTCATCCGAAATTATTTCGTGTTTAGCGCGTATGGCAATCTAAAGTAATGAGGTTGTGTAATTGGCTAATTGAAATATAAATGAGATTAAATTAAAGATGGCGATGACTAAATGATGTTTAAGTCAGTCTCTCTGAATAGACTAGTCAGTGTGGCCAGCGAATGTAGGACCACTTAGCGTTCGAGGTAGTGAATTTGCCTGCGATACCGTGGTGAATGAACTTTCGTTAACAGAAGTTTCCCGGTCAATCCTCTAGGGGATATTGAAGTAGACTTGACCATCGCGGTTATATGTTATAGTTAAGTATCGTCTGTCCTGAGTCACATCGTTGAAGCATCCTTGGAAGAGGTTTAGTGTTAGAACATTAGTGCCACTTTCACCCTAGGATAATTGCGCCAAAGTGCGGCTCAACAAACAGTATATCACAGTAAATAAACAAGTTTTTAGTAACTATAATTTACGTTCATGAAAACTGAACATAATTAGTTAGAGGATAACGAGCGAAGTGTAACTATAAACAATTCGCGTACCATATAACCAAATGAAATAGAAGTCAAACAGTGTGACCGAGTGTAATTAATTTTCCTAAATTTATGACAATATTTACCCACTGAACAGATTCCGAGGGCGGTTACGACGACGGATATCGGCATTGAGACATCTACAGGAGGCATCTTCCGGCGCTGCACTGTCTGTTATACCAAGAAAAAGGGGAAATTTAGAGAAGCCAATTGTTTTGAAGGTTTGATCAGAAGTAAAGGTAATCACTTCCGTACATTTGTTTTGTATAATATTAACATTCCTAATAAAGTGTTTGTTTAATGTATCTGTTGAACGGGTGAATATGCCTTTGTGGTATGTTGTTAACTTATAAAATGCACATTATATTACTGTAAAATGAAGACTGCAAGTATGTTTTATCTTGTGCTGTTAATACTTTGATCCACGAACGTCTACTAACACTTACGTTACCACATTCAATCTTTTATAGCTTCACTTAAGTTTTACACGCACACAAATTATATCGTGTCACCAAACCTTCTTTAAATTTAGCCTTATCGTTATGACTTCTACGAGAGATCTCCGACCTGGCTTACTATTTTAAATGTTACTTTTGAGATAGAAGATGTGAATATAGTTAAGTAGTGTTGAGGGAATTTAATTATTTTACACCCCGCTGGTACACTCTGAAAGAATTGATAAATAACGTGTGATGATTTTTCATTTTTAAAACTACCACTTATTGAATTGCACCCAATAATTAGTGAGTTAATACGATTTTCACTTTTAGACCATCGTAAACTGTTTTAACTTAAATTATTAATTTAGCAGTGAAGAGCAATTGGATATTAGTTATAATAAATAAATATTTACTAAAAGTCCAATATTACGTAATTACCAGTTAACAAATGTGTGCTTCATATTTTTACATTGTTGGATACAGTCTTCAAGGTAACTGTGAGTAAGGTTATGCCAAATAGTAGTGATATCGTTAATTTAACCAGAAGTAACCCATTGTTAGAAAGAAAAAATAAATGTCTGAAGCAAATCCGTACAATTAACACGAATATTAAGGCGTGATTCACAATAAAGTTTATTTTTTGGTAAATAAAAACCTGGTTAATCTTGAAAGCAGGTTATCATTGTTACCCAGTAAGACAAAAAGTTAAAGGAAAAAGGTTAAATTGATGTTAAGGTAATTGATGCTAAAGGTAAGTCTTGTTTTAGCCTGCAATTTCATTCAACTTCAATATCATGTTATTGAGTTGAAAGACTTCTTCCATTAAAAATTAAGTTAATGGTATTGCAACCAATTTACGTGAGTGATATAACGAAAACGTTTATTTAAATTACAAAAAAATTAAGAGTTTTCGGAAAAGGATTCTGCTTGGGCTAGCTACGCTCCATTTAGAAGTGGTATTTTCACTTACGTTAAACTCCCTTACTTGATAGCAGTAAGCATGTGGTAGTGAATGTTAAAAATGATGAGTACTGCTTCCGGTGGGCTGTTGTTTCGGCATTATGTCCCGTACAACCTAATACGGATAGTTAGTACTATTTTAGAGATTCTTTGAGTTATGTTATAATTCATTTTCCCATTCAACTAGATAGTGTAAAAAAATTGACAAATTAAAAACCTCTCCATTAATTTATTTTGCATTCAAGGGAAAGGTATAGTGTCATGTGTATTCAGTGAAAACTAAAATAGTGAGAGGAAACTATAAATCTTTTAGCATTTTTTACTAATTATCGTTCCGCTGGTTCTATTGCTGATGTTATTCATACAAAAAGTAATACTGTTTATCTTTCGCGTAGATTAAAAGTATGTCGGCTCTTTTTTCTAAACTATGGAATAAAGAGCACAAGAAATTTGTTGATGTTTGAACCACATTTCCTCAGATCGCCTTCTACAAAAACTCGTCAACTTAATTAACTTAATCGACGCTCTGCTAGACAGCTTACCGAAGTAGAAATGTTTTCGAAGTTCAGCGGATTTACAAATTTAACATGCCTTGAAAGTAATGCTCTATTTCATTCCAAACTTGTACCCTTCAGCATTGCGTACTATTTGAAGTGTTCATACAGTGATACTTTATCTCGATTTAGGCCTATAGGCTTATAGAAGAAATCATTGCATTCAATGGTTTGTTAAAAAGTATTAAAGTATTGCACATAGGGCCACCGAAATAATCAATAAAATAATTCCTATGGATACTTTAAGTTCCAGTCAGGTTCAACATTATGAAGGCGCCACGATTTGTCACATTTGCGGGAAACCATTCACTGATTATGATATAAACGTTAGAGACCACAACCATTTTACTGAAACATTTCAAGGAACATCACACTAGAATTGTAACCTAAACCATAAAGACCCTCACATTCTACCTGTTGTATTTCATAATTTATCAAGCTACGATTTACATTTCATCATTAGAGATTTGACCACTGTTGCTGCTTTTATTTTACTGCTGTCTATAACAAAGCAATACAAGGTATTAAAATTAAATTTAGATTTATTGACTCTTTCAGATTTATGAATAGTAGTATTGAAAAGTTGTTAAACTATTTGGAAAATAGGTAAAAAATTATTACTAGAGCTAATTGTTACAATAATAAATAATTTTCTTTACTAGTTCGCAAATGTGTCTTTCCCTATGAGTATATTAATACTTAGGATAAATTAAGCTAAACCAACCTCCCTCCCAAGGAAGCATTTACGGTCACCTTAATAATGAAGGAATCAATAATGTTCAAACTTAATATTAAATCGTCAGCAATCTCAAAATAAATTTGACAAAAATGTCTATAATTTAATGATTAATAGTGAGAGTGAGGTGGGATGGTTACTATGGGGCTCGTGAATTTTTATAGTTGTACGATATTTAACGAATATATCCTTATCGTTCAAATGAATACGCTAGAAGTATATTGAAATAAACCTGTATAAGCAAGTTTCAGTGTTTTAGATGTTTTAAATTTGCTGCACACAATTTTCATTATGGTTACACGCTATCCAAGTTTCGTTATAATGTTAAGCTCTTAAAGGTTCGATCAGTTTTACATCTACTTGCTAAATCTCGGCTATTTCTGTAGCTAATACTGTAAAGTTTTAATACCAAGGTCACAGCGTGCTAGTTGTTTCTCTGATCTGTACCAGTACCAAAATACTGGTAACCAGGTAGTTCAACCGGAAATTTGTTGATTAGAGTATTCACTAAACCACTTGCACTCTTTCGCTTCTTAGCTTACATTGTTTACCTAGATGTATGAAACAAGACCAAAATCGAGACCAAAAAAAAAACAAACTATAATTGTTTATATTTCTTTATTGAGCTAATATTAGTAAATGCTGTATATTAGTTAAGCAGGACGGTAATACAATATTTCTATTAAGCGCATAGTATTGTGTGAATTAATGCTACCTTTTGCATTTATAAAATTTTCAATGTCTTTATAAATGTCATAATCACTACCATGAAATTCCTTTGCACGAAAACGACGCTAGGTAACAACTTGTATAAACTTTCCATAGAAACACGCTAGATTGTAGGATTCAAAAAATGCCAATCATTAGCTTATTACATCCTTTAAATTGAACAATTCTTCAACGCTATGAGCATTGCTAGAACTGCTAGAACAGCAGTCGTAGTTTTCTATCGTAAGAGTTTTTAAAATTCTGTCATACCTTTTAATCAATTCCCAGTTGTAATAAATTCCAAGGTTGATGGATGGAGGTTCATAATGTTGATTATAGATTATATCTTCTTCTTCGTATACATACATTTGACCAATTAATTTGATTTTGAATTTGTTGAGATCGGAAAAATTGTAATTCTACGTATGAATGTCTTCTCAGAAATTCATTCCATCAATAACCTTCATCTTGTTTCTATTCATTTTTATTACTACTACTACTACCATCGCTATTTTGACAGCGCCAATAACAGAGCGAATGTTTGAGTTTTGATCGTTTCAAAAATGATTTTACTGCTGCCTGCATTACACTTAGATAACGATTTTACTTACTCACAATTACATTACGGCTAAACACTGTTTAAGAAATGATTCTAGTGAAAGCATGCGTAATTAACGTATGGTGGGGTTGTAGCACTATTACTAATACATCTTTCGTTTTAAATTTTTAATTCCGGGTTTCTTTTTTGACATACTCATAAAAGCACTGAGATAATACACATTTAAAATCAGCTGTTTCCATCACTATACGTTCACCATACTTAGTATTAATTACAGCCATTATACTTTTTAGATATCTTTAGGTCCCATACATTTTTAAAGGGTTTACAATAGGTGCTTTGATTCAACCCTGCTAATTCCGTGTTTAATAATTAAAAGTTCCTAAATTAGTGATCTCAACACACCATCATACGGTGTATACAAGAAAAATGTGTCCTTGGCTTAAATACCCAACAGAACATGTTCAACTTGTCAAACGCTTACCTTAATCTACTTAGTATAGACAACTATTTGAGCTTGACTCAATTTTCCCGATACAGGAACCATTTAACCTGGATCTACTTTTTAGCATAGACAACATTTTCAATAAACTAAAAAATATCTAACACATAACACAAAGTAAAATAATAACACTAACATGACAGAATAATAAATAATGCTAGAAATGACCACCTCTCGCCACAGCGCCCACAAGTGGTTATTGTGAAAGTTTCCGATTTCTTACTTTCAAAAGTTCGCTTCATCGGTGAACAATATGTTTTATAAATATTGAATATTTTGTACTAGCATTTGAAGCACCCATTGGGAAAAAATCTCCGTTCCTTGCACCCGTTAATATAATTGTTGCAAAGTTTATGCAATTTTCCTAGTGCTTATTTCGGGCTCTTGTTCAACTACATGTAGTATTTGCTCTTCTAATGCAACAGCTCTTGTTCCACGAGCACGACTAGAATTAATTGTTTGCTTTTTAAATTGCGCTACTTCATCATTTGGCACCATTATGCTACCCGCGGTATTCCCTCATAAATTTAGCCACTACCTCGTTTTTGTGTAAGTTAGTCACTTCAGCAGCAAACGTTTTCTCTGATTTATCAGACCAGCACATAAACAAAATCATTCTCTTTCAACTGCGGCTCTTTTTAATGAAATTTTTTCCTCGAGATGTTTGGTTCCTCGCCTTCACTTAATTCATCATCATCAGATGAATTCTGACAGAGATTATGCTGCTCCACGTCGGATTCTGAAGAAGAAGTATTACTTTGTCTTTGTTTTTTTTTGTTGTATGAAATTATAATTTCGTCATGAATCGGGTCATACATATTTCTTTTTACTGCATTACCTGGAGCTTACTTTTTCTTTGTTGACGATGAGTTCGTTTCTTATGTTTCTCTTTCAGTGCGATTTCCCCTTGGGTCTCTGTTAACATAACAGAAACCCTTCTTGACGTTTTGGAAATTTGGCTGGGTCTAGGAGGAGGCAACATTTCGGTAAAAGAAAGTTGACAACTTGATTTACCTTGTTATCCAACTGGTTATGTTTGGATTCATAGGAAAAATTCCAGTCGATGCAAATTCAAACATACCTTTGAAATGGTTGCTACAGCAGAATATGGCTTATTGAATAGCTTTGCAATTGTGTACACTGTAATGGGTTGGCCAGGTTTACTTTCTCTTAAGAGGACTGTAAAGCACGGCGTCCAGAGGCCGCATTTGGTGTGAGGCGGTGTGACAAATAGAGCAGCAAAGATAACATTATTATGTCGTTATTGCTGCAAAATGTGTAGGATTCCAGTGTAATGTGACTTCCATAATTATCAAGTATGAGTAAAGCTGGTTCACTTCTTGTCAGTTCACCAAAAGTAACAGCTCCAATTCCTTTCTGTCGTCAATTTCCTATAATTTTTTCCGTTTATTGTACGGTTGTGAACCTAATATCGTCCATATTGTATATCTTGTGTGGAGGAAACTTGTATTTTATTACGAATTTTTTAAGATTTTTAAAAAACAGGGTTACCTCATCCTTGTTGAGTCCCTCAATTCTATTTAGACTTAAATCCTTCTGTTTTATTATCGACGGGGACGTATTTCTTTTTAAAAATTCCTTCAACCAATCTCGCCAGTTTACTTTCCCTATTAAACATATGATTCTTGTGTATCCTCTCTGCATATTCAAAAACTAACATTCACAAACTACGTGGGAGTGACTCCATAATACATATTAACCATTGTCTTAATATTGACGCAAATTTCAGCCTTCTGTGCTTTTTTGAAGACCATTTTTCTTCCCATACTAGGATAACCTATTTTTACAATCGTGTATCTTTATTGGAAAGTAACGAATAGAACGTTGTGGCTTTTGGCAGCTTGCCTCTGGCTTACTCCATTTTTGTCATTAATGGCTTTTGAGAGATTATCTGCGCTACATTTAGCGTTCTCAGTCGTTGGTGTATAATTTCTATCCATCTGAAATTATAAAAAAATGAAGTCGCGTAATGCCGGTCAACCTAGGTGTAATGGCGGTCACTGGTCGTCATTACCCCAACCATTCTAGGAATGGTTAAAATGCATTAAAAATAAAACATTACATTTTGACAAAATCATGTAAGTGATAAGTTATTGCATAATACTTACCTTGTAGAAAAAGTATTTGATAAAGTTATTACCCAAAAATGGCTCGTTAAATGTTAGAAACTATCTTCGCTTATTTACATGACTCACGTTGAGAATGACTAACTGCTTATATACAAGTAAACATGAAACTTTTCATGCCGTGTATAGTTTAGTGCCCGCTTGCTAGATATCTACACGCGGTTACATTTAAAATATTTTTGAAGATTTCGGGCTGACCGTCATTCACACATGATCGTTATTACTCCGCTCTCCTCCGGAATATAGAGTTGAACGCATATCCCTTATAAATGATATTGAGGATGAATTTGCTTAAAAGTAAAATCATTTTCATAGATTACAGTTTTAGTCGTGGTCTAACGAAAATACTACTTTCGTTAGACCATAAGTTTTACAACTAATTAATTAACTCATTGTTTTCGTATGATTAATCACACACCTTGTGGTATGAACCATATAAATCATAATGGTGAAATATAAATTGTACTAAATACCTTGACTAATTAGATTAAGTTACATAAAAACAAAATCGTAAATGTCAAGAAATGTGTGACTGTATCAAATTTTTCTACAGAATTGATTATTGAGGGTTGGTGCATCAGTTAAAATTATTTTATCTGAAATTTAAATAATATTTGATAAATATAATTGTTATAATAAAAATTTCTATTACTTCTAATTTCATTGCGCCGTGTGTAACGCAACATTTTAATAGTTTACGTCACTAAAACACCATTAAAAAATACCACTGCTTACTCTTATGTTCACAATTGCGGTACGTGAACCACTTCCATGCAATAAATTATATCTTAACCAAACTTTTTAATGTAATTTAGATTCTAAACTGATATGTAAAATAATGCAATAATGTTTTAATGCAATACCATTTTTAGTACAAAAAAATAAGAATGACCGACCAGTTTGAATTTCCTTGGCAACACTGTTTTCCTCCATTCTTTACGTAAGTAAAAAATATAAAGTTATCTTGAAATAAATTTTATTTTATAGATTACAACCACATGCCGAAACAAGGGCTAAACAAATCGCCATTTGGCGTACATTAATATTGGATTATTTTAGGTATTCAAAAACATGTGTACTAGACATACGAGAAGCCTCACGACATCCTTTATTTAGCAATACTAACATAAATCGTAAATTAGATACAGAATTTATGTTAGCTATATTATCTGATCTTCAGCGTACCCAAAATGCTGCGCCCATTGATAAACAAAGGTACCGTTGGGAAGTTTATTGGCATACATTAGAAGAATGGGGAAGCATACTTTACGAATACATTACTTCTAGAGGTGCGACGAATTCTGTACTTACATTATTTGAACTCTCTCAGGGAGAAGATGTCCAAAACGAAGGTACTTTAAATTTCTAATAGGATAATAGTTATATGTGATTTTTTAGAATTTTGTGGCCTTGAAACTGACATACTAATTAAAGTTTTACGTGGTTTAGAAAAAGAAGGAAAGTGTGAAGTAATGCTCTCTGATGACCTGGAGGGCGTTAAGTTTTTTTAAATATTGTTTGTTGAGCATTATTGTTCAATCCTTGTTTTACGTTCAATATTTATATGCATAATGCTGCTTGTAATGTGATACAAAAATTACTTGAAATATCTGCCTTTGCTTTAATGAGGAAAAAGTTTGTGTACATATGAATTTTCTAGTATATATTACAGTAACTTATTCACTTCATTTCTAATTTATGTAGCTGTAAAGCATATAGCAAACTCAGGTATAATGTAATAGTTGGTTTAATCCACATATGTAATGGTTAGACCGACTGTATTTCATTAACATGTTCTTTATCCTAATTATGTATTTTTATAATCTTGTTGTTTCTGATATCTGTACAAGTAGTTTCTAACGTTTTCATTCTTACATTATTGTTTAACACATTATTGCCTTAATAAAATTCATGCCAAAGTATTTATATAGAGCTTTAAGGTTCGTTAGTTGAACCCTCTGCCATTGTTGAATGAAAAAGTAATAAAAAAATTCCAATTCAGAATTTTTTCATGCAGATAACACTTTTCGATTAAAAAAAATTGAGCTGCTTGTTTAACACCTATTAAAGTTTGGAATGTACCTGAAGTTTTTATTTTTAATTTTCCCACCTACAGGAGAAGTTATTTCAATCTAAAAAATTTGAAAAATAGAACGAACACCGGAAACATCCGTTTTGAGATCATCTGCATCCCAAAAAGTGGTTTTTGGAAGATGTCCTGTATTTGTATGTGCGCAGGGTCTAAAAAATAAATTTTTTTTCATTCAAATTTAACATAGTGTCACATAGTCGTGATTTTATTAAATATATGGCGTTAGTTTGTAGATTTTAAGTAATTCTTCAGTACGTACATCTGAAATGTATAAGTTCATACAATGAACTTGATAACGCATACATTTTTGGGAAGCTTTTCGATTTTAACGTTTTTATTTTGTCTTTTGTGTATTTGGAAGATATTCGAAATTTTTACAAATGGTGAACACATTTAGAATCCTTTTTTTTGAAGACGAAATAAAGTTTTTGATTCATGTATCAAGTTTAGGTAGAAGATTAAATTAAGATAGCTATTGAAACCCTTTTTACTAATTTGTTTGAGTATTGATTAGTTTTTGTGTAAATAAATGTTCTTGTTATTCTAAATTTTGTTAAATGAATTTGAAATTGCATCATGTAAAATTATATTAAGTATAAAATTATTACATTGTATGGTATTTCTTTTGTGACTTTAAATTGTAGCCGTTAAACTATCGCCTTCTCTTTTGATAACATTTTTGGTCTTGAAACAAAGAGTTTCGCTTTCATATACGAGGCGTTAAGCTGCAGCATCATTATGAAAACTTTAATTTACAAGATATCGGTTACATTGATAACGCCTGCTGGTTACGAAGTGGTTCTTGGGTGACGTAATATTCCCATCAGGTTTCGAGTTTTGACGCGTATCAAAAATTTATGTAATCTTTTTTATGATTGGCTAATTAATAGGAAGGGGAATAAGAATACAATGTGGCGAGAAATGAGTGTAGCTTAAGGAGTCTTAATAAGGATGTCGTAGTGTCAAGGCTCATCTTTATTTGCGATTTCGCAATAGAAGCGAAAAGGGTTAGTGTAGTAGGAGGGAACAAGTTGTATCGAACCGAGGATGCATCGAACATTAATTACCTTAGGAATATTTTCCGCTTTCATTTGTATGGGATAATTTAAAGTTTCAACGCCCCCGGATTATCTTATCGTAGTGTTCCTTTTTTGAACCTCTGTCCTGTTGACCGGTTCGAACGCATTTTGGTTATATGGATTAATTTTAACTAGTCCTGCTAAATGGGTAGTTTCACGTATATCGCGCAGCTCAAACAAATAAAGTACAAACTTGCTGTATATAGTGCCGCTTTACTAGAGTTTAGAGTAAATAGATTAACGTTAAAGATCGCTTTGTAAATAACACAATGTTAGCAAGTACGGATGAATATTAATGGCTTTACGTTAAATCAAATGAAAAATTAGTTCTTTGGCGCTTTTGGTTGAATTAACTGTCGTAACTTAGTTTGAGTAGTTATAAATAGAAGTTTGCCGTTTCTGAGATATTATTTGGAGAGCGTACCGTAGAAATTCAGTGGAGGTCTATCGATTGAGCACCTGGGGAACCAGTTGCACGACCTATTACATTATAGTCCAGAGGAAGAAGAGTAAACTATTGTATAGAAGCCCTTCAGGCAATTTAGAAACAGACGAATTCATTCACTCGATTTATTTGTTATTAACCTGAAGTTTTTTAGTCAAATTTATATTACCGATACCTTTATTGTTTCCGTTGTATGGTTAAAAAGGTAGCTATTGATAAAATGGCCTTGCAAGCACCGACTGATTTATTTATTTTTTTTTGGTTTCTTGTTTTGAATTGCAAAATTTAAAGTGTTTTTTGTAACTGTACCTACTAAAATTTAATGTGTGAATGCCATAATATACGACCATTGTTAATGTTTATAACTGTTTTGTTAATAGATATGAATCTATTGTGACTTCGTCCCCTGTGCCTACAATTTTGCCGGTGTAAAGCAATAAGTTGAAAGATTAGATATTTCGATTCACGTTTAAGATTGCTAGTGTTTGAGAAATTTTGAATTAAGTAATTTTACAGCGACAACATTTATTTATCGTTCACTTTGATTAATTTTATTGAAGTTATACAAGTTTTTAAAGGGACCTTTTGAAGTTTTATTAAGCTTTAACGTAATGACTAATGCAAATTTCTTGATTTGAACGTTTGCAATTTTGATTTTGGTAATAAGCCACTTTAAAAGAGATTTTTAATTATAAAGTAACGTAAATTATGAAGTAAGACGGTCGTTGACTGATCAGCCGTTGAGTTTTGCACACGATAGTTTTGCGAGTAATCGCAATTTTTGAAATTTTTTTTATAGGAATCATCTCATCAGCTGTCGATTACCTGGATTTGCCAGAAGGTAAGCAGTTTGATTATTTGTTTGAGAATGAGCTGTGTATTTTCCAGAATTTAGGTACTACATGCCGATTCATTTGGTTTCATTTGGAGTGAACATTATGGTTTCCTGTTAGGCCATTATAATATTTAGTTTATGACGTTTTCCCACTATGAATGTATCTAACAGGTGGCGCCTTTTTGACATTTCTCCCGATTTTGACGTGGTAGTAAACATATGGGTTGCTCAATAAATGGGATGTAATGGTGTTTTTTCTGTCGTTTCTAAAAAAATGTGATATAAGAATTTAACCTATGCATATCTAAACAGCAGAGAGTTTTGCATTACGACATTAAAGTATTTATTTTTACTGTTAGGTAGGTTTAAATACAAATTAAATATGTGGTATAATAATTATTAAAAAAAATTGAGTTAGGCGACCCAAACCACCCTGATATGGAAGCAACCCTTTACTCCAGCTCCCCACGTTTAGTACACCTTAAAAAATTAAAAAAGAAAAGTGAAGACAGACTTATTAGCATAACCACCTAATGGTGCTTAGTATTGAACAGGAATTAGTCATCAGTTTCAGTGAAAGAACCGAATGAAGGGGCTGAGAGAACAGTTGCCTCCGGTATCGAAATAATTCTGGGTTGACCTGCAATACTTGTCACGGTCACCGTTATGGTGTCTACTATTAGCTACTTATTATAAATTAAAAAATTTTATTAAAATAAAAACATGTTTTAAAAGATATTCTTTCCAGTGAGAAATATAAAAACCTGTTTTTTTGTGTTATTTATTTATTTTTTTCTTAAATTTGAATTTATATTATTCTAAATATTAAAACTGAACGTTTATATAATATACAATCAAACCATCCATGTTTTATTGCCCCGTCAATTAAAAATAATCAAAGTTTCTATTTGTCTGTCATATTATTGTTTATGTGATGTTGAAAGAAAATCAATGCACTGACAAAAGTTTTCATCTGCAACACATTTTTAAAGAAGGGGGAGACCGAGGTGTGTCACCAATTCCAAAAATTTTCAAACCTGTTCTTTATTTGCCTCTTTCAATATGGTCACCCTAATATACTCTGTATATTAGGGTGTACCATTATTTTATACTGTAATGTAAATTACACCAAGCTAGAATTTTCTTATAATTACATAGTAATAACTGTTTATCACAGGTCAAATGTATGATCCAATTACAGGTCAACACAAAGTGCAATATAATACAAAAACAAATGATATTCGATAACAAAGAAAAGAAAAAAAAACAAGAAGAAATTCTTATGTGATGATTATAATGACAATAATAACTAAAATTTACGGTCTAGTTGATTTAGTATAAATGATACGGATGAATGATAAATGTCATAAACATTGCAAATTTTGTTAAAACTAATACACATTGTATGTAGGGGACAGGTGGGCAAGATGGCATAGTGGGCAAGTTGGCACAAACAAAATTTCAAGTAAAAGAAATGCAGCTTGCTACATTTACCCAGTGGGAATTAGTTCGTATGGCAAAACATCTTTATGTTAAGTTAAATTGTGATCGTAGCTGCAATTTTAAAGAAATTATTTAATATTTAGTTTTTGACGACATACGGTTAGAAGGTAAGAACATTTTTTGAATTTTATAACTTAAATATCATTTGCTGTTGACTCTTTAAATTTATATAATGTGATAGCTACGGCAATTGTCTATACATGTCGCGTTGTTTGAAAAGACTAGGTTATGTTATTTACGATATATTTAAATTTAATGGCGGGTAACCTTAGCAGGCAAGATGGCACATTACCATGCCGTCTTTCCCACGTCTTAATTTTAATGCGGTTTATTTTATCTTCGTTTTTCAAAACTTACAGATGGTGTATCGCTATCAACGAAGGAGTAATAGGGGAAGTTGGTTAGAAGAAGATATGGAAAGAGCCATAACAGCTGTTAATAAAAAAGAAATGGGAACACTTAAAGCAAGTAAAATGTTTAATGTTCCACAAACTACTCTTAGACGTCGTTTAACAGATACCAATATGGTATCTAAGGGAACTAAAAAACATTTAAACATCAATCTACATTCACAACAGATCAAGAAAAAGATATAGCCAAACATATTCTGGATCTTGAATCGCGATTTTTTGGGATGACTGCAAAAGAAGCAAGAGTTCTTGTTTATCAATTCGCTGAAAAAGCAGGCATTCCGCATCAGTTTTCTAAGACAAAAAAGATGGCAGGAATGGATTGGCTTCGAGCGTTTCAGTTGCGAAATCAGTATCCCTACGGCTTCCAGAAGCTACTTCTATAGCTCGTGCCTCAGCATTTAATAAGCCACAGGTTCAAAAATATTTTGCAAAACTTAGCGAAATTTTAGATAAAGAAAAGATTGATAAGACCATGATATATAACATGGATGAATCTGCATTATCAACTGTGCAAAAGCCACAAAAAATTTTAGCTACAAAAGGGAAGAAGCAGGTTGGGATGATAACTAGTGCAGAGAGCGGTACACATTCAACTGTTGTTTGTTGTATGAGTGCAGGAGGAACTTTTGTTCCTCCTGCACTAATATTTCCACGAAAGAAATATAACCCTCTATTGTACGATAATGCACCTACAGGAACTTTGTCTCTGTACAATGAATCAGGGTATATGACAGGAGAATTGTTTCTGAAATGGATCAAACATTTTATTGAGCATGTACGACCAACACCTGAGAAAAAAGCGTTATTAATTCTCGATGGGCATAGTAGCCACAAAGCCTTTGAGGCGCTAGAATTTGCAAAAAAAATTCAGTAGTTTTGCACTCACCGGTTACAACCATTGGACGTAGCGTTCTTCAGTCCTCTTGGAATATACTATGACCAGGAAGTAACGAAATGGATTAAGGAGAACCCAGCACGTCCCGTTACAATATATCAAGTGGCACTCCTCTTTCATGCAGCATACAAGAAAACAGCTACATACGCCATAGCAAAATCTGGTTTTGAGAAGACTGGCATAGTGCCTCTAAACCCAGAGGTATTTCCTGACCATTTGTTCTTGCCTAGTACAGTTACCGACAATCCACTAGGAGAGGGATCTCTGATAACCAAAGCCACATCATCTGCTCAAGCTACGACTGAAATAAATACTAGACTGTCAACCACAGAACATACAAACAATTCAAAAGCTTCTACATCCACAACTTATTTGAACAACAGTGGCGAACAGTTTAATACTTCAAACAACGAACTTTTAGTGATATTGTCTCCAATGCCTCATCAAAACGAAACCAAAACAAAACGACAAAGATCTAAGACAAAATACCAAGATGTATTAACCGAGAGTCCATTTCTTGAAGAACTACGTCAAAAAAATGAGCAGCTATCCTACAAAAGCAAGGCAATTAGAAACTGTAGAAGAGAGGCAGTTAAACGAAAAGTGATAATCGAGAGTTCGTCGGAAGGCGATTTTTCTGATGATGATGACGATTGCGCTTGTCTTTATTGCAACGAACTTTTTAGTTTATCGAAGGCCAAGGAAGGATGGTTACGATGCCAGCAATGCAATAAGTGGGCTCATTCTGAATGTGCCGGGTTACCGAAGAGAGCAAAACGGTTTGTGTGTGAACTCTGTAAATAATTGGTATTTTAAATGCTTATCTGCATAATAAACTACTCATATGTTCATTTACTTATATAATTATTTGTACATGCCATTTTGCCCAACACGGTTGGGCAAGATGGCATAATTACCCTTTATATAAAATAATGTATTATATGACCAATATGTTTTATTTCTTTAGTTTGGAATTTAAAAAAACATAAAGTAATAATTGAAGTTTCATGTGGAGTAAAGCTATTAATCAATAGTTCATTTTTTGAGTAGGTATATTAAGGCAACGTAAAGGCATGCCATCTTGCCCACCTTTCACCTATGGGTGTTGTATTTCAATCAAGTACCAGTCGTGAACTAACTTTTATTAATATAAAAATATACTTCTGCAACTAGAATCACGTGAGTGTGGATTTACATATCTAACAAAGAGTGAGTACTTTAATGTGTTGGTATTAGGGATAGAATAATAAAAAGTAGTGAATATTAAGTTGATTTAACAGTTGTGAACAATCATTTTTATGTTGTAGGGGATAGGAAACGAAGATTAAATCTCCAAAGTAGCAAGAAGTAAAGATAGCCTTGCTTTGAGCAACTACTGTCGAGAAGAATTTTTAAACATTTCTAAGTTGTATATTTCACATCTGAAAAAAGAATTCTATATTAAAGAACAATATTTCAATTTAGAAAAAGTTGGCAGCGGAGTGATGGTACTGAATGATTTACAGTTTCGCATCACGAAACCCCTAGCTTTCATTGGTCCTTAATGGATGAAGTGCGATTTAATATGTAAGAACCAATTGAGTCGGAAAAAGTTATTTGATAATGTGTACAAGAATATGAAGTAACTTGACACTTGGAAACGTTTAGAGCAATATGATTAACTGCATACCAGGTATTGAGCTTACTAAGTTGCAGTTGTAATGATAATCATCGATGGTTGAGATCAATGTGTATAATTTTAAGTCATCTGTGGACAATACTAAGTTAGAAAAACGAAGTTTAATAAACAAAAGAAACAATAAAGGATCCCAAGTGGAGCTCTGAAGGACATCTGAGAATACATTAAATTATTTCAATTTAAACCGATTGTAATTAATATACTGATCGCGGCTGGAAAGATAAGATTTAAAAAAATCATCGCAGAGTCCTAATAGTTATAATTTGTAGCCTACAACAAAATGGGAGATATCGAATGTCTTTGCGAAGTTAGTATATATGATTTCAACTTGGGCACAATTATCAAGATGTTCAGATATATATTGATATAGCTGTATTGAATTAGTGGTGATTGAGCGTCGTTCCATGTAACCATGCTGATAGCAATTATTAACAAGAGAATAAATTTTGTCAAAGTCAAAGTTTGGCAGATACTGTCCATATGGGTCTATATAGTTAGTGGCTTCTGTGGATCACGTTCTTTTAAAACTAAACATTTATTCGAGCTATCTTCCAAATATTGAGAGAGGCTAAACAAGATCGATAAAGGTTTTATAAATACCTATTACTACATCTCTTAGGGGCCTATTCTATAAGGCTTAACGATGTCGTTACGCAACGATTATCATTCGCGAACGGATTTCGCTATTCTGTATGCTAATTTGGATCGTTTACTAATGACAATATGGCGGTAAATTTGTAGTTATTCTACGACAAGGCCTGACCAGTTGTTGAGTCAGTGTAAAATAAAGTAACCTAAGTTTTCTGAGGTCGGATGTTTACATATAAAAGTGTATTTGTTCACTAGCCCTAATGAATGCAGAAATCGCAAATATGTTGGTAGAAGAACTTGAAAAAAGGTAGGTACCAGTGAAAGTAATGCATTGTTGTTCTTCAAAGTAGCTCAAAATTGTAGGAGGCAATTAAACGTTTATCGACGCCATTTAAGAGACGCATCGAATCCCTTCGAATTACCAGAGGAATTCTTTAGGCAATCTTTTCGTTTGAATATTGAAACCGCAAGAGATCTCTTGGAGGAAATGTTACCATTTTTGAATAATGTGAATAGTCTGTGTTAAGTTTTTTGGCACATGGGAGCTATCAAAAGCCGGTAGGTGCAGATAGACTGGTGTTTTCTGCACAGCCAGGAGTGAGCAGGCATTTATACGAAATTGTTGATATAATTGTAAATCACTTAGCTAACACTTACATACGGTTCCCACAAAACCTAATAGATCTGGCCAACGTGAAGCAAGGGTGTGTATGTTGTCGATAAGAATAGGGTGTCAGTAATACTTCAATTCTTGTAGTTTTTTTGAGCAATTTCAATTACCAGGAATAGTAGGTTGCATTGATTGCACACATATAGGCATAGCCACACCACAGCCTATCAATTCGGGATATCCTGCTAACGTATTCATGAACAGAAAAGGTTTTTATAGTCTCAATTGTTAACTTGTAAGTTCATAATGATGTTTTAAATTAGTCTACTTATAGTTTCGTAACCTGTTATAATTTTTAAGATCTGCGATGTAAATTGCAAGATATTGGCCATTGATGCTCGATTTCCCAGCAGTGTGCATGATCGTTTATCTTTCGAAGAATGTCGATTTCGTCTTCTTTTTTCTCATCTTTAATGATGATTTTTTTAAGCAGCTGATTACTGTTGCTCAGAACCGACTTCCTGTACATTAGATGGAGCTGCTGTAGAAGTAATAGCAATATTCTCTTTATTTTCCATATCATTGTCAATGTTTTCGTCGACGGACAAAGATGCCGAAGAAGTCGCTAATATGCCACCTTTTTATTAGATAGAACATAAGAAAAGATTTTAAAATATATTTTCCAATTCCAAATTCCGGAGTTTCTGACATTCCGTCGACTACAACCCAACCAATTGTGTCCATAAGTATTTGTTCGATATATGTTAGGGAATATTCGGACACATCTTTGTTTCCAGTTTGCCTTTGAGCACATTTCAATTTTCTGGCCTTTCGTTTGGTTTGAGACCGCCAGTCAGTAAAAACCTAGAATATGTTTATGTAATATACAATTGTAGATGTATTTACAAATACCCTTTTCCACTCTTTTACATTTCTTATCGGGCCACCAGATGCATTTAGTAATTGCACTAATTTTTCCCAGGTTTCCTCTATGATGTGAGGATGATTAGCGTCGAATTTGTTCTCCTTAAAGGCCTCGTTTGATTTGAGGTGCTCAATGTACAGTATGTATTGGCCTCTTATTGTTTTGCCAGCTCATGGTGGTTTTGGAGTTTAGTAAGCCATGATGATTGGTCTGAAATTTTTTAATCCCACATTATATTAACTTAAAAGCGTACCAAAATGTGTAGGTATATTTTACAAATACAAAATACATTGCGCGTTTTTACCTTTTCTCTGTCTCAGTAAGGTTATGTTTTTTGACATTTGTTATTTTCGGCTTTGAAATAGTTCTAATGTCAACAAATTCTGTTCATATTGTCGACTATTATAACGATAATTTATAACGATCATCCAACGACTATTTCTTTAACGATAGTGATATAGAATGTAACTATCGTTCAAGTTCGAGTCGTTACCATTACGACATCATTAGTTAACGACACAATACAGAATAGGCTCCTTAATCATAAAAATTGGAATCTGGTCATGACCAGCAGTATATTTGTTAGAGAATTTTTTTATAGTATTGCAAACGTCATGCAACTTGAGTGGTAGAAATACAGGACATGGTTTCAAATGCGGTTGCAGCGGAATTGGGTACATTATTGACAGGAGGATAAACACTTAAAAAGGAATCAGCACAACCATTTACGCATAAGGTGTGGTATACACGGTGTTATGTATTCTGCTTTGAATGCTAGAGTTACCGCAAAAGACCTGTAATAATGCTTAGCATGATTGGAAAAATGAAATTCTGAACTTGAGCAAGGTATTTACTATATGCTACTTTACTTTGAGCATTAACTGACCTTTGTACTTACGATTGTGCGCATAATATTTAGATTTTAGCCGAATGTTGGAAATAGTTTCGTACTTAAACCATTTAGGAAAGTTTCCTTTAACTCTATGACAATTTGGAACAAAAGCATTAAGAACAATCTGTAATAAAAATGTGCACCTACTATACTCTAACAAAACAGGTCAATTGATTTCAAGTAATGTCATGTATAAATGTAAAAGATTAGCTTTATTGAAATTATAGCATTGTTCACTATTATTCAATAAGAAAGTTGATTTCAAGCGGACAACACATAATGCCGGTTGATCTTTAGATAAGTGAAGATTACCTGAAAAAAATAAGTTGAAGTTGATAAGAAGAAAATGGACGAGAAGTACAAGCAATTAAGAAGTCAATATGTAACACAGTGTTCCGCTTTTCACCACTACCGAAAAGGTACGTTTACAATCGGAAAATTATTGCACTTTAGCATTATTGTTAAATCGTTTAACCGATACACTGTATAAATGTATAGATTTAACAACCAAAATACATTCACGTATCACACAAATTAATTAATAACGCCTAATGCGGTCTAATAGCTAAGCTATCATAATCATTGATCGACGAGGACGAGCTAAAGAAAATTTCTTCAGCGTGTAACGCTTTTTTGCTTATCTAGTGAAAGTTACATTATGCAAGTTTAATGAGTAGCCAAAAGGTCCTTGACTGTCATTCATTTGAATTTGTTTTTGAACATTTCTGAACTTTCATAGCAATCAAGTTTGCATCTATTATTAACATGTATTAACTACGTTAACTACTACAAGGTTGTTATCAAACAAATGCAGGGAAGACTTGTCCGAACACAAATAAAAGGAATGATTCGTTGGCTTGTAAAGAGCCGATATTCTTCCAATTTGTTTAAATTAATTATTTTGTTATTTTCTTAAATTCCAGAATAATCAAATAATCAATTTCATCCTATTTGCCAAAAGTGTTGAAGTGGTTACGTCAGAGCCCCCCCCCCCAACCCTATTCTCCTACTGAAACAATAGCCACTAACCTAATGCCAATAACAGAAGCCGTACCAGCCTTTAGCCAAGCCCTACATAACCAAAAGACGCGCTTCCGAGAGGAAGTTCTTTTGAGACACCTACACCAATACTTGTACAGAATGTAACCACGGAAGCTCAATTTGCGGCGTCGTTACCTACTCAACCCTCCGTACAGAAATGTTGTTTGCCTAAATTCTCACGGCCCCAATAGTGTCCCGCAGGCAGTGCTACGGGCAGGCTGTCCAATTTTACTAGTGGACTCTTATTACAAAGTACACACAAACACTTACACGCCGCCGCATCCTTCAAAGTGCAGGGTTGTATTGAAAGCGATAAACTAGAGCAGAATCCGATAATTATTCCTTGTCATAAAGGTGTAGACATACAAAGTGACATAAATAAAATTATCTCACTTACGCCAAAGAGTTTACCTTTGAACCACGAATAACAGAGGGCGTGAATTCTTGAGTGGCTTAATGTCATTTTAAAGTATGTACATACACACTTATGTTAGTTATAACATGTTATATACTAAGAGATGCAGCTGTGTATAAAAGTTGGTGTTGTAATTTTAAATGCGCACGCCATCCGTACGGTGTAGTCCAACGGTAACCCACCGTTATCTTATTTGTAAAATATAAACAATGGTACTACTTAAAAGAGATAAGCACACCTTCCATTGTTGCACGTAGCGTGTTACGTGATTGCACATTGCGTTCTAACTTTTCTTATTTCTTCAGTGACTGGAATGTATTGTATCAATAATTACATCAAATGGTGAAATTGACATGTTGTACTTAAGGTCGTTCGCTTGTTGGTAGCGTGTTATATTGGTGTAGTTGCTGCTATTGTTCTTGTGGTTGTTGTTATTGTTCCTGTTACTTTGTTATCGTTGTTGTTGATGTTTCTGTAGTTTTTGTGGTGTTTAGGGTTCCTACTTTTTTGTGTTTCTTGTGGTTTTTATAGTTTTGGTAGTTTTCCTAGAATTTGATTTTTGTAGTTTTTGTAGTTTTTGTAGTTTTTGTAGTTCTTGTAGTGTTTGTAGTTTTTGTGCTTTGTGTAGTTTTTGTGCTTTGTGTAGTTTTTGTAGTTTTTGTAGTTCTTGTAGTTCTTGTAGTGTTTGTAGTTTTTGTAGTTTTTGTAGTTTTTGTGCTTTGTGTAGTTTTTGTAGTTTTTGTAGTTCTTGTAGTTTTTGTGCTTTGTGTAGTTTTTGTAGTTCTTGTAGTGTTTGTAGTTTTTGTAGTTTTCCTAGTTTTCGTAGTTTTCGTAGTTTTCGTAGTTTTCGTAGTTTTCGTAGTTTTCGTAGTTTTCGTAGTTTTCGTAGTTTTCGTAGTTTTCGTAGCTTTCGTAGTTTTCGTAGTTTTCGTAGTTTTCGTAGTTTTCGTAGTTTTCGTAGTTTTCGTAGTTTTCGTAGTTTTCGTAGTTTTCGTAGTTTTCGTAGTTTTCGTAGTTTTCGTAGTTTCCGTAGTTTCCGTAGTTTTCGTAGTTTTCGTAGTTTTCGTAGTTTTCGTAGTTTTCGTAGTTTTCGTAGTTTTCGTAGTTTTCGTAGTTGTCGTAGTTGTCGTAGTTTTCGTAGCTTTCGTAGTTTTCGTAGTTGTCGTAGTTGTCGTAGTTGTCGTAGTTGTCGTAGTTGTCGTAGTTCTTGTAGTTCTTGTAGTTCTTGTAGTTCTTTTAGTTCTTGTAGTTTGTAGTTTTTGTAGTTTTTGTAGTTTTTTTTAACCACGATCCACATATACGTTCACTAAAAGGGGATATATCCTTTTAACTACAGTTGAAGGTGTTACATACCATGGCCAAGTTTACACCATAGATGTGTAGAAGGCGTTTGTCTTGCTAATTTTAGTGTGTCAAGGTTTTAAAATAATTCCCTTCGAGAATGTAAAATCATTGCAGGTTACAGCTTCACCATGTGCACATGCACTTAATTGGAACCTGATAATATTAGAACGAACTAAAAATGTAATGAAACAATGACCAGCTACTATGTAGCTATTACAGTAAAGTATGTGTATTCATTACTTAAATTTTCAATAAATTTCTTGGTAAAGAGCTTTCTTTGTATTATAATTAATATCAAATATTTTATTCAAATATTATTTTGAAGAAAATAATTGTTTATCTTAAATATTCATGTATAATCATTTTTATAATAAAACCTGAAGCAGGATAAATTAGCAAATCTTGTCATATTAAGAATTCGGTTATCACATGAAATAGAAAACCACACAGATGTATGAAACTTTTTAGTGATTACTAAAATATATAAGTTAACACTGGAAGTCTTTATACTTTTTCATATAGAAAGTATTTGTGAAAAAATAAAGTTACAGCTGTAAAGTTCCTGGTTAGAGGGTGCTAGGTTCCTCTTTGTGAATACCTCAAAAGAGTTTTTCATAGGGTACTTAATATATATCTATTTTATATAGAGCCTATTATATATATATATATATATATATATATATATATATATATATATATATATATATATATATATATATATATATATATATATATATATATATATATATATATATATATATATCTTATCTAATCCCAAAATTAAAGAAGTACTAGAACTCGTCATTCTAAGCAAGATGTTCATATGTACATGGGTCCCGAAATGCTTGAAAAAAGAAATCGCGTTTTCTTCAATATCTTTCGATTGTTTCGAAATAATTTCATGAAATTTCGTATACGGGAGTTTTTTGGGATGACAAATTCAAATTCTTGTTTTTATTTATTTAAAACAAACTTTTGTAAGGGGCACTAAAATATCCAACATTAAAAAAAGAAAAAGAAAAGAAATTAATATTAAAAGTAAACATGTTCTTTTGATAACAACTGTTCAAAATGCCCGCCTCTAACTTCAATACATTTATCAATACGTTTATTAAAAGTTTGCCTTATTTTAAAGAAAATATTCTTATTTCGGAACGATTCGGCCGCATTTACAATTCTGTACCATAATTCTTCTCGGCCTACACTTTTTCTGATGTACATAAATGACCTTATTTCTTCAACAACTAACCCCATCAATTGCTTTACTGACGATAGCACTCTTCACTGTAGTTCATCTCAGTCTACTCATAACGATAATCCACCTTCTGTGTCGAATCAAGAAATTAAAGCTGAAATGGCAAATTCAATCAACAAAGACATTCAACGTATTCTCGAATGGGGAAGCAATAATCTAGTTTAAATTTAATACTAACAAAACTCAGTGTTGCCAAAAAAGATCGATCATTTCCTGTTGTAAGTATGAATGGCTCAGTTCTTAAGTTTTCAGACTCTATTACTCTGTTGGGTATGTATCTTCAAATCTCCTATGGGTTGACCATCTTCTGTCAGCTACCAAAACAGTTGCTCGTAAAATAGGCTTTTTGTACAGATCTAAGCAGTACTTTACCTCTCGACAACTCCTTTTGCTGTATAAGGCCCAAATTCGGCCTCATCTGGAATGTAATTCTCACCTCTGGGTTAGTGCTCCCCCCCAATACGCTCTCGATATCGTTGATCGTATTCAAAAGAGAGCGATTAGGCTTATAAATGACCCGTCCTTAACTTCTCATATACAGTCTCTTGAGCATAGAAGGATGGTTTCAGTTCTTTCTTTGTATTATCGTTATTACAACGGCTATTGTGCTGCTGAATTATATTCTTTGATACCGACATGGCTAGCTTTGCGAGAAACATTCGGTTCGCTCATTCACATCATCAGTATGCAGTACAAATCTCCACTTGTCGTACCAAACGGGCGCAATCCACATTTTTCTACACGGCTTCTAAACTCTGGAATGATCTCTCTAGTTCCTGTTTTCCTCTTACTTATGATATGAGAAAATTTAAGGTAGCTGTTCATAGGGATCTATTGGCAATTCATTATCCCTCTATCCATCCTCCTAAGTGTTCCTGAGTGCTTTAGCACGATAGGCCAAATTTAGCCTGTTCAGGTCCACAATCATAAAAAAAAGTGGTATATAAAACAAACTGTCATAGATTATTTATTGCTTGTAATCCAAAAAAGACCAACTACCCGAAGTCAAACACACTCGTTCAGATTAAATTTAAATTAGTTGCCTTGTTTCATATTAGAAGAGTTCAAGAATCCTCAAAATATACGGACTCCCAAAAATACATAAGGAAAACTGGCCATTACGCCCTATCGTCAGTGCATTCAATTCTCCTACTCATGACCTTGCTCGTTATTTAACAAAAATTATCCAACCGATTTGTGATGTATCCTACATCAAAAACTTATGATTTTCTACACAAACTTAAAATTGTACCCTTGGCTCCAAATGACATTTTAGTTAGCTTCGACATAACGTCACTTTTCACCAAAATACCTATTGAAGACAGAATGAAAATTCTAGAAGAAAAACACTCAATAAACCAAGATATACTCAAATTGATAAACCACTACATGCACTCAATCTATTTTACATACAAAGGGCAATTCTACTAGCAAATTCAAGGAGCACCTATGGGCTAGCCACTCTTTCCAGCTTTTGCGAATGTATATATGGAACATTTTGAAACCACTGCTTTAAATTCTGTAGATTTAAAACCTAAATGTTGGTTTCGTTATGTTGACAACACATTTGTAGTCTGGCCCCATGGAAAAGGAAGCTTGAACCGTTTTCTAGGACATATTAACAACATTCACGACAATATCAAATTTACTATGGAAGTTGAAGAAAATAATTCACTCCCTTTTTTGGACACCCTGATAACAAGACCAACTCATACGAATAGATACTTGAACTCTCTCTCGCATCACCATCCTGGTCAATTACGTAGCGTTATGAAATCCTTGATATACCGCTCTTACCACTTATCTGACCAAAATTCTAAAACGGAAGAGATGAAGACTATTAATAAAATACTACTTCAAAATGGATACAAAGATCAAGAAATATTGAAAATTACCAACGAAGTAAGAAGACCAAGAAATAATAACTTGTCAAACAATGAACGCAAGATTCCTGTTATTCTACCTTATATAAAAGGAATTACAGACAGAATAGCAAAGAAATTTCCAAAAACGACTTCAGACCGGTATTCAAACCACATTCAACTTTGTCCCAACTTTTAAGAAACCCCAAAGACAAAATTCCCAATGAAAACCAAGGAGTGTATGAGATACCGTGCAACAACTGTCGAAGAACTTATATCGGACAAACTAATAGAATATTATATGCGAGAGCCGATGAACACAAACTAGCAATTAATCAGCACAATCCATCATCGTCTTTAGCTGCACATCATTTAGATACAGGATACCAAATTAACACCAACAATATCCGTTTAATTGCACCTCTATATATCTTACAAGAAACAATTATTTGAGAAGCAGTTGAAAATTGAAAGAAGACCAAACGCCCTCAATAAACGAGATGACACTTCTGGAATGCCACAAATTTGGAAGAATATCATTAAACAAGTTGATTCGACATTTCAACCATCTCCAAATCTTCCAGAAATTTCAAACACTTATGCTGCAACTATTCCTGACGTCCCCACTTCTACACCTTCTACATCATGTACTAGACCAACTACCCGAAGTCAAACACACTCGTCCAGATTAAATTTAAATTAGTTACCTTGTTTCATATTCTGTACTTGTTAAAAATAGTTACCTTATTTCAATTTCTGTAATTGTCAAAATAAATTCTTGACAAAGGGAACAAAGGACGTTCCCGAAACGTTGAATTAATTTGTACGTTTATTTACACAAGTTTCAAAGAAAAATGTCTTATTTAAATATATATATATATATATATATATATATATATATATATATATATATATATATATATATATATATATATTGTGTGTATATGTGTTTAAAAAACGTTTCACTCATTTCTAGGGTAAATGGAATATTAAAAAATAATGTTAGTTAGAAGATACGGCCCTGTAAAAGTGGCCCCAAAAATCCTTTTTTTTTATTATCTCTGAAATAGTTTAAGATACCTAAATGAAATTTAGACCACAAATACCTTTGATTAGGTCATAAAAGATAGTGTTGACAAATTTTTAATATTTTGTATAGGAGCGTCACTTATTTTGCCCCTAAACTTTGTTTTATGGGGATATTTTTAATTTTTTGGGCAAAAATATTATTTTTTAAACAATTTTCCACAAAAAAGATACTCTTGTTAAAAGTCAAAAAAAGTACTGGTTTTGGAGTTATTTGAGGTTTTAGCAAGTAATATTGACCGAATTAATAAATTATTTTAAAATCAAACAATTAATAATTTTCATGCGCGAGAACGAACTACCTCAGGGAATAATGATTGTTTCAGAAACAACTATGAGGTAAAAATATTGTAAATTGTTTAGAACAGATAAAGGAAACAATTTAAAAAAAAAACAAACAGAAAAAAAAATTGAATAAGTAGGTACAGGTTTTTACATACAGTCTAAGCATACTTAATTTAAGTAAATCAAATTAACTCAATGTTTCTTTTATTTTATTATTTTAGGCAACACATGTTAAAACCTCAATATACATTGCGGCTCACAGAAGTCCCTCCCCCTACAATACTTTCTGAACCGTTTAAGAAAAAAAATTGAAATTTGCTACACAAAAATTATACTAAAAATAGTATGTTTTGGTGAATTTTTCATATCAGTAAAGTCCAATATGGCGGCTGGTCACCATATTGAGTTTATTTAAATGAAAATATGGGTTGTGCGGTACATCAAATGAAAGTCCTTCACGAATACTAACTAATCCCAAAGTTTCACTTTTTTAATATTGCCGAACACAATATGGCGGCGGATTAAAGTTTAAACGCTTGGTCTATGATTTTCTTGAATTTTTTAAAATAAAAAAAATCTTTATTTTAAAATTATTATTATTAACATTAAGTATTATTATTATAAGGCGAACTCGAACATAAAATAAGCCATTGGCAACACTCATAAAACACTAGAAATAGTAGGTATGGAAATTAATTTTCATTTTTTTTTTAAGAGAAGTCAATGTTTGTTTCAATCACTCGAGGGAAAATTTCAATAGTTCTAATCACAAATGTCACAAAAGAAAGGTTTGATGCAAAACCTGTATTAAACGAAAAAAGACATTTGTGGACACTGATCTACTTTTTAATTTATGAGGTGTTCAATAATAGGCAATGGTAAAGTCTAGCATTAATTTCTGCTCGCACATTACGGAACCTATCCAAGTTAATATTTTGGCAAATGTTGGTAACTCTTTCTCGTAATTCCGCGATCGATTCGACTTCTGTGGAATATACCTTTTGTTTTAGATAACCCCATAAGAAAAAGTCTAACGGTGATAAGTCGGGGGATCGAGTAGGCCACTCGATTGGACCTCGGCGTCTTATCCAACGATCGTGGTACGCTTGTTCTAGATATTCCCTTACTGGTCTGCAATAGTGGGCAGGATCTTGTTGAAAATCAACATCCATATCAAATTCTTGAGGGTTATCTTCTGCTATTTGAACAATAATTGGGCCGATCATAGTTTCCCGCATATTTAAATAGATCTGTCCTGTTAGATTTCAGTCAATAAATAAAAGACCTACAATGCGGTTTCCCAGTATTCCAGCCCAAACGTTTATTTTTGGGGTATTAGGTGCGAGTTTCCCGGAATACATGCGGATTCGTATCACTCCAATACCGAACGTTCTGTATATAAACATTTCATTCAAGAAAAAAGTACAGTTGGCGGTCATTATTTCGCAAAATTGTACTCTTTTTCAGGATCATCTTCGGTCAATTGATGCAACATTTGAATTTTATAAGGATGTAATTTATTTTTCTCAGTACCCTTTTCACTGTCGCTGAAGATACACCAGAAGTTTCCGCAAGAGTTCGCGTAGATGTTGTGGGATTTACAACCATTTCGGCAATTATGTCAACTTGTGTGTCTTCAGGAATGCGCACATGGCCAGGAGGTTTTTCATTATTTATAGAGCCAGTCCTATAAAATTTATTTACCAATTCTCGCAGATACTTCCTACAGATAGGGCGATTAGGAAACCGTTCATTAAATACTCTGACTGTTTCATGATAATTTCGACTTGCACCATAAACGAGAATAGCCTCTACTTTTTCTTGCATAGGCCGAAAATTAACCATTTTCACTTTTCTGATTTGCCAAAAGCAGATATAAAAGAAAAATTTTTTAAATGTCACTAAAACAACTATTCTATACAATTTGTTTAAAAGTTTTCTTTGTTTAACACTAGACTGGATTTAAAATTTAATTTTCACAAAATTACATTCGCAAAGTAATACTATAGGAGCTGTGGTCACTTTTTGTTTGTTTTTACTGGTCGTTTAAACTTTAATCCGCCGCCATTTTGTTTTGACAATATTAAAAGTGAAACTTGGGGATTAGTTAGTATTCGTTAAGGGCTTTCATTTGATGTACCGCACAACCTGTATTTCCATTAAAAATTCAATATGGCTCAGCCGTCATATTGAACTTTACTGACATGACAAATTCACCAAAATATATTATTTTTAGTATAATTTTGTGTGGCAAATTTCAAATTTTTTCTTAAACGGTTCAGAAAATATTGTGGGAGACTTCTGTGAGCCGCACAGTATACATTATTTTAGTATCGACTGTGACTATTATATTAATACATTATTTAAGTGTTTTCGGATAAAACAGTTTGATCTGCTAATCAATTTTTTGTCGAGCTTTCAAAGTGTATTTGCTTCGTCAGAACCTACAAACAACTTAATAATAGGCAAAACAAATACACAATACATAAACTAAAGAACTGGCAGAAATTAATTATAAATTTTAAAAGTCCAACAGTATTGATATAATAACACGTAAATATAATATATGTAACATGAATTTTAAACCACAAACACAAACACAAACACTCTAACAAACATACATTTATGTAAATACATTTATTATATAATATTAGTCCTAACTTTATTCTTATAATAATTTAAAATATGACTATAAATGACACTCAAACCATCAACATCGGTTTTTTTGCTGATGGTTGAATCCTGTACATAAATTTCGATCGTTTCTAAAATAAGTCTTTTGTTTAATAATTTTTCACTTATTAGAATTTTGGGATTTAAAAATCGAAAGAATGATTATAGGTAATTTGAAAAATTTTCTCTAAACTATAAGACAAAGGAACAAAGGACGTTCCCGAAACGTTGAATTAATTTGTACGTTTATTTACACAAGTTTCAAAGAAAATGCCTTATTTAAATATATATATATATATATATATATACATATATATATATATATATATATATATATATATATATATATATATATATATATATATGTAGGGTGTTTAAAAAACGTTTCACTCATTTCTAGGGTAAATATAATATTAAAAATAACGTTAGTTAGAAGATACGGCCCTGTAAAAGTGTAAAAATCCTTTTTTATTATCTCTGAAATAGTTTAAGATACCTAAGTGAAATTTAGATCACAAATACCTTTGATTAGGTCATAAAAGATAGTATTGACAAATTTTTAATATTTTGTATAGGAGCGTCACTTATTTTGCCTAAACTTTTTTTATGGGGATATTTTTAATTTTTGAGCAAAAATATTATTTTTAAACAATTTCACAAAAAGTCACTCTTGTTAAAAGTCAAAAAAGTACTGGTTTTGAGTTATTTGAGGTTTTAGCAAGTAATATTGACCGAATTAATAAATTATTTTAAAATGAAACAATTAATAATTTTCATGCGCGAGAACAAACTACCTCAGGAAATAATGATTGTTTCAGAAACAACTATGAGTTAAAAATATTGTAAATTGTTTAGAACTTAAAAAAGGTTTTAATTGCATAACATTAACACAGAACAGACCTACCCCAGCCGTCATATTGGACTTTATTGACATGACAAATTCACCAAAATATACTATTTTTAGTAATTTTTGTGTGGCAAATTTCAAATTCTTTTCTTAAACGGTTGAGAAAATATCGTGGGGGGGGGGGACTTCTGTGAGCCGCACAGTATACATTATTTTAGTATCGACTGTGACAATTATATTAATACATTATTTAAGTGTTTTCGGGTAAAACAGTTTGATCTTCTAACCAATTTTTTTGTCGAGCTTTCGCAAAGTGTATTTGCTTCGTCAGGACCTACAAGCAACTTAATAATAGGCAAAACAAATACACAATACATAAACTAAAGAACTTACAGAAATTGATTATAAGTTTTAAAAGTCAAACATTATTGACATAATAACAGGTAACTATAATATATGTAACATGATTTTTAAACCACAAACACAAACACATACACTCTAACAAACATACATTTATGTAAATAAATGCATTATCTAATATTAGTTCTAACTGTATTCTTATAATAATTTACAATATTACTATAAATGACATTCAAACAATCAACATCCGTTTTTTTATTAATGGTTGAATCCTCTACATAAATTTCGATCATTTCTAAAATAAGTTTTTTTTTAATAAGTTTTCACTTATTAGAATTTTGGGATTTAAAAAAATCGAAAGAATGGTTATAGGTAATTTGAAAAATTTTCTGCTAAACTATAAGAAATTTTGTTAAGTCTGCAGTCACTTTTGTGAGAATTGATTCTTAAGCCCAAGTTGCGTGAAGTTTGCCTATACAGAAATATAAAAATTTTTAATGATCCATTGAAATGTATGTAAATGTATGTAAATCAAAATTATACATACATAATATACATATACACAATATTATCTTAGTTTCTCTTAGTTAAACTTACGGAAGAATACATAGTATAAATAATAGTGATAGAAAAAAGTTTACTTGATTACATTAATTCAGTTCAAGGGGTGTTTTCCGTTTGATGTGTTTAGTTTGTTGACTATTATCTAGTAGGTTTATTGCTAGCACGTTTGAGTGTTCTTCTAGGCGTTTAATATAATTACCACTGTATTGCATAATCACTTCACTGATTTTTGGCACATTAATGCCGTTGTTAGTAACAAACCACGGGGCGTAATACTTTTGACTGGTATCATTCGAGGATTTCTATGTTGGATTTTGGTGTTGTTCCCCATAGCTGTATTCCATAGGTCCACATCTGTTTTAATACAACGTTGTATGCTAATAGTTTGTTGCTAAGCTTTAACTGTGACTTTCTACCGAGCAGCCAATAGCGTTTACGAAATTTCTCATTGAGTTGCTTACACTTTTTCCAAATATGCAGTCTCCAGGTTAATTATTTACCAAGGTGCATTCCTATGTACTTCACGGTGTCTGTCATAGGAATTATTTGATTATTTATTGAGACAGGTAAGGGTGCACTACGACATTTAGTGAAAACGATATGATTTAACTTGGACTCATTGATTCTAATTCGCCATTTTTTGGTCCAGCTCTCTATTTCTTTAATATTACTCTAAACTGAATATTTGTAGCTTCATTGATGATTTGGGGAACTTCTAGAATAGCGGTATCGTCGGAAAATGTTGTTGTGGTAACAACTATACATGTAGGCAGGTCCGATGTAAATAAAAGATACAGTAAAGAGCCCAGCACGATTCCTGCGGCAGTCCTGAGGCTATTGGATGAAGTTGCAAAGCCTAGCTGGTTGTTCCTTTGCTATTATCTGTGAGTGAATTTTAACTATTACTAGTGTGTGATCAGAAGCAATGTCGTAATTTGGAACTATATTCAAATATCCACGAGCAAGCCCCTTAGTGACAAAGAATTCTAAGCAGTCAGGGATCTTGCGCGGATCTGTTGGCCAGTAAGTGGGGCTATACGCAGAAACGTAATCTAGATGTAAATCTTGAATCGCATTATACAGTATTCTTCCTCATCCTGGAGCTGTGATTCTGGAACTCCAACTGGTATGCTGGTATGAATATCTCTCTGTTAGGTCTGTAATTGGGTGGACAGTAGGCCGCTGAAACAGTAACTAGTCCATACCAATCTTCAATTACTATACTTGCTGTTTGTAGAAAATGTTTTTCTATTTTGCTTAGCAAGTGGCGTTTAATGCCTTCTCTTATGATGATTGCCGCATCAGCCCTAGCCCTGCGTTGCGCATCAGGATGGGCTGCGTTGTGGCCTATATGGTGTGGTATTTGAAAACCCGTGTTGGATGTGAGGTGCAATTCGGATAGTAACAGGATGTCTATATTATGAAGTGCTAGGAATGCTTCGAGTTCGCACTTGTGGTTTAGAAGACCGTTGGCATTCTATAAGCATATCTTATCTGATTCAGCCATTTTACTTACTTGTTTTAGTTCGTCTCTTACCTGTTTGATTTCAGCGATAAGTTCAAAAATGGCTTGCTGCTGCTTGTTTAGATATTGTTGTAATCGAATATTTTGTTGTTGTAAGTATACATTTCGCTGCTGTAAAATTGCTACGATGTCATTATTTGGTTGAGGTTGTTGCATTTGCAGGTTTACTTTTTGTTCTTGTGAAGGTTTTCCCATTAGCTTTTGGGCATAAGAAGTACCTGGTTTGATTTCATTTCTAGTTTTAGTATCATTCTGGCGGTGTAACGGCGATACTAAGTTTCTTTGTGCACTATATTGAGCTATAGCTGCTCCGTTTTTTGTTGGAAATTGTTTTTTAATAATTTCCAAGTACACCTGGCAACCCTTATAGTTTGCAGGATGCGCTCCTCCACATAGAGTACATTTTGCCTGTTTACCATCAGATTTATTTTTGGTACACTGTCGATAATCATGTGGCCCTGCACATTTGACGCAGTGAAATTTTTGTGTACATTCATTTCGGGTGTGGCCATATTGTTGGCATCTCTTACATTGCACAATGCCCTGTTTGGTATAAGGTTCCTCAAAGCGTACTACGGTGTTCATGAGGGTTTTAATGTTATATATTTCACCGTTGTTCTGTTTCCTTTCCAGGTCTATAAAGAATAGATTTTTTGGAGTCTTTTTAACTTTATCGTGTACAGTCATTATTTGTTTAATTACATGCCCTTTTCTTTAAGTGCTTGTTTGATTTCGACGTGAGATGTACTGTAGTGTAGATGTCTCAGAACAACTCTACAATACTTTTCTTCTGACAACTTATAGGTGTGTCTGACGATTTTATTTTCATCCAGCACAGTTTTAATTTTCTTATAATGTTCTACGTTATTTGGTTTGATCTTAATTCTATTATCTGAAAGTAATTGATATGTGAAATTTTCCGTTTCTGCTTTTATTTGTTGTAGCAAAGTTGGTAAATTGTTGGTTACTCCGTAAAGGATAAATGGAGGCATTCTTCCAATTTTATTTGTTTTAGGTTTGTTGTTTTCTTCTGCTAGATCTGCAAAAGGTTGGTAATGATTTCTCGTGTCAATGCTGCTCGTGTGGGTTTTTTGTTTTGTTTCTGCATTTCCAGTTTGTAGGCTGGTGTGATTTCTCTTGCGTTTACTGTGATTAGGTAGGATTTTTTGAAATTTGTTTGGTTCGAATGGCTCTTCCTCGTTTTCATCATATTTTTTAGAAGTAATTGAAGGTGTTTTACGTGTACCGAAATGATTATTACTGTCCTTGACTAAATCGCTCCAATTATTTCTACTTGGGTCGTTTATTGGTATCGTGCTACTTCTGTTCGTTGAGGATAAATGGGAGGGACCTAGAGAGGTATTGCTGGATGTTAAAACAATTTCTTGACTCGGCATTTGCATGCAATAGTTCACGTATTGTGGCCATGGCAGATTTTGCTGTATTGCTTGTTGTTGTGGTTGGGGCCTGTACGGCCCTGCCGGATTTATTATTTGGTTATTTGGATCATAAACTAATTGATTTGTTTGCATACCTTGTATAGAAATGCTGGCATATGGATTAAACATTTCGATTAGAATGAAAGTTCTTCTTAATAGGGATAAGTGAAAAACGCACTTCTATCTCGCTTTTATCACACACGCTTGACCCGGTCGGGCGCACAAATCTTTACTCGACAAAATTCAAACGCGTACTCGACTGTTTATTAATCATTTAATTCAAAATTTTAGTGATACTAATAGGCGCGTTCACAAGAACACTTAATCACGAGTGATTGGATGGACTGTGGCTTTCCAGTCGCGGGTGAATGAATTTATATATGAACACAAGCCTGAGAGCGCAGGCCTAGAACGAGCATGTCTCCCACGCATATCGTGCAGTTGTACCTTTTTGATGAAATTGTTTAGAAGTTTGGAACGCAGTTTAAAACCTTTTGATTTCTTGTTATACAGCGCTAAATTATTTCTACTTTTGTGGTTTAATTCTAGTATCCATTCTCAAATAGTTACTATAATCGTCAGGATAGTTTTCTTTAAGCTCACGAATAAGCGGCATGTGTCCAAAGCTTTTTCGATCAAGTTTCCAATTATTTAACCATTTATTTACATAAATGTATGTTTGTTAGAGTGTATGTGTCTGAATGTTTATGTTTGTGGTTTAAAATTCATGTTACATATATTATCGTTACCTGTGATTATATCACACCCCGAATAATTTATTAATATTATTGTCACAGTCGATGATAAAAAAATTTATTCTAATAATAAAATGGGTTTTTTCGATGATATAAAAACATCATATGGCATTAATGCATATAACAAATTTAAGAAATGGGCAAAATATAATAACAAATTGGCTCAACTCAGAAATAGACGAATTTTTCTGTTACGATGTAGAAAATGTATAACTTTTTTAAATGTCAAAGCTTTGCTTATAATTTAATTTTAATCAAACTAGAAACAATAATTTGAATACATTTAGTACTTTATTATTTGAACACAATTTTCTATTAAAGCTAAAGTAAATTGGATTAAAAACTACATTAACATTGTTATTCCAAATGACGTTAGCAACCTTTTAGCCTAAGGTAATTAATTTAACCTACCAACATGTAAACATGATATTCAATTGCCAACAGTTTTATCCGATATTGAATATAATACTAAATTTATAGACCCTAATATAAAAAATTTAACTTTAGCTAAAATAATGAATGTTTTAACAATTTTTTTGCATGATAACACTACTGTTAACAATGATTTGACTGCTATTGTTAAAAATACTAAAACAGTTTTGAAAAGCAATCCAAATTTACTAATAACTAAAGCTGATAAAGGCAATGTTACTGTTATAATAGACAAAAACCTATATACAGAACATTGTCTCACTCTTTTAGATGATCAACAATATTATAAAAAAATTTTAAGAGATCCTTCAAGTACTTTGCAACAAAAATCAAATAGGTTAGTTTCAATTTGAAAAGTAAAAATAAGATTAATGAAACCTTAGCTAAGGATTTAATGATTTACAATTCTGGCTATGCTAAATTTTATGGATTACTCAAAATTCATAAACCAAACCTTTGTTTTAGACCTATTATTTCTAATCAACCAGTTAAACAAAAATTACAGAAATTTTAATTAATACACGATGTATCTATTGTTCTGTTGAATCAATAAAATACTAAGACGCAAAATTGTACATATATATATATATATATATATATTATATATATATATATATATATATATATATATATATATATATACAGGGTGTATTTTAAAATCACCGACAAACGAAAACTGGAGATTCTATGATTCAAAAACGCTTTTCCGAAAATGCTTCCTAACCGAGATACAGGTTGATTAAAAAATACTTTGTGTAAGGTTTTTTTAAGATTCCTCAAAAACTACAAAAGATATTATACCGAGATTTGGTACACCTAAATGTCTAATTAAATACAATTAAGCAGGTGAGTTTGAGTCAACTGACTCCATCCAGTGGCGTAGAATATTTTAAGTTAATCAGTTTAAGTAAAAAAAAAAACACACTCCCCTGGTTTTTTTGAAGAAATATTTTTTGATAGATTCAACATTTAATTCTGCAAATAAAACCATACTTTGTATTTTTTCGATTCGGCACCCCGTTTTTGAAATATTTTGCATTAACATAAACGACCACATTATTCAATAAAAATCAAAATTTGTTTTATTTTACAAAAAAATAACGCAGTTAACTATTAGGTACATTATTAAAGAGATATTCAAGGAATCAAAAACAAAATAATAATTATTTTTATACATATTGTTCAAAATGTCCTCCTTCCTTTTGAATGGAAGCTTGTATTCTTCTTAGCAAATGAAACCTAACATGCTGAAAAATGTGTGGCATAGCCCTAATCTCATCGCATGCCATCTGTATGCGATTCCAAAGTTGCTCTCGATTATCAATTTGAACAGAATAGACACGAGTTTTCAGATACCCCCACACAAAAAAATCCAATGGGTTTAAATCTGGCGATCGTGCCGGCCACCGTACTTCACTTCCTCGTCCAATCCAGCGTCCAGGGAATCATGTATTTAAAAATTCTCTGACTTTTCGTGTAGAATGTGGTGGTGCACCATCATGCATGAAATACATGTTCATTCTAACATCTAAGGGTACGTCGTTAAACAATTCTGGCAAATCTTCTCTCAAAACATTTTAATAGAATTCGCCAGTAAGTCTTTGAGGAAAACGGATAGGTCCGATTACGTGATCGTCTAGTAACCTATCCAAATATTTTCGCTAAATCTATGTTGGTGAGCTGTAACTACAGTTGGATGCTGATTGCATCTAACCATTTGTGGGAATTATGCAAGGTTATTATTCCATTTCGGGAAAAAATACTCTCATTAGTGGTCAATAAGTTTCTAACAAATTGTACACCTTCAGCATTTTTATTTAAAAACCATTCGCAAAAATTTATTCGACGAGGATGGTCAGCAGGCAGTAATGCATGTACTTTTTGTAGGTGAAAGGGATGTAAATTTTGTTCTGGTAAAACTTTCCAAGACTTGCTAGACACGTCAAATTCTAAACCTAACTCACGTGTACTTATTGATGAATTTTCATAAACTATCTAAAATTTGTTCCTCAATTTCATCTGGTACACGAGCATTTCGTCCGGAATTTTTCTTTCCTTTTAAACTTCCATACTCTAACAAGTTACGATGAACGGTTCTAAACGTAGTATGATGTGGATGTCTTCTATTTTGAAATCTTTGTTCATAAAGTCGAGCAGCTGCACGAGCATTGCAATTACTATTACCGTAACATAAATGCATATCTACCAGTTCTCGTTTGGAATAATTCATTTTTTCACAGTAATTAGACACAAACAATGAATTACAGAACACGCGTAAATGCAAGTATTTTAGCAAACATAAGATACGTAACTGTCAAATGCAAAGCAATCTCTGATTTATTTAATTTGATTATTACTGAATAATGTAGTCGTTTGCAAAATATTTCAAAAACGGGTGCCGAATCGAAAAAATACTAAGTATGATTTTATTTGCAGAATTAAATGTTAAATTTAACAAAAAAATATATCTTCGAAAAAAGCTGGGACGTTCGTTTTTTTTTTACTTAAAGTGATTAACTTAACATATTCTACGCCACTGGATGGAGCCAGTTGACTCAAACTCACCTGATTAATTGTACTTAATTAGACATTTAGGTGTACCAAATCTCAGTGTAATATCTTTTGTAGTTTTTGAGGAATCTCAAAAAAATCTTAAAAACATTATTTTTTAATCAACCTGTATCTCGGTTAGGATGCATTTTCGGAAAAGCGTTCATGATAATTTTTGTCTTATTTTGAATCATAAAATCTCCAGTTTTCGTTTGTCGGTGATTTTAAAATATACCCTGTGTATATATACAGGGTGCCCAGAAACTCTACGGACAAACTTTGCGTAGTGATTCTAGACCCAAAAATAAGAAAAAAAGTTCATATAAACCCAGGTCCGGAAACGCTTCGTTTAGGACCTACAGGGTGTGAAAGGTCATATTACAGTTCTTGTGTTAGACTCTTCAAGGTTCTTAGGAATAGCAAAATAAGCACTCTTAACCAATGACACATGTAACTGGCTTTGTGAGTATTGTCAGACTTTGTGCATGCTCGGTATTGCTCGGGTATCCTCGTGGAGTCTACCCTTCTATATAAGTTTAAATTTTATAATTACATATCATTCACTTCGGCATCATGTTTTTCTGAAAAGTATATATGTTTTAGCAGTGTTTTTGCACATTAAAATCGCTTACGTATTTACACACATTTACACCTAAGGAACTAGCGATATATAATGGAGAGAAAATTGCTTATTATGTATTCAAGCCTCCATTTCCATGGCACACCTTGGATAGTGATTTTCAAAAACAAGCTAATTGGTTAATTCACAACCACCACTTTATCAAGTGGGAATATGGATATACTTCTCCACATCTATTCCCTCGTATACTTAGTGATTTCATATCAACAACAGATGAGGTGTACGTTAAAGGGCGAGAGAAAGCTGATTTTATTCAAAAAATTTTAAAACAACGCATTACGGTGTTTGAAGAACAACCTACTTTACCCAAACTTTATCCATGCTATTTTTTTCATACACAAAACACTTGTCACTACGCTTTGGCTATATCATTTATATGAAAAAATTGTAATGAAATTCTAATAAATAAAGATTTATTAGCTGCCATCTATATATACATCTTATTCGCCTGTATTACCTCAACGCTTTTATGAGTATTTCAAAGAAGAACTGGATAATTTTTCCCAAATACAGATAGCTGTAATTCTTAGAAACAAGAAAAAATTATTGGGGTCGTTGAGGAAGAGTGATGAAACTTATCTCACTTTGTGTGGATGCTTATACCGTGCATGAAAAGTATTAAATAAAGGTGTGTTGTAATTTGAATGAAAGACACTTTAAAAAGTAAATAATTAATTACAGTAGTGCATGTTATATTGCATGAAGAAAAGGCACTTTAACAGTATTCATTTGAATAAAAAAATAAAGTGTGTGTAGGCATATAAGAAGAAAATTAATTAAGAAAAAGTGAATTACAAACGAAAAATCCTTAAAAAGAAGTTTCCGTATGGTTTAATTGAATTTTCGTATAAAACGAGTTTCTTATCATGATTTATTAAATTATACAAATTATGTAGGAAGAAATGACATTGTAACCTTATAATTATCACATAAAACTATTACAAAGAAAAGGTGAATAACATTATCTATTGTATGACATGTCGTAGTAAACAAAAATTATGTGTGTGAAATGTTTTAAAATAAATATACTCTTTTTACCATAGCAGTTTAATCGTTAGGTCAAAAATTCTGAATTTTTGTATATAGACTAAACAAATAACAGCGCAAAAGATAGCAGTTCCAAATTTTCTCAAAACTAAAAAAAATGTGAAAAAAATTGTATCTTGTCAATGGCACAATTATATGTATGTAAACGTTGCCAATTGCTTACATTAATAAATCATAACTCGGTAGTCCTTTACCCAAAAATTCCAATTTTTTGCATGTATACTAAACAAAAGATAGCAGTTCCAAATTTTCTTAAAACTAAAAAAAAATGTGGAAAAAAGACCTAGAATGTTTGCATTCACGCCTGCATAAAATGCTTTCAAAGCAAAATAACTGCGTTCATTATCCTACAATTCTTAATGCAGTGATATCCACGCTCCATCGAAAATTGTAAATTTGGAGTCCTAATCAAAAAAATTAAAAAACAAGTCATGTTTTAAGTGCTGTTTGTTGTTTCAAAATTGAATTGGTTTATTTAAAGAGCATTTCGATACATTAAATAGATAAATTGCTTGCATATGTTTCTTCTGAGCTTACATAAGTACAAAAAGTTGTGTTTTAAGTGCTCTTTGTTGTTTCAAAATGGAATTGGCTAATTTAAGTGTCATTTTTTCATATTTTGATAAATTTATACATGAAATTGATAAATTGCCACAACTGCGTTGGAAAAAAAATTTTTTTGTTCAGAGAATTAGGTGCAAATTTTAAATTTTCAGGAGCACATCTTTCTAGGACTTTACTAATCCCCTCCCCCGCAACCCAACCTACACCCTGCGGAAGGGGAAGTCCACATTGAGTCGTCTTTTATCTTTTTCCATAGATATGCACATACATCTTTACTTACATCACACACCTTCAAACATACATCACTTTCATAGTTCAAGTACTTAATAATTGCAATTATACATTCCATTCTAGTACAGTATTTCAATTTGAATATAATATTATAAATCATACTGATAATACTATATGGGTGCATTTTGCAATTGCATGCTTTTTACTCATTACGAGTACAATCCATTTAACTTGAGTTGTAATTGTATATATATATATATATATATATATATATATATATATATATATATATGTAAAATGTCCAAAGATGCATTGTGAAAGTTACTATTACTTTATTTCATAAAAAAATCGTTAGAATCTATTTTAGAAAAAAACCCATATTACAAATACTTTACAAATATGTTACACTTTTGTTATACTATATCATATTTCATATTGATGCTCACCTAATTTGAGAAATATTAAAAATGTACGTTTCATAACGAATAGTACGTTTTTCCACATTTTTTATTAAAAATTTGGAACTGCTATCTTTTGCGCTGTTATTTGTTTAGTCTACATGCAAAAAATTGGAATTTTTGGGTAAAGGACTACCGAGTTATGATTTATTGATGTAAGCAATTGGCAACGTTTACGTACATATAATTATGCTATCGACAAGAACAATTTTTTTCACATTTTTTTTAGTTTTGAGAAAATTTGGAACTGCCATCTTTTGTGCTGTTATTTGTTTAGTGTACATGCAAAAAATTGGAATTTTTGGGTAAAGGACTACCGAGTTATGATTTATTAATGTAAGCAATTGGCAACGTTTACGTACATATAATTGTGCTATTGACAAGATACAATTTTTTTCACATTTTTTTTAGTTTTGAGAAAATTTGGAACTGCTATTATTTGTTTAGTCTATATACAAATATTCAGAATTTTTGATCTAACGATTAAACTGCTATGGTAAAAAGAGTATATTTATTTTAAAACATTTCACACACATAATTTTTGTTTACTACGACATGTCATACAATAGATAATGTTATTCACCTTTTCTTTGTAATAGTTTTATGTGATAATTATAAGGTTACAATGTCATTTCTTCCTACATAATTTGTATAATTTAATAAATCATGATAAGAAACTCGTTTTATACGAAAATTCAATTAAACCATACGGAAACTTCTTTTTAAGGATTTTTCGTTTGTAATTCACTTTTTCTTAATTAATTTTCTTCTTATATGCCTACACACACTTTATTTTTTTATTCAAATGAATACTGTTAAAGTGCCTTTTCTTTATGCAATATAACATGCACTACTGTAATTAATTATTTACTTTTTAAAGTGTCTTTCATTCAAATTACAACACACCTTTATTTAATACCTTTCATGCACGGTATAAGCATCAACACAAAGTGATGATAAGTTTCATCACTCTTCCTCAACGACCCCAATAATTTTTTCTTGTTTCTAAGAATTACAGCTATCTGTATTTGGGAAAAATTATCCAGTTCTTCTTTGAAATACTCATAAAAGCGTTGAGGTAATACAGACGAATAAGATATGTATATATATATATAGATGGCAGTTAATAAATCTTTATTTATTAGAATTTCATTACAATTTTTTCATATAAATGATATAGCCAAAGCGTAGTGACAAGTGTTTTGTGTATGAAAAAAATACCATGGATAAAGTTTGGGTAAAGTAGGTTGTTCTTCAAACACCGTAATGCGTTGTTTTAAAATTTTTTGAATAAAATCAGCTTTCTCTCGCCCTTTAACGTACACCTCATCTGTTGTTGATATGAAATCACTAAGTATACGAGGGAATAGATGTGGAGAAGTATATCCATATTCCCACTTGATAAAGTGGTGGTTGTGAATTAACCAATTAGCTGTTTTTGAAATTCACTATCCAAGGTGTGCCATGGAAATGGAGGCTTGAATACATAATGAGCAATTTTCTCTCCATTATATATCGCTAGTTCCTTAGGTGTAAATGTATTTCTGCTGTGTTGGATCCTTGCACATCAATTATAACAATCATTACTTTTCTATATTTGTCTGGTTGTCCTCGTTAGCGCGTTGTATATGCGCTAATGCAATCGTGCAGTATTTCTACACGCTACATTTAAACAAATAGAACTGATTTTCTGGTTAGGTTTACACACACTATTACAATAGTAAATACGTAAGCGATTTTAATGTGCAAAAACACTGCTAAAACATATATACTTTTCAGAAAAACATGATGCCGAAGCGAATGATATGTAATTATAAAATTTAAACTTATATAGAAGGGTAGACTCCACGAGAATACCCGAGCAATACCGAGCATGCACAAAGTCTGACAATACTCACAAAGCCAGTTACATGTGTCATTGGTTAAGAGTGCTTATTTTGCTATTCCTAAGAACCTTGAAGAGTCTAACACAAGAACTGTAATATGATACCTTCTCAATAAAATTTAACCTTGAAAATTGGTTTGTATGAATTATAATAAGATACCAATAAATTTTAACCTTGAAGAGCTTAGTCAATATATAAGAACCTGCAGACACCATATTATACGCTACATTTTTTTAGTGTCATCAATAGCAGCTCTCTTCATTATGATGTACCTACTCTTCATTTAATCAAAAAATAGACATTTTTTTTGCAACAAAAAATATGTAATTTATTTCCACACAATTATACATAGATACATGTTATTATTATTTTTTTCTTTTCAGAAATGTTAAATTAGTCGTCTTTCCTACAGTTCCGGCGCTGGTAATGTATACGTCATTCTCAACCAGATACTGTTTAAACTTTTCAATGCGATCTTCTTTTTTGAAGTGTTCATAAAATCGTAAGGGAAGTATGCACTTAAAGTTCTGGGTTCAATGATAATATGTTTACCATACTTTGTGTCGATGGTATTCATATCAATCACTTTATATTTTGCACCCACCTCCAAGTCTTTTACGTTAGTGAAGGATTTACAGAAAGTGCTACTGTTCAATGCAGATAGATCCATCTTAACTGATTCGAGAACGCTTTTGAATTTTGAGTTGACATCAGAACTGTCCTTCTATATATATATATATATATATATATATATATATATATATATATATTACTGCATCACGATTTTTTATGGTAGAGGGGAGAGTGTGCTTTGGGAATTGCATCAGTCAGCTAATCCACCATCAGGAGATGCTGTCCATTCCTGTATGTCGTTCCAGGAATGATATTGCTGCTTGCATTATAACGACTTTACTTGCTCGCAATTGTACTAGGACTAAACACTGTTGAGGAAATGATTCATCTGTAATTTACACATGGTGGGGTTGTAGTATGACCTTGGTCTACTTTTAGCATAGACAACAACCTTTCATTCTTTTTGTATCCATAAACTGATTCTATTTTTAAATTCCTAAGAAATGTAATATGATACACCTGCAGGTCATTAATTACTCTGTGACCTTGAAAACCCTATCTTTAGATTTCTAAGAATTGTAGTATGATGGCCTAACAATTTCTATTTTTAGCTTTAAATTTTGATCTAAATGTGTCCTTGATTTGAGTACCTCTTACATGTTTAAACTTGTTAAATACCCACCTTGTCCTACTTTTAGTTTAGAAACACTAAGAAGTGTCATACGATACCCCTACAGGTCAATAAACTTTGACCTTGATCACTATATTTTTAGACTTCTAAGAATTGTAATATGATGATAACATTGCAATTTCTATTCACACCTCGCTGTGGTTTATATCACAAAATTGTGTCCTTGACTTAAGTACCTATGACAACATGTTTAAACTTGTTAAATACACACCTACTTTTAGTTTAGTAAATTATCTCACCATGACCCAATTTAGTCAATATAAGCACCATTTGACCTTGGTCTACTTTTTAGCATAGACAACAACTCGCATTCTTCTTGTTTCCATGATTTAATTCTATTTTTATACTTCTAAGAAATGTCATACGATACCACTACAGGTCAATAACCTTTGACCTTGACCACACTATTTTTAGACTTCTAAGAATTGTAATATGATGGTGACATTGCAATTTCTATTTTTAGCTTCTGACCTTGACATACAAATTCCTCGCCAAAACGTTTGACCTTGTAATGAGGATGGTGGCATTGCAATTTTTAGCGAGCTTCTAAAATTTAAATTTCCCGCCAAAAGTTTGACCTTGAAGAGATCCAAAAGCTTACATTTCTCACCACCAGAGGGCGAGTGACCTTGAACTGGTCCAGAACCGGTCCTTAATCACTACTGATTTTATTTTACTATTATTCTTTTTGTGTGTATTTAGCATGCGACATGAGAACAAATCATTTACTTGTCTTAATTTTCGCTTTATTTAGTGTCGGAAACTCGCGTATCGAAAAGTTGCAGTTTATCTGATGGACTGTGTAAACAATCCTCGTAGGTCTTAACCCTGGCAGTTCTTTGACCACGTAACAGTCTTTGTCTAATACTTTGACAACTACAAATGGTCCCTTATATTTTGGTTCAAGCTTCCTGCTCTGCTCGTCATGAGAGCCTTTATTTGCTTGTACCAGAACGTGTTGGCCAACCGTATACTTTGTCAAAGGTGCACTTCCTGCTCTGCCCGTCATGAGAGCCTTTATTTGCTTGTACCAGAACGTGTTGGCCAACCGTATACTTAGTCAAAGGTGCATGCCGTTTATCGTAATACTCTTTCTGCCGGCGTTGTTGTTCTTTCGTAACTTTAGAGACGTTATCTCTCAGTACCTCGAGATTTATCTGGTCACTGCTTACAACCTCGGCCGTAAGAAGCATCTCGGGCGTTATCCAAAAAATACCTCGTCAGGTGTCTTACAAGTAGTAGAATTAACGGTAGAGTTAATTCCCCACTTCACCTTACGGTGATCCTATCGAGCCTCATCATCCATTGAGGCCGTAATAGCTGACAAAATTGCACATTTCATACGCTCGACTTGTCCGTTTGCTCGTGGGGTAGCGGTAGTACAGAGCACACGTTTTATATTTAAACCTTGGCAAAAATCTGTAAAACTCTTGCTAGTGAAAGCCGTTCCCTTATCGCATATTAGTCGGCATGGTACACTAAACATTTCCATGATTTCTTCTAGGTACTTGATAACTGGATGGGTTTTGATGTTTGGTACCGCTTTCAGGAACTTAACGGTCGTAACAAATGGGCCCAAATTATCGATATGCAACGTGTCCATCGGGATGGTGGTGCTTTATTGTAAAGACAAACTAAACACGACTTGATGTAATTCCTCATTGCAGGAAACCAGTAGTGCGAGTTTATAGATTCCAAGGTCTTATCGACAGCAAAATGACCTGCTCCGTCGTGATAATACATAAGTATTCTTCGCCTTGCTGATTTATGGATAACCCATCTCTCTCCCGCGTCGGTTTTGCGATACAGGCGGCCATTTGTTAAGCAGTAATTAGCATGTATGTTTTTGGATTCCCCATCGTTAGCCGGACGTGATAGCGTTTCCATGATTTTCTGTCAATCTTCATCCTGGAGTTGTACCGATAAAACCCAGTCTTCTTGGGAGACATTCACGAGGTTCACTTCAGCACTCTGAACAGGCCCTCGACTTAACGCGTCAACATCTGCCATTTTTAGGCCGGATCGGTATTCAATATCAAAATCGTATTCCTGAATCGTTAGCCACCATCTTGCAATTCGTGGAACCAGATCCCTTTTCATCACGGTGTGTTTCAGCGTGTGTTGCGTAGTGGCACGGCTGAAGTATTGCTCCGGCTTAAGAGAGCTATCATCTTGTTGTTGGAATAAGATAGCGTCAAGTCCGACTTTACTCGCATCACAATGTACCTCCGTCGTCGCATTTCTATTAAAAATTGCCAGGATAGGTCTCTCCGTCAATTTCGCTTTCAGCGTCTCAAAAGCAATATCTTGTTCTTCTCTCCATACAAACGGGCTGTCCTTTTTGATCAGGGAGGATATAAGTCGGGCGATAGCTGCAAATCCTTTCACGAACTTTCTAAAATAGCTGGTAAGCCCCAAAAAGCGCCTGACCTCACGTATGTTTTTCGGTGTTGGAAAATTTGAGACTGCCTCAATTTTACAGTTTCCCGGCCTTATCCCTGTATTAGAAATTTCGTGCCCCAAATACTCGATCTTGTCCTGCAGAAAATGACATTTTCTTAACCTCATGGTAAGCTCTGCAGCTCTGAATATTTCCAAAACACACCTTAGCCTCTCCAAGGCTTCTCCGGTAGGCGAGGCCGGTATAACGATATCATCTAAATATGCCATGGCCATTTCAAGCGGCCCTAAAACTTGGTTGAAAAACAGCTGGCACGTTGACTAGACCAAAAGGCATTCTCAAGAACTCGTAATGCCCGTCAGGCGTCACGAAGGCCGTCCTAGGTATAGAATCGTCATCAATTTGCATTTTGTGAGACCCTGATGCCATATCTAACGTGGTAAAATACTTGACGCCCTTTAGGCCGTTCAGGAGATCGTCAATTCTTGGAAGAGGGTATTTGTCTTTCACAGTTTTACGATTCAACGCCCTATAGTCATTGCACATGCGCTGTTTCCCATTTTTCTTCTTTACAAGAAGGATTGGACTAGAGTATTGAGAAGTGGAATCAGGAATAATTTCATTATCTTTCAGTTCTTGGATAATTTTTCTGGTTGACTGTAGCCATTCTATAAGGGTGGTAAGTATCCGTTAACTCAATTTGCATTTTCTTGACACTAGTTTTACCAACTTCTGTAAGTTTGGTGACAAAACATTCCCGATACTCGTTCAAAATATTTAAGAGATTAATAGAGTCAACGTTTGATAACTCGGAATTTACTTGATTTTTGATATCGTCAAAACAAAACATTTGAGGATTTGTAACTTCAGCTGATATTACAAAAATAGGGTCTTGGACGTCTTCGTAACACGTTAGCCCCTAACGAATACATGACCCTTTTCGTAACACAAATCGTTGTCAGACGAATTTAAGACCGATACGTAACCGCCCTGTTTTAGATTCGTCACACACCTAGGTATAACATGAAATTTCCCTGGTACATTTCTATATTGTAAATCAACAAAAACATCGCCTATGTCCTCATTAGCGTAAACTGCGACGTATCCCACATGGTGTGATGGAATCACAGTTGTTTCCGAAGTATATAAACACACCTTACGAGATGGAAGTTGGTTCAACCAGAAATGAATATTATCAGTAGTATTAATCAACCTAACTTGATTTTCACGTATAATAACCGTAACATTTTTATTATTAATAAATGGTTGTCCTATAATAATAGAGACATTTTGAATGCTACCAGGCACGACTAACGCTTCCACTTTTGCGGAGGCCAAGTCCACTATTAGGTGAACAAGAACTTTAACGTTTACGTAAACAATTCCGCCACCAAACCCGCGCAAACAGGCTGATGTCGCCTCGCGTGTTAAACCAAGCCTAACAACCTCAGATTCTTGAATTGTTACGGCGCCACAGCCTAAGTCGACATACCCCCTCATGAGTTCGCCGTTGATTACGCAGTCAATAAAATAACATGTGTTTATATTGTTAATGCTATCAGGAATTTTTGGAATTTGTAAAATGTACAAAGACTCGCCCGTAGATGCAACAGTTGAAGGGTTTCGTGACATTCCCACGCGAGACTTGCTAGCTTCGTGGCCTAGTAGATTGCATTTGGTACACATTACTCTTTGTTTGGGACATTGATTCTGGTAGTGCCCTCTCGAATTGTAACACTGTACTTTCGTTCGTATTTAGGATCAGACCGATTACGTAACCCAGGTATCTCAAATCGTTTGCCAACCTGAGGCGTTCTGGTCTCACACATACGATCGTCTCTTATTGATGACAGGTATTCCTCGTATAGGGTTTCTGGTGAAACGTAACGACCCACCTGTGCGCCGTTCTGTATAGTGACACTCGGTACACCATCAATGAGGCACGACACTGCATCCCTGCCTGATATTTTACACGTACGAAGCAGTTCCATTTTATTAAAGTAGTGGTCATGGTTTCATCACACAACTTCGTCCTACCTAACATCTCATGCAAACCGTCGCGTAGTCTATGTGGTCGGGAAACGTCTTCGATATTAGGATGTTCCACTCGCCCCACGAACTCGGATAAACGGGTAAACTATGATAACAAGTTTGTGCCATACCTGTTAATCTGGATTGTACCTGGTATATTGTGGTGATGTCGTCCCAGTTATACATTGGCCTGATTTGGTCTACTTTTTCCAGCCATTTAACAGCAGACAGGTGTTTATTTTCCGGATTAAACTCCGGTATGCAGTCACTTTGCAAAGAAACGGGACGATGTTCTCTATTTTGGCCTTGTTGAACGATAATTTCTAAAAGTTGTTCCAATCGTTCCACTCGTGACTCAACTGATGACGTGGAGGCCCGTTCTGAAACCGTTGGACCTTCCGTGGATCTTGATCTCGCGCTCTCCCGATGAATCACTACCTCACTCGTGATAGACGGGGCAACAGCATCTTTATTAGGTAGATCGCGCGTTTAAGGCGTACGTGACCGTTTATCGCTATTTCTTCTATCAGTTGAATCCTCATTTCGACTTTTCTTAGACCGTCTATGTCTACGATCTGAATCGGAATCACTTGAGGAAGTAGAATCTCTTGCATGCTTTCGTCGCCCCATGCTTACGTAACAAACTAACAATTATTTAAACACTAAACTTCACTATACTAATTGGTAACTGGAAACTGGTAACCCCACACCTGAACTCTAAATTATCTAATAGTAAAAAATGATGGAACGATGTATAATTTAACAAAATAAACTTTTAGTAATCAATAATTGAACAATAAACGCGATCAAGAAATACAAAATTATTGGCGATACAATGGCGTTACGATATATATATTTATATATGTATATATATATATATATATATATATATATATATATATATCCTAAATGTGATTCATCCTCAGGCAAGACACTAGTTTTTAAAAAGAGCTGTTGCTACAATTAAGGTCGTAATATCAAAAATTCAGCAAAATAATTTTATTTCTTAAAAGTATATTTGATTATCTCGGCCGCAAGGCCACGTACGTACTTATCGCGTCTGTGATATTTGTGTGTACAAATAGAAGCTTTCAATATTCAGCGGCAATAAATTATTTCAACGTACGATATGAATGCCCCTCAGCCGTATAACATTAACGCCGGATTTCATACTTACAATGGACAGCCCATACCCCCGCAATATCAACAGCAATACCAATATCAGCCGTCAATCGCAAACGCTTATTTTCAACAAAACCCAACGCCATTCCTACAAAATCCATTAGATAGTTCGACTCCTAATCAATATCAACCAACTATACAACCATTCCCAAACACTCAACACAATTTTCACGTAAACTCGTCACAACCTCACTCACGCAATAAATCTCTGCATCCACTAACCATACCACTACCACAAAGCGACGAATCTGCAATGGAAAACAGCGACACGGAAACACCAGCAATTCATGACTGGCAAACTGTCAAACCATTCAAAAAACGTAAAAGGAATCCGAAATCGCCAACAAACACTTTACCTACTCAGCAGGTGAGTACTAACAATATATTTAGCACCTTGCAACAAGTACAAGAAACAGGAAATAACAGTAAAAACACCGCACCCAGCAACAAAACACCAACAGTATCTAAACCTCCGTCGATTTTTATTTACGGTGTTACCGATTGTAATAAAATGATTAAAAACCTAACAGATGAAACTGAATCACAGACCGATCAATGCATCGCCCTACAAAACGATGCAATAAAAATAAACACTCAAAACCCTGAAACCTATAGGAAACTTGTACGATATCTAAATGAAAATAAAATAGTTCATCACACTTATCAAATGAAACAAGATAAGGCATACAGGGTTGTAATTCGTAATATACATTACTCAATTCCGACCGAAGAAATCACCCAGGATTTACAGAAACACAGACACACGGTACGCAACATAAGAAATATAAGACATAGAGGTAACTAAAGAACCTTTAATGATGTTCTACGTAGATCTCCAGCCAAAGGAAAATAACAAACAAATATACGACATCCAGTACTTAAATAACATGAAAATAGCTATAGAACTACCTCACAAAAAAAGAACTATAATACAGTGTACTCGTTGTCAGTTATATGGTCATTCTAAGACCTACTGCACAAGACCATTCCAATGTGTCAAATATGGTGGGAATCATAGGACAGCTGACTGCAAAAAATCTAAAGACACGGCTGCTAAATGTGCACTATGTGAGAAAGGCCATAATGCGAATTATAAAGGATGTAAGGTCTATAAGGGTTTACTCGGTGCAAGATGCAAAGCAAGAGGACAAACATCATACACGGCATACACCCCAAAAAAACCCACAATCCTTGCAACATTACAACACCCCAGGAACAACCACGCGTACAAACACACTGAAACAATTGTCCTAGGCCCAACAAGTAAGTAAATCCAAACAATCAACCTACAGATTTAGGAGCACAAATGATTGCTTTCCTGAATGAATTCAAAACAATGTTCTCGCAACTTATAAACCAGAACAGCATGATTCTAAGCATGCTTTCCACAGTACTAAATAACTTCAGTAATGGACGTTAAATCAATACGTATTGCCGAGTGGAATGCCAATGGATAGCCCAATCATAAAACAGACCTCAGAACTTTTCTCCAGCATAACAAAATTGATGTACTTCTTATAGCGGAAACACACTTCACCGACAGAATAATGTTCAAAATTCCTCAGTATTCTATTTATTGTACCAGCCACCCTGACGGAACGGTGCATGATGGCTCAGCGCACTAATTCGTATTTCTATACCGCATCATGAGGAAACAAGGTCTCAAACAAACAAGATACAAGCTGCAGTAGTTCATGTTGATGCTCAACCATGGTCCTTTAACACCGCTGCAATGTATAGGTCACCTAGGCACGGAATAGATACAGTAGAATACGAAGACTTTTTTAGGCACTTAGCAGGTAAATTCATCATTGGGGGGGGGGGGGACTGGGATGCTAAGCACACGGATTGGGGGTCAAGATTATGTACTACAAAAGGAAGGAATTTAAGACAAGCCATCACGAACCTGAATTGCTCATATCTATCCACAGGTCAACCCACCTATTGGCCAACGGACGCTAACAAATTCCCAGACCTGTTAGACTTCTTTGTTCTTCGAGGTATAGCACCAAATTGTACCACCATCCTGGGACCCAAACGCCCAAAGTTCCAAAGTTAACATCATCAACAACTAACTGGCAAGTATTTCAAAACTATATCGATGAAAACCTGAATCTACAAATTCGCTTACATCATCCAGACGATATTGATAACGCAGTACACTATTTGACACAAACAATTCAGCCAGCAGCAAAAATAGTCACGCCCCCCCAAAAATAACGTACATTACTTAGAAAACAATATACCTGTACACATAAAACTACTTATTGCCCGAAAAAGAAGAGTACGGCGTATATGGCACAGAAGCCGCATTCCTATAGATAAAAGTGAATATAATAGATTACACGTCACTTAAAAATAGTGCTTTACGAAACCAGAAATGCTACATTCAATTTGTACATCACAAACTTAGCAGCAGAAGATCATAGCATCTGGAAGGCAACTAAATCACTTAAGAAACCGATCCAGCACATTCCACCCTTACAGAAAGGCGATGATAGTTGGACAAAAACAGAACAGAACAGCGGTAAAAGAGGTGATCTCACGATGTAATAACTAGAAAGCGCCTGGATTCGACCTGATTACTGGACATATCTTAAAACATTTACTCAGCAAAGGACTCGTTCTGCTGACCACAATTTATAACAGTATACTTCGATTAGCATACTTCCCGATCACCTGGAAATTTGCGCAAATTATTATGATCAATAAACCCAATAAACCCCCAAACAGAGCTACGTCTTATCGACCAATAAGTTTGCTCCCAACCATGTCCAAAATTATTGAAAGGCTTCTACAAAACGAATATTCGACGATACTGAGATACGCACATTAATACCGCCTCACCAATTTGGCTTTCGAGAAAGTCGATACAACAATGTCATCGTATAGTCAACATAATTCTCACATGCCTAGAGGAGAAAATCTATGTACCGCCGCTTTCTTAGATGTTGAGCAAGCTTTCGATTGTGTCTGGCATGTTGGTCTCTTGCATAAACTTAAATCCTGCCTACCCACACCTCATTACCTAATCCTAAAATCCTACCTCACAGACAGATGCTTCCAAGTACGAACTAATACAGCAACCTCAGACTACTACCCTATCAATTCAGGAGTCCCTCAAGGAAGTGTCATCGGCCCCCTTCTCGACTTACTTTTCAGGGCTGACATACCAAATACAACAGCTACCACAATAGCCACGTTTGCCGATGACACCGCTCTTCTATCCACAAGTGACGACCCACAAATAGCCACTCAAAATCTTCAAACACGTCTAAACCAACTGCAAGCCTTGCTGATCAAATGGAAAGTCAAAGTAAACCGCACCAAGTCCACGCAAATCACATTCACGAACAGGAACATCATATGCCCTCCAGTGACCCAAAGCTTACATGGAAAGCACACATTACTGCCAAGAAAACCCACATAAATCTAAAAATCCGACAAATGGATTGGCTCCTAGGTCGTAAATCTCAACTCTCTTCAAAAAATAAACTAATTCTTTGCAAGTGTGTCATCAAACCTATCTGGACGTATGGTGTCCAGCTCTGGGGTTGTGCCAAGCCATCAAACATAAAAATTCTGCAGAGGGTACAATCCAAAATACTCCGAATGATCTTTAATGCGCCGTGGTATGTAAGCAACAAAACTCTGCAATGAGACTCAGGCATACCGTGTGTGGAGGAAGAAATTATCTTGAACTGCTCGCTTACCCCAATGAAGAAGCCAGCACGCCTAACCCCAAATCACAAGACGGCTAAAGAAACAGTGGTCTACAGATGCGTTAAATCAGTGAGAGACAGATAATTTATTATATAAATATTCGGCAATGCTATCGCTAGATATCATCTCTCCTCATGTATTATACATTCACCGCATTTACTTATAGCTACTTATAGCAGGTTGTAAGTCCCCAGATTTTTTATAACAAAAAAAATTATATTAGGTTACATAACATTCAAAATTAATTTATAGCATTATAAATAGTAAATTTTATTTACTTAACTTAACTTAACTTAACCTTCATGCTATTCCCTTGCGGGGTAGGCAAAACAATCCCTCCCTTTCACAATATTTCTCCATGCTTTCTTATCTCCGCATACCTCACTAGCTTCAGCAAGATTCATACATTGTCTCTGACATGCCCTTTTATTTTTAAAACTCCTTATCTTTCCATTCTACTACATTCAGCCCAGTTTTACGCGACCTACCAGGCACGGCCTTACCTCTAACCTCAACCACATATATTTGCTTCGTTAATCTTGCGTTGTTCATTCTCTCAATGTGACCAAACCAACGTAATGTACTACTTTTATATCTATCCATCATCGTCTTTTCCTCGCCACACTCCTTCATTATACACTCATTATTTATCTTGTACCTTTTCGTTTTACCACATGCGCTTCTCAGGACTCTCATACCTATGGCATTTATTTTTCTTTCCAGCTTTTTTTGACATACCCATGTCTCACTTCCAAACAGTACTGATGGGATAAACCGGCCATTATAGATTGCTCATACTTTCATTTCTCATTATCGTTCACATACTTCCAATCACTTTCCTTCCAGCATTGCCCTTCGTCCAATCTCGCCCTCAATTGTAGCATCTGCAGTGAACATTTTACCCAGATAGCTCGTCCACTTGCTCCACAATTTCATCTTTCAGAGTAAATACTCCACTCTTCTTTCCACCTTCCCGATTGATCACCACAATCTCAGTCTCACAGACTGTGTCAAGCTTCCTCTGAACAGTTTGTAGCTCATCGGCACTGTCACTTAATAATACTGTGTCATCTGCATACACCAGAAGTCGTACATTTACGTCACCAACCATTACACCATTTGTATCGCTACATGCTTGTCTTCACATTTATCCATGTATACATTGAACAACCACGATGACATCACACAACCTTGTCGCACTCCTTGCTCAATATTAAAGTATTCACTCACAGCTCCTCTCACCCTAACACATGCCTGACTTCCGTTGTATACTGCCCTTATTTCGTTTATTAGACCTTTATTTACGCCACATTCATTTAATATTTCCTACAGATTCTCCCTATTCACTCTGTCGTATGCTTTCTCCAGATCTACAAACGCAGGTACAACTTCATTTTTAGACTTAAACAGTTTTCGATCACCTGCTGGAGAGCAACTATCTGATCCATACATCCTCTCCCTGGCATGAAGCCACTTTACACATCCCAAATCTTAGTTTGTGTAGTTTCTCGTACTCTATCAATCAGTGTTATTCCAAATACCCTACCAGGTACGCTGAGCAAACTTATTCCTGTGTAGTTCTTGCGATCACTCTTGTTCCCCTTACCCTTAAACAGTGGTACAATGTGGTACATTGCATAATTCACACATTATATATACGTATAAGCTTTGCACCCCCATACTCTAGCATTTCACCAGTGATTTCATCTACGCCTGCTCCCTTGCCGTTTTTCAACCTTCATACCGTTTTCTCTACCTCATTTATCCCAATATCCTTCTCAGTTTCATTCACCATTCCTTCTGCATTTTTCTTATTTAACCCTTCAGTCTTACTTTCCTCACTACTGTACAGCTTTCCGAAATATTCTTGCCAGCATTTCCTCACTTCAAAATCGTCCCATACTATTGCGTTGTTCATATTCATCACTCCTGCAGCGTTCTGTTTCGCGCCACGTTTTGTATTTTTGACCCATTTCTAGAAGGGTTTTTTGTTTCCCTCAAAATCATTCTGCATTTTTTCTCCTTCTACAGCCATCACTTCCTCTTTACTTATTCTCACTGCCTCCTTCGCTTCTTTGTTTCTTAATCTGTACACCTCATACAATCGCTTTTACTCAGTCTAATTTTTTACAGCAATCATTACCATATACGCATCTTTTTTCTTGCATACTGCCTTTTTTACCGCGTCATTCCACTAAGCACATTTTTTCTGTCTACCTACAGTCGCTCTTCCACATATCCGCACGGCACAATTGACAATACAGTTTTTCAAGCTTATCCATGCGCTTTCAACGGCAATGTCTTTTATTTGTTCGTTCCATATTATTTCATTCACATTCAACTCTTTACTCACAGCATCTGTGTACTTAATTCTTACACCATTATCCACTAGTTTGTCTACCCTAATTCTGGACGTTGGCACTACGTTTGCTTTCCTTCTCCAGACCCACTTTTGCCCTAAACACACTCTCGATACAACCAAAAAGTGGTCAGATCCACACTCCGATCGCGCATTGTTTTCGTGTCTTTCACCAGGTTTCTAAGCCGTTCATCCTACACTCTTAAGTCTATCATACTTTTTTTCATACTCTTTTGCCTCCGAACTTTCCTAGGACGCGTTCAGTATGTTCTTTCTCTACTCTCTACACCCTCTCATCCGTTCATATCTCCCACTATCATCAGTCTTTCGTTTGGCTTACATACGTTCAACACGTTCTCTACTTTACTCCAGAAGTTCTCACGCTTCTGGTCTCTCTCCATTCACCGGTGCATAGCATGCAATAAGAAAAATTCTTCGAAACTCCACTTTCATTCTAACCCACATTACCCGGGGAGATACCAATTCGTACTGTTTAACACATCTTTTTGCTCTTTCACTTACGATCGCCCAACTCCTTTTGCGCCATGCACTTCAGTCTCAACTCCTGACCATAGTGCTCGGATGCCATTCTCCATCTCCACAGCATCTTTTCCTTTGGGCTTTGTCTCCGATACACACAGAATGTCAAGGTGCCTTTCGTACATTACATTCGCAATTTCAAATTCTTTACCATGCATACCTCTAACATTCACGTACCGACTCGCCATTCATTCCTTGCACAGTCGTCCGCAACTAGGCCTGTGTGTTTCAACCTTGACCGCCCCTTGTAGCCAGGTCGATCCGAGGCAATTGTATTGTTCTCTTGAGTAATACCATAGCGAGCAGACCGGTTACTGGCCAAATCTTGTTTACTCTGGTGCGTAATACCACAGATGTACACACAACGTCTATGGTAATACGTAAGAAATATAATATTGTCAAGACAAACTCATTGTTATGTTCGTTTACAGCGTGAAAATGTGTAGTGAGAGAGTGTTTACGGATAGTGAGCTTGAGAAACTTTCGTGTTTCTGATAGTGATTCTAATGCTTCTGAAGAAGAAGACCATTTGTCCGAAACCGACATATATAATAGCGAATCGGTTGATGAAGTGGAAGCTACGATTTTAGATGAAGCTGATACAGATAATCACGTAACTTCAAAAGATGGCAATATAGTGCGGAATGAAAAGACACATCAATCGGGAAGGCTATCGGCAGCAAATATTATTTCGTTGATTCCTGGGTCAACAGGGTATGCTACTTCGCGAATAATTGATATAATATCCGCGTACTTCTTATATTTCATACTCAAAATTGTAAACATAATTTTGAAAATGTCGAATTTAGAAGGTAAAAGACTTTGTGGCAACACGTTTCAAGAACTAACATTAGTTGAACTAGAAGCATTGGCCTACTGTTTCTAGCTGGAGTGTATAAATCTCATGGAGAGGCAACAGTCAGTCTGTGGGATGGAAATGTAGGTCGTCCAATATTCAGAGCAACCATGTCCCTACAACGATTTCATGCAATTGCACGAATAATTCGCTTTGACGATAAAAAAAACTCGACCACAACGACCCCAAACTGATAAATTATCTCCCATACGAGACCTATGGGATGAATGGGTTACGATTCTACCTAAGCTCTATAATGTTCACGAAAATGTAACAGTAGATGATCAACTGGTACCTTTTAGAGGCCGTTGTCCTTTTAGACGGTACATCGCGAATAAACCTGCTAAATACGTAGTCAAGATTTGGACTTTATGCGATTCTGTAACTGCTTATGCATATAACATGCAAGTTTACCTCGGGGAAAAAAGAAGGTGAACCTCCAGATAGAGGTCAAGGTAAAAGAGTTGTGGTAGACCTTACTTATGGTCTAAAAGGTCACAACGTAACATGTGATAATTCTTTACCTCTTACGATCTGAAAAGAAAAATAACCATACTTGGCACTATTCGCAAAAATAATCCTGAACTGCCAGCCACATTAGTCTGCAACAGGAAAAAAATGTTTTCTTCAAAATTTTACTTTACCAAGGACACGTCGATAGTTTCCTATATTCCGAAACGGAATAAAAATGCTACGCTCATGAGCATCCTGAGCACCACGATAACGGAGTGTGTAACCAAGATCATAAAAAGCCGTTTATGATTTTAGATTACAACAAAACTGAAGGTGCTGTAGACACGTTAGACAAGTTAATAATAACATACATATGCAGACGGCAAACTAACATATGGCCAATGACTATCTTTTACAATGTCATGGACGTTTCAGATTACAACGCTTATGTTCTGTGGTGCGAAGTAACTCCAACCTGGAATGCTGGAAAACTTACAAAACGGCGACTATTTTTTGAAGAACTGGGTGGTTCCTTAAAATTCCTTAAAATATGTAATTTTTGTCCCTCTTCAAATGATAATAAAACTAATATGGTATGTTGTAATAGTTCAAAATACCTATGTAAAGCTCATGTATATTACTACTTAAAAATAAAATAACGTAATAAAATGTAATAAATAATAAATACTACATCTTATTTATTATTATTATTTACTGTTATATCAATTTAACGACAACTATAGGCTCCCGGCTCGTAATGAACACAATAAGGAAACCAAAATGTTAACACAATAGGGGGCTTAAATAGGTTTTCGCATCTTATAATTTAAAAAAGGCATAATAGTACGCCTTAATTTTAGCTTTTGATATGTCCAGGTTTTTTCCTACTTGAACTTGAGTGGATGATGTGATATTGCAAAAAATCCACCTACGTGATTTTTCTTTTGCGTAAAATTTGGCTCTCTTTCGTAACGATCTCGAAATAAAATACTTAAATAATTGTAGTCTGCCGACTTTAAAATCACTTCCAACTTCGATTATTTGAATCAATGTAATAAAAAATTACGTACGTCTAACATTCGGTCTCTTTTCTCATTGTTTTTATATTTTCAAAATAGTACTTAGATAAATTAAGTTCCAAAATAACATTTTATGCATAAATATTTATTAAATAACTTACCAGAATTATTATCCAACGAAATAGTTTAAAATACTTTTTCCGGTAGAAAACACACCTGTCTACTGTAAGCATGTTTGGACGTAATTCAGAATATTTAATTTATTACGCTAAACAATTGGTATTTTTCGTTATATTTTCATGCATTAATGTAAAATGGATTATTTTGATTGTTACCATAAGTGAATGTTGATATTTTTAGTGAACGAAAAAACGTGTCGATGGTACAGCTAGTATCAGACAGTTTAATTCTGTTCTTTAAAAACCTCTATATCTCATGTGTCATGTTATAACATTTACCTAATTGGCTTATCTGACTATTAATCCCTTAAATTATTTTTTACAATATTTTTCTAATTAATGCTATAAAATAACAAATACTAAAAGTCTGTACCAATAAAGTAGTTTTACAGACATTGAATAGCTAAAAACAGTATAGCGCTGTATAGAGGGCGTTGCGATTGTATTGATTAAAAGACTAGCTTTACTTGAGGGTTAATTTAAAACATAATATATTGAATTTTTGTAAACTGCATGATTTGTGGTTAATAGAATCATGACCTTGCATAATAAACGTACTCTGATGTACTAGAAAGACATTATTTTACATAAAAACGATAAAGTAACAAATTTTCCTTTTTTCTTCTTTATATAAAATTCATTCACATTTCTATAAGAAATGTGTAGTAGCTTGACCTAAAAAAATAAAAAGCATATTTAATGTTTTTAAGTATTTATAAGAATTTTTCATTTCAAAACATTGTAACTAGAAGCTGATTATATCAATTAATGTCCAGATATTTTATCTTAATTATAGTAACAAGCAATCACTGGTACCCATGGCAAACAAGAGAAACTTAACATAGAATACAGGTGTTACAGCTATGTCACTGCTCATAAGTAATATATCACGAGTGTTCTTAAAACAAAATTTACAATTCTTTTTCAATTTTAATAATTTCGGCAATGCCGTCGTACATTTCCTTGACAGCGTCATATTCAGTAAGACCCATACGGCGCTTGTTGGAAATATCGTAAACACCGCCTTCAGCTTCTGTATGTTCACCACGAGTTCCACGTACTTGTAAATTGTGTTTGGCAGCAACTTCCTCTAATTGGGCTTTATTGGCAGCTAACTTTGGTACTTTGATATGTACAGATGCACGCACTGTTGTACCAAGATTTGTTGGGCAGAATGTTAAAAAACCCAAACGATCGTTGTGGGAAAACGGAATACGTTTCTCGATGTCATTGACGGCGGTGACAAGACGGCGATAAACTTCTCCTAAATCTCCACCCATTTGCATTGAAATAATTCGAAGATGATCTTCTTCGTTACACCAAACTAAAAAGGTTTTTTTATCGTTGTGGAAAATACCACGACCAGTAGGCCAGAAGCGGCAAGCATTGGCGGCTTGTAAAAAACGATCACCTTCCTTAAATAAGAAATGATCGTCAATGAGTTTTTGTTGTACTTCTTTGGACATCCCAGTAAGAGGATAAAATGTGCCTTTAAGTTCTTCTTCAAGGCCAGATAAAGTTGCAGATACTTTATCTTCCATTTCCTTATATTGTTCTTCGGTTAAGCAAGGATTGAAAGGATATCCTTCCATTGATCGTCCCATACGGACACGAGTGGATACAACAAATTCATTGTTGGGGTCCAAATTACCAAAGGTGCTGACATCTCCCAAATTTTTTGGTGGATGTTTATCGGTTTTTTTAAATCCAAAATGATAATCCTCAATTACGGGGTCAAATAAGTCGGCAAACACAGTATAAGCTTCAGCGTCGGGTGCGTATAAACCGACACCTGAGTCGTGATTTTCAAAGCCTAAAAGCTTATGTGTCACACAGCGTTCATTAAAAAATTAGGCTTACCTGATTGTACTACATCTAAAAGAGTAGATCCAAAGCTGGTTTTCTTAGTCTTTAGATTGTCAAAGACTTCTTGTGTTAAATATTTATTCAACAAAGATGTTGAACCAGATGCTTTTATTTTTTTGAAACCAGCTTCGAGTTTTTCTAAAACTTCGGCGTCAACCATTGTCTCTGATTTCCTGTAAATAAAAAAATACTTTAAAATTATTACTATTAAAAAGCATTTAAAAGTACCATTTAGAAAGCAATTTCAATTTTTGAATTACATTAAAATAACCAATAACAACAACTTAATTCGTATATTTTTAGAGATACAATCGTTTTGCTGAATTTCTTGGCAACTCTAAAATAAGAAAATGGCAAAAGCGTAAGCAAAAGTAAAAGAAGTAGTAGCGTACTTTATATTTTATACGATGACATGTAAAATACAAGACACAGAAAAGAAAAGAGCGAAGGCATCCACTGGTTTCCAGACACACCCGCACGGTGCTATTGACCCATGCAGACATCAACACCATACGAATAGTACAAACCCCGACTCATCCTCTTTGGGATTTTTGGCATCCTTTGACGCACAGCCACCCATTCTGTTAATTTACTAAATAAGTGAACACTTATACACTAGGAACAAGTGGATGGAATAACTAATCGGCATGAGGTTGCGGACGCCGCCCTATATAGTAAGGCAATCGCCGGTCTATCTTGAATTCGTTGTACAGCCGCACAGGGTTTCCAACTCTGACTGAAGGTGCAAGCTTTAGACAGACAGGGACAGGGCGCAGTTTTCCAGGATCGATAGACGCACATCCACGAGCGCCGACCAATCCAATACTATAATTTCTCCAATTTGTTCTAGCATCCCCTACTTGACCACTGACATGCAGTTTTAACTTTATTTTTGCGTAACATTGAAATAATTTCTTTACAAAATTTGTTTCTATTAAAATGCATGACACACTAACCTAACCGTTTTTGTGCATCCGCCGATTACAGTCCTAACGAATTCGACTTTTAAAAAGTTCAGCCTTCTTGCGATCATCATTTTAAATTGCGTACATTGTTTTGTTAAAAACTGTTAGATATTTTATCTATCAAAGTTTATTAAAGCAGTGTAGCATAAACCTATTAAACTTGAAACACTGCTAACGCAAAGCACTTTTCATTTCATTTGTGGGTTGTCTGAAACAATATGAACTTTAAGGTTTTATTTTAAAATAGTGTATGGATTTACAGATCAGTTTTCTATTTGAAATTTAAACATGCGTAAAAAATTCTAGTTAGTAATTTCTATCCGATTAACAAAAAAAATTATTAATTAAATACAATTCATTACAATATAAGTAGGTGTTATTAGTTCTTTGTTTTGAAAAGTTACTTATGTTTCTCCATAACTCAAAACGGTATATGGAAAGAATTCGAATAATGATACGCAATTTAAATCTGAAATAAATCCACTCGTGGTATTATAAAATTATAAATAACAACCAATTTTTAGTTACTTCATCAAACTCAGCCTTTTTGATTCAGGGCCTTGTTTTAATGGCCTACACAAATTGTTTGCTTTCGAAGGATATATGTTGTTTAGAGGGTGAAAATTTTAGTAGTAAATATTACATGCTGATAAACACGCAATGAAGCATTTTTGTATTTGCAAACATGTACAATAATACAACAGATACTGCTGGGCTATTAGCCCAACCAGAACATGTATTTGTAGGCCATGGCAAACGTAAATTATATACGTCAGATCCGAGGGAAATAAAAACCTTAAAAACGTTTTTAAACAACTCCTATTAAATCAACGTAAGCAAAGTACAATTTTTGATGCAGTCTACATTTCGTGCAGTTCCCTTATCATATGCATAGCCGCTCACGCACCACCCGAATCACTTTATCATAAAATTTGGCCGCAGTATGTGGCCACGCGTTGTGTTGCGAAAGAACACCGTTACTCCAAAATCCTCGCCTTTTGGTTCTGATACTAACATGAGAAAGTTCTTCAGTTCTGACTATGTGACACTGGTAACACTAACTCTATTAGACATGTAACCCATTTTTTCAGAAAAGCATCTGCTTTTGCCTTGTGTCGACTGCAAAAGTATCAATCTATAGTTATTTCAATTTGTTTAATACACATTTTGTTGACACTCTATGAAACTGAAGGATATCGTTGATAATATGGAAAAAACCATGACTCACTTTCAAAACTACAGCGACTACAACAAGGGTTATACAAAGATTTCCTTACACTAAGACTTTAACTGCCGAATTTGAAACTAAGGCGTTACAAAACGGTTTGCTGTTCATGTCGGTGACAAACAGCTACGCAAGTTCCTATTCATACACGTATTGGAGTAACAAGCATGATTTTCCACATTGTAATGTACCTTTCTTCATTCTACGATGAATATGAGTGGGTTCACGAAATTAATATTTCTACCAACCAGTAAGAGAAGGTATCTGTCCGGTGCATATTTAAGACTCTTTTAAGGTTTTTATTTGACCTTGCCTCTTATAATATAAAAAACTTTAAAATAGTATTTTAACACCGAACAAAATACACCACTGTGTTGATAGGATGTTATTACATGCCTAACACATAAAATGAACCGGTGATCGTATTCATTTGGATGAATTTGATTGTGAGGAAAATAATTCTAGACATAAATTCACATTGTTGGGTGTAAGTGTTTATTTAGTTCAACTATTATATATATTTTTGAAATTTATATTCCACCAAACGTTTTGCAGGACATCTTCCTAACAGCTATAGAGTTTCTGGAACAACTTGAGTATTATCGTCAAACTAATTATGTAATTGTAGGCGATTTTAATGTAACGCACTTTAATAGTCCCAATATCAACGATATTAAATGTAAAATTGATATGTTAAATTTTATTGATACTGAGCATTAGCCTTTACTTTTAATGAAATATGTAACATTAACGTTAATTTCCCAGTTAGTTCTTCAGTAAAACCTACAAGTTTAAAAATTCTAACATAACCCAGTTATGCAGTGATCTTATGAACATTGATTGGAGTTTCTTGAATTGTATTGAAGAGGTCAATTAAGCTTGCAGTAAGTTTTATAATGTGCTTTATTCTTTATTCCATATTCCCGCATACAGAAGTAAGGGTAAGTGAATCTTTCTACCCTGGTTTACGCCAGAACTTATTAAAAACATCTAACGGAAAGATTTTTTTTTAAATTGCTGAAGAAAACCAATTGTGATCTGATACGTCATGAATTTAAAAGTCTTCGGTGAAGTATGAAGATTCAATATGCTGCTGCTTATAAAAGTTACGTTGCGAATATTGAATCTTCGATTGCTTCTGATCCCAAATGCTTGTGGTTGTATTTTCAAGCAAAGAATTCCAGAAAATATGATTTACAGTAATAGTACTCTTGGCGATCTCCAGTCGATTGTTAATTCCTTTAATTATTGCCTTACCTGCCTTACCAAATTATTATTCATCTGTCCCTGTATATAATAACATGCCTGCTAAGATTAACGATGAAGAGGTTGTTTTAGCCATATCTAAACCACCAAATCCCTTCTTGTTTCATAAACACCTTTACTGACGCTTTTATTCAACCCTTGAGTATTATTTATAATCTGGCAATCAAAAAATGTGCTGTTCCTAACTGTTAGAATGTGGCTCGAGTACGTTCTGTGTTTAAGAATGAAAATCCGGGTAATGTTTCAAACTATAGACCCATAAGTATTTTATCAAACTTTGCCAAAATATTTGAAATAATACTTTATGCAAGAATTTATCCATTATGTCGCCAATATGTGTCATTAGACCAACATGGTTTTATGGAGCGTTGTTCGACGATTTCTAATGCGGTATTTTTTACGCAATTTATTTCGAATGCACTGGATAGCCATAGGCAAGTTGATGTTATCTACTCAGATTTCTCCAAGGCTTTTGACAAAGGGGACCATAACATAGTAGTACAAAAACTATACTGTTTTGGATTTTCTGACTCGCTTTTACACCTGTTTATTTCCAAAATAGAGTTCAATATGTCCAATACAATAGCTACAAGTCGATCTCATCTGCAGTCTCAAATCTGGGCCCGTTCCTGTTCTTATTATTTATTAATTATTTGCCCTTGTCAATTTCATGTAACCAACTATCTTTTGCTGACGACCTAAAAATATACTCTGTTATCAACACGATACCTGACTGTGTCTCTCTTCAAACCCAAATGGATAAAGTGCGTGTGGTATTTTAAGAACAACCTTCACTTAAGCATGAATAAATGCAAAGTTCGTATTCAAAAAATCTCGATCAATATTATACCCATATAAATGCCAGTCGGTTGTATTTAATATATGCTCTTCGATTCAAGATTTAGGAATAGTATTCGATAGCAAACTTTCTTTTGTCGAACATATATCAGCCACGTGTGCTGCTGCGATTAGGACACTTGGCTTTTTAATTGGAAATTGTAGCACATATTGCTGCACTAAAATCTTTACATATGGCATTTGTTCGATCAAAACTCGAATATGGATCTGGTTTCTTGGAAGTACAGGGTAGGTACATTTTCATATTTTAAAAAGGGTATCTCCAAATGAACTGAATTTTATCATTACAATAGTATTCGTTAACAAAATTTTAGGGATATTTAAATAAATGCTCTGTGCTATTTTAATTGTTGTGTTTAAATCGTTCCTTCAGGATACCGAACCAGAAAATTTAGTTATTAAAGTAAACACGTAAATGGATATCTTTAGCCTCTTTTCACACGAGTACAGCGTCCGATGGATATGCGGTCGTATTTTTGTTTTCGCACTACTTCGGACACTTGCATAACCGCGCTCATTTATGCTCATACACTTCGCAATCGAATACCCGGCATTGGAAGATTTAATCCTGCACGTGCGAAAAGAGGCTTACAATTAATGGAAATGGATAACCGATTTCTTATAATTAACACGTGGGGATACGTTAAATCCCAAAAATAATATTTGAACAATAATGGCATAAAATTATCTTTTTGTACGGTTTCATTCATGTAAAAAAAACCTCTTTATTTTCTGCATATTTCAACAAAACCTGTTGAATTACGTGTTTTTACACCGAATTTTTTACATAGAATCACAGATTATTTGCTGTGCTTTTAATATTAAATAACATGAAAGAACTCAAATTCTGTACATCGATTGGCGGTAAATTTAATAATTCTATACTTGCAATCTCTAGACACTTCAAATAAAGAGCCATAAACAAATATATTTATAACCATACGTGACCTTGTTGATATTGTATTAAGGGACAGTGTTTCAACAATAAACAGAGGCAACTAGATATTTTGACCGTACGAGTAGTGAGTGCGTAGATCATTATAGATTTCTGTAAGTTAGTAGATCTTAATTTTGGAGCGGGCATCTGTATTTAGAATGGTGATATTGTTGGTGTACTTTTGCTTTAGATTTAACTCGCCAGGCGTTTAAGTCCAAATCACCGTAGTCAATTTTTAACATGTGATGAACTATCTGTAGTGTGTATACATCTGTGGTATTACTAACCAGGTTTAACATGCAATCTCTTGACATTCGGAGAGAGATTTCAAGTGTAATGTTTCTCTATAAGTTCTTCTCCATTTTCATGTTCCGCGTATTTCTGCACATAATTACTATAACTTTTTATCATTCACGTCCGTACACTAACATTCTTCTTAAATCACCTGGCTCTGTTATGTGAAATATGCGAATAACATTTCTAGCGTGTGTGACCTTAATACTTGCTCTGAGTTAGAAATAAAGGCATTACCATGCTATTTGCAGTCATCTGATTATTATTACTATTTTTTTTTTAATTAAATATTGATGTTGCGATATCTTAACACGTGACTAAGCTACATTATTTTGTCTTAATTTGTCTTTTTAACTGTAGGGAGCTCTCTTCTTTAATTACGTGTATCTGTTAGATATATCTGAGTATATTGTCAGTGTGCTTTTGAATGTCTTAAACATTGTCCTGTAATTGGATTCGGTGCTGTTGGGCAATAAACTGCTATTATTATTATTATTATTATTATTATTATTATTATTATCATTATTATTATTATTATTATTATTATTATTTATTTGTCTATTTTCTCTGTTGGTTACAGGTATGTATGTATACATTTACAGCACTTTATATGCAGGTAAATATAACTTAGTCTAATATACATTTAGAACTCTCCTAACTATGTTACAGGTATTTAGCAGTACTGCTTTTTGCATGTGAACATATAATCTTGGATTCACCTGTAGAACTTTTAATCCATTGTGTATTTTTTTTTGGAATTTCGCCAGTAGCCGCGATTACTATTGGAACGATTATTACTTTGTCTATTTTCCACATTTTCTTGATTTCGTCTGCTAAGGGCATGTACTTATTTATTTTGTCTGTGTGTGGTTTTTTTATGTTATTTATAAGTGGCACTGAAATATCTATGAGGTATGTAATTTTTGTTTTGTTTTAGGGTTAATACTATATCTGGTATATTGTTCGGAATAGGTCTATCCGTTATTATTTGACGATTCCAATAAATCTTTGTTTCTTGGTTTTCACTCACGGAAGGCGGGTTATCGGTGTAATAGGGAACGTTTTCTTTTAGATCCATGTATTTTATTTGTAATTCTTGGTGTAATATTTTTGCTACTTGATTATGTCTATCGAGATATGCTTTTGGTGCTAGCATTGAACATCCAGAAATGATGTGTTCGATGTTTTCGTCTACACTCCCACACATTCTGCATTTGGTAGTATCTAAGTTTTCCTTAATTATATTTTTCCGATACACTCTTGTTGCTGTACTTGATCCTGTATAGCCACTATAAAACCCTCTGTTTCAGGAAAAATATTACCATTTATAAGCCATGCTTGAGACGCAGAACTGTCTATTTCGTTATTTTCTAATGTAGTTGGATAACGTCCATGAAGTCGCTTGTTCTTCCATTGCTCTTTTAACTCAGAGAGGCTTGAAATTTTAGAGTTAGGGTTATAATCTTTGTTGGTGAGCTTTAACGGTGATATGTTTAAGTCTGCTTCCAGTATTGCTTGAGGAATTCGGCTAGTAACTGCCTTTTGCATGAAATACTGGCGAAGCTTTTCTATTTGCCTGTGATGTCGAGCTTTGATACATGGTATTCCACGACCTCCGCGACATCTTGGTAAATGAAACCTTTCGATTGAACTATGCGGATGGTGGCATCTGTGTTTATAGAAAGCTTTTCTAGTGCTAATATTTAGTGCTTCTAATTCAGTATTAGTCCATTTCAATACACCAAAGCTGTATGTTAGAATCGAAGTAGCATAAGTGTTTACTGCTAAACCAATATTTCGTGCAGATAGTTTTGATTTAAGTATAGCATTTACTCGACTTAAATATTTTTCTGTTACAATTCTCTTAGACAGCTTTTGATCTATCCCCTGAGCTTGAATGTATCCCAAATATTTATATTTTTCATTTTCTGTCATATTTAAGATCATAACTTGACCATTACTTGCTGCATATCCTGAATTTTCAATCCACTTTCCATTTGTCATTGTATTAATCCTACACTTATCTAACCCAAACTTCATTTGGATATCGGAACTGTACTTTGCAACACAATCCAATAACGTATGTAGATGTTGTAATTTGATGGAACAGCTTTAAATCATCCATGTACCATAAATGATTTAACATCGTTGTGTTTATTAAATACCCTTTGTTTTGCCTGTTTAACAGTGTAGTTAAAGGTCTTAATGCTAGGCAGAACCAAACTTAAGGAATCCCTTGAAAATTCCTCTACATATTTGTAGTTTGCCAGCATCAATAGAACTAAAAGGTGAATTTAATAGTACTTTTGTATTCCAGGTTGACATTGCATAAGTTAAAAAATTCAGTGTGTTGTCTTCAACTTTGTATAATCGTAATATTTGAAGTAACCAGGAATGAGGAATGCTGTCAAAAGCTTTTTGATAATCAATATAAGCTGTATAAAGCGAGTGTTTCTTCTTTCTTGCTGTCTCAGTTACTACTGAATCAATTATTAACTGCTCTTTACAACCTTGCGACCCTTTTCTGCATCCTTTCTGTTCTTCATCTAGTAAGTTGTTTATTTCTAGATGTTCATATAACTTACTTAATTCAGTGTGTTGTCTTCAACTTTGTATAATCGTAATATTTGAAGTAACCAGGAATGAGGAATGCTGTCAAAAGCTTTTTGATAATCAATATAAGCTGTATAAAGCGAGTGTTTCTTCTTTCTTGCTGTCTCAGTTACTACTGAATCAATTATTAACTGCTCTTTACAACCTTGCGACCCTTTTCTGCATCCTTTCTGTTCTTCATCTAGTAAGTTGTTTATTTCTAGATGTTCATATAACTTACTTGTTATTATAGATGTTAGTAATTTGTATATTGTCGGAAGGCAGGTGATAGGTCGATAATAAGATGGATTTGGATTGTACTCTTCCGTTTTCAGTAATAAATATGTAACCCCGCTGGTCATAAATAGTGGCATTTGTTCAGGATTTTCTAATTTATTATTATTATTATTATTATCATTATTATTATTATTATTATTATTATTATTATTATTATTATTATTATTATTTTGCAGCATCGGTAGTAGCTATAATTTTAGTCAGTACAGTTTCAATTTTAATTTTAAGTGTGAATGATGCTACAAAGTTGTATGTTGTAATGTGGACATCCTCACATTTTCTTGTGGCGCGATTAAAGAAATAATCTATTAACAATATTTTTTTGTTTGTCTTTGATGGTACAAAAATGTAAACTGGCAATCAAAGTCGGTAGAAACTAGACTGTCCAGCTCAACTTTTGTGTTTCGTTGTTAAGTTGCAGTCCATGGTAACTTAACAAAAATTCAAATAATAATATTTTGATGTAATGAATTGAAGCTTTTTTGGACGAAATGTAGATTATCGTTTCATAGGTTGAGATCACTAATGTGATGTCAAAGTGAATTTATACTACATTTTATTGAACTGATTGGCAAATCAATATTGACCCCAGATGGTTTGTTAATTAGTTTTGATGTGGATTCCTTGTTCACGAATGTACCAATAAATGACGTCTTACAACTATTAGAACGACATTGCAACCACAACGAGATCAAATTTTATTTAAACATTACATCACATTACATCATCTTTCTTATTATATTATTCCTCTTATCATCAACAGTTAAATGGAGTTGCTATGGAATCTCCAATTTCACCATCGATTGCAAATTATTTTATGGAACGTTTCGCGTAACTGGCTCTAAATAATGCATCTAAGAAAACAAAACTTTGGCTTATATATGTTGGTGATATTTTTGCTATCTGGCCTTTTGGGGAAGAAGAATTAATGGTGTTCCTAAACCATTTAAACAATCAACATACAGACATTAATTTTATAATATTCCATATATCGTAAGCCAACTAATACCGATCAATATATTAAGGCTTCATCACACCATCATCCAGTACAAACGTTTAGTGCGATAGGTACGAATTTTGTACAACCGTACCACAAAGATTTGACATCCTGATAAACTACAAAATGAATTAAACAATTTTGAAAAGGTCTTCATAAATAATGGCTTCAACAAACAACAAATTAAAAGTCGTTTAACAGAGACAAACGACGCATACGGATGATAAACTTACAACTTCAAATAAGTTTGACATTTTACCTCTCCTTGCAAACACAACGAACAAAATTGGTAAAATATAACAAAAGCATAATATAAAACTAGCTTATAAAATCAGTATTAAAATTCGAAATGTTCTGAATTCTGCTAAAGACCAAATACCATTACATACATGTGGTGTTTACGAAGTACCATGCTGTTGTGGTAAAATTTACATTGGTGAAACTGGAAGAAGCATTAACACCAGGTTAACAGAATACAAAAGACACTAAGGTTTACTTCATCCCACTAGATCAGCAATTGCTGAACATACCTTAAACACAATTTCAACAGACAAGAATTCTAACTAACTGTAGGAGTTGGTGTACAAGGAAGATTGGAGAAGCTATTGAAATTCTGAAACAGCTTAACAACTTGAACAAGGATAATGGAATATAGACTGTCCGATACCTGGTGCCTATTTTCAAGAATTGAAGGTTGTACAGTGATTTAATTTTAATTCTCTAGTTACCTCATTAATATTTATCACTTTGATGTTATCTTGTCAATATTTGTCACTTTAATATTTTTTCCCAAATAAAGCGTTATTTTTAAATATTCGACTGAAATAGGATCTATTCAATTTTTTTTACAAAATTGCACTATTAATATCGTTTTTCAATTTTGAGGATACCAAAATATGTGTACTTTAAAATATTTTGAATTTAACTAATCTAATCTGGTCTACCAAGCTTTCTTAGCGATATTGGTCAGCAATAAATGCATTTTTAACATCGCGGATAAAGTGGGTAGGGTGAAATATATTTACCTTAAATCTATATGTAACCAACTAAAATTAAGCTATTAAATTTTGTTGGATAAATTTATGCATTGAACATCAAGCTTAGTCCTTAGGTGAGTTTTTAACGTGGTTGATGATATGTAGATTCCAGAATACCCATGTTCAAAAAAATAAAACTAGACATGTACGCTTTGTTTTGGGCAAAACTGATCGTTAAGTGTAAATTTTTGATATGCCTGCCAACTATGGGTATCAAAATGTAGTTCCTAAAGGTTGTATCTACTCAACTTAATTTTTTGAATAAATGTATGTGACTTTCAAGAAAGGATGATGCCAAATTATATTTGCCAAAAATGTTGTATTTAAAATCTTAACCGTCCAAACACGCAAGTAAACAAAAAAATGTATTATATGCACATAAATCATAGGTTAAAGTAAATTAGTAGTTCTTAATACAGTTCTTTATCTAATGTATCTCGTATTGTCTTATTTTCAAAATAGGATGGTAGTGGAACGTTTTTAGTAATTCACAATACTCGTCACTTAAATAACGTAGCGGTAGTAACACAACTACACATTACATAACTGTTTGAGTTCTTATTATTTAGTCATCTCATATACAAATGGTAAATATCATTCAATTGCTAACTGAACAGATTTCAAGAGTAGCAATCAATTCTCGTCAAATTATTATTAAAAGATGTCTTGTACTTTATGATACTGACAACAAAGGCACATTCTTCTTTTGAAGTAACGGCACTGAACTTTTCCATTGCAACACAAATCAGCGCTAAACTATCGTAAAATACAAAAGGTAAAAACTAGAGGATGGTCATCTAGCATATATTTATTACCTCCCCCATTTTGGTATTTTAATCTCTGAATTGCTAACTCTTCTTTACATTAGAACAATACAGTGAAACATATCTCAAAAGCATTTGACCAAGTTTGGAATATATATATATATATATATATATATATATATATATATATATATATATATATAGCGTGTTTCTAATAGGTGCGGAAAAAATGCTCCCACAAATTTCTGAGGCTAAAATATGACTATCTAACCCGATTTACCTCAGTCCAAAGGTGGTTGATTTCGGAGATCCATAGTGTCAAAAGTTCAATTTGGATTTAGTTTTTCATAAATAATTTTTGTAATAATTGGTGTATTGTCACAATATTCGGCTAGGGGGGGTTTTTCGGGGTGGAAAATTAAAATCTGCTCTCATTTTCAATGTAAAGTTTAGAGGGTGCCGAGTGCGGTACTTTGCATACATTTAAAACGAAATAACTTTTTTTGAGTCACAATGTATTTAACTTTAAAATAAAAATTCTTATTTTTCAACGTCTTTCAACTAAGAAATGTATACCTGGTAAGACTTGATTTGAGCAACCGTTTCTGAGATATCTGGATTTAAAAAATTCATTTCGTATATGCATACACAATATGAAGAGAAGGCGTTTTAATAAAATAACTCTCAATAAAAAGTGCTGTCAAATTGAATCTAAAAAAATTATAATACTGTTTTCTCTTGTTGATTCTCTTGATACAGTGTTGCTTTTTGTCGATGTTTATGTTTTAAATTGCGAGTAGTACTGGAATATTGTGAAAAGAATTAGCAAGTGCCAGTGAATTATCAAACAATTTGCAAAGAAATGATCGATACGTTATTGGTTTTTGGATATTGCCAAGGAAATGGTTTAAAATCTTGCAGGCTATAGAGTCGAAGATTTGCCAACCGAAGATTACCAAACCCTAAAACCTTTGCGGCAGTTGAAAGACGTCTTCGTGAAACGGGTAGGTTTGCGTCTGTTTCTATTAATTATGGTCGTGCACATACAGTAAGAACTCCGGAGGTTGAGGAAGATATTCTAAATCAGACTGAAGAAAATCCAAAACTCAGCAGCAGAAGATTGGGCTTACAGCAAAGAAACAGTTAATAGGGTAACCAGAGAACAACTACTGTATCCATTTCATGTTCAATGGGTACAGGATCATTTATCCCATGATTCTAAAGCACGCATAGGTTTCTGACGGTTTATCCAAGAACAAAGAAATTAACGTAGAAACTTTACACGAAGAATTGTATTCACAGATGAAGAAAATCCTCATGCGACTAAAGTTACCCATTATCAGCATGAGTTCAAGGTCAATGTGTGGACAGGAATCATTGACACTTTCATAATTGGTCATGTCATTTTACCACCTCGACTAAATGGCGCAAATTATTTGGAACATCTACAAAACGAATTACACTTATTACAACTTCGAAGGGGATGTGGTTTATGCACGACGGTGCGCCTCCACATTTTACGTTAAACGTATGTAATTATTTGAACGAACAGTGCCCAAATAGATGGATAGGTGGAGGCATTGGTGCACCCGCAAATTGGTCAGCTCGATCCTCTGACATGACCCCGGTGCATTACTTCTTGTGGGGAAAACTGAAAACCGTTGTGTAACTTTTTTGAGTCACAATGTATTTAACTTTAAAATAAAAATTCTTATTTTTCAACGTCTTTCAACTAAGAAATGTATACCTGGTAAGACTTGATTTGAGCAACCGTTTCTGAGATATCTGGATTTAAAAAATTCATTTCGTATATGCATACACAATATGAAGAGAAGGCGTTTTAATAAAATAACTCTCAATAAAAAGTGCTGTCAAATTGAATCTAAAAAAATTATAATACTGTTTTCTCTTGTTGATTCTCTTGATACAGTGTTGCTTTTTGTCGATGTTTATGTTTTAAATTGCGAGTAGTACTGGAATATTGTGAAAAAGAATTAGCAAGTGCCAGTGAATTATCAAACAATTTGCAAAGAAATGATCGATACGTTATTGGTTTTTGGATATTGCCAAGGAAATGGTTTAAAATCTTGCAGGCTATAGAGTCGAAGATTTGCCAACCGAAGATTACCAAACCCTAAAACCTTTGCGGCAGTTGAAAGACGTCTTCGTGAAACGGGTAGGTTTGCGTCTGTTTCTATTAATTATGGTCGTGCACATACAGTAAGAACTCCGGAGGTTGAGGAAGATATTCTAAATCAGACTGAAGAAAATCCAAAACTCAGCAGCAGAAGATTGGGCTTACAGCAAAGAAACAGTTAATAGGGTAACCAGAGAACAACTACTGTATCCATTTCATGTTCAATGGGTACAGGATCATTTATCCCATGATTCTAAAGCACGCATAGGTTTCTGACGGTTTATCCAAGAACAAAGAAATTAACGTAGAAACTTTACACGAAGAATTGTATTCACAGATGAAGAAAATCCTCATGCGACTAAAGTTACCCATTATCAGCATGAGTTCAAGGTCAATGTGTGGACAGGAATCATTGACACTTTCATAATTGGTCATGTCATTTTACCACCTCGACTAAATGGCGCAAATTATTTGGAACATCTACAAAACGAATTACACTTATTACAACTTCGAAGGGGGATGTGGTTTATGCACGACGGTGCGCCTCCACATTTTACGTTAAACGTATGTAATTATTTGAACGAACAGTGTCCAAATAGATGGATAGGTGGAGGCATTGGTGCACCCGCAAATTGGTCAGCTCGATCCTCTGACATGACCCCGGTGCATTACTTCTTGTGGGGAAAACTGAAAACCGTTGTGTATTCTATGCCAGTACATACAGAAGAATTAAGGAGATGTATTCAAACTAGTATTGACGATTTGAGAAATGATGACGAAATGCTCCAGAGAGTCCAATTTAATTTTTGTACGACGTATTAATCTTTGTACACACGAAAATGGAGGTCATTTTGAACACTTGTTGTAAACATTTTTTTTCATTGACTTTTGTTGTTGATAATTGATAAATTTATTAACTGTTTTTACTCGAGAATAAAATTGAATCAAAATTTTAAACACAGATATCTCAGAAGCGGTTGCTCAAATCAACTCTTACCAGGTATATATTTTTTAGTTGAAAGACGTTGGAGAATAAGAATTTTTATTTAAAAGTTAAATACATTGTGCCGCAAAAAAGTTATTTCGTTTTAAATGTTATGCAATGTATCGCAGGTGGCGCCCTCTAAATTTTACATTGAAAATGACAACAGATTTTAATTGTTCACCCCGCAAAACCCCCCCTGGCCGAATATTGTGACAGTACACCAATTATTACAAAAATTATTTATCAAAAACTAACTCCAAATTGAACATTTGACACTGTATCTCCGAAATCAACCACTTTTGGACTGAGGTAAGTCGGGTTAGATCGTCATATTTTAGCCTCAGAAATTTTTCCGCACCTTTTACAGACACTCTATATATATATATATATATATATATATATATATATATATATATATATATATATATATATATATATATATATATATATATATGTATATATATATATATATATATATATATATGATGTAGTAAGCTATCAAGTTTAATGGAAAACATAAATGTAAAAACCATTGGTATAGTTTTTAACCGTGTTCGAATAATTTTTCAATTGACCACGTAATTTTGAGCAAGGGTTCACACATCTGACGTTTTTTGTATAGTTTTTTTTTTGCAAAAATTGATTTTTACATGGTCAAGGGCGGAACCAAGGAAGCATTTTTTAACGGTTGTAAAAGCCGCATAATAGGAATCGGCTCTTTTCTGACAAAATTTGAGGAAGAAATTGGTTTTCTGACGAAATATGAAAGGCATAACATCGTATATTGATCTTCCGTAATTAATAAAATAAACCTAACTGACGGACGCTAATGTTAACTTTTTCTCAAGAGTGAAAAAGTCGCTACTAAAATTAACTAATCATTTCAAATAAATATTGTACAGTTATAACAACCAATTAAATTTCGATCGTTCAAAATAAAAGGAACATCAATATACTGACTTTTTCTGAAATTGATACTTGTTAATATAACATAATGACATATGGATGTTTAAAACGCACATTATAAGGTTCAAGCAGTATACGGTAGTAAATTATGTATCAATTTAAGTAACAGAAATTTGCACATTTATTCCATACCCTTATCTCGTATAGTTTGACAATTATGAAAGTTACGATAGCCATGTTAAGCTATTCTTTGCGTATTTGCTCAAATTTGGATAGTGAGTATAGTTAGAGCTCAGCGGTAAATGTGTCAGACTAGTAAGTGAAAGGTACCAAGTTCGAATCTGAGAGTAGTCAAGTGCTTGGGAAAAAATTATATATAATATATGAATTCGACTCAAGTGCGAAAACAGTCCTTCTCAGGACTAAGCCTGATGACGGAAGCAGAGTCCGCTTCCGAAACGTCGCGCTCAAAAAGCATAAACTGTGGAAATAGGCCGATAAACTCCACTAAGTAGGTAATGTATTTAAACTAAATTTATAGAAATTATAAAAAAGATTTAGGAAGAAAGGAAGTTAATTTGTAGGGTTATTTGACGATGGTGACAAAAAACGGAACAAGAAATTGAACACTTAAAAAAAAACTAATGTGACGATATCCAAAAAAAATTCAACCCTAATTCCTTGTTTAGCACGCTTTAACTTTGTTACCTAATATTCAAAATTCTATTTTGAACATTTGCATTTGAACTATGTCGTCCTTTTTAAAATCATGTATTAACTATTATGTACGTTAAAGTTTCAAACTATGTAATTGCACTTTGACAACTTTATACAACCAGACCATAAATCTTTGATTACATTAGGTGCTAAAAATAGTCGTTAAAGCCTCAGCTTTACATTTAACTGCCACATTTTTGTTTTGTTCCAATCAAAATTATTCCCGGATATATTTAGATAAATTGGCTTATCCTAGGTTATATGTGATTTTGTAGTTGATTTGATTTTTTTAATTTTTGATATATTATATTATTACAGTTTATATTGTTATAGTTTACATTTATTTTCATTGTTGTGTTATTATATTATTGTCAAGACTATCTTTAAATCTTGTATATTCTATATGCCCTATCATTGGGTTTCCTGCCGACCCAATGAATATTATTATTAACTATTTTACATAACTTTAATACAAATTTAATAAAAAATAAACCCTTTTTAAATGATATAACATATACTTTTGAGGAGGTATTGATGTGTTCTTAGCTTCGTAGTAAATTCCGCGTATTTCGCCAAAAAATTTAAATGTATTCAACTTACTCTCCTCTCCACGCAATAATACAATACTCATAAAAGTAACTATAATTCTTTAAAAACCAATCTGCTTGGTTTATTGAAAATTCCTTTTGTTTCAAACTTCCCTTTAATTTTGGAAATAGGTGATACTCTGAAGAGACTAAATCAGGCGAATATGCATGGTGGTCAATCAATTTAAAGCAAAATTCATTCATTTTCTGCATTGCAGTTGGACATATTTTTTTGCGTCCTAACTTAATAATAAATTATCCTAATGATTGTCGCAAAAACAAAACCTTTCTTTCGTTTCCGGATCATGATAATGGACCCATATTGAATCGGTATCTAACATTGGATGCATTTTATTCAAAACGATACCAATATATTCCTAGAAGTGGTCTTTCGTTTTTGGTCAGCATTCAGCTATTTAGGAAATGTATTTCATACTGAAGTCGTTATGAACGGTATTGAAAACATGTTTATAAAAAAATGCCAATAGTCTCTGTCGATCTATTAAAATCAGATGGTAGACGGTTTAAATGTTCTTTAGCGGATACAGAATTTGATCGTCCAGTATGATGTTCATCTTGCACCGGTCTTTTTTCTCGTTTAAATTCTGCAACTTATTTCTTTATTGTGATACCTGGTATAGAAAAAGCAATGGTGCGCCAATGTATTCACCATATATGCACACATTCCTTTATCAGCTAACTTTTTTAAAAATGAGTCTCATCAGTGATCGATACTTAATCTTTTGAAAGTTGAACAAAATTTTGATCTCGAAAACTGGAGAAGCTACTTGTTTAAACAATGTATACGTTGTTATAGTAACAGTTTTTGCGTTTGATAATAATGAAGCCGTAAGGCTAATAAGATATTAGCATCTCCTCGTAAATTAAAAATTTAGGGATTCAGCTATAAGCAGTTTGAAAGAAAAAAATTTGTTCATTAGTAACATCATTAAAGTATGTATAAATGAATGATATATAGTTAATTAATGATAATACCTAGTTTGCAACGTAAACATGCTTTTCTCAGGAGAGACTTCTCAATGTCGTCAACCATATATGCTCCCACTTAATGTTGATACTATAAGTAACCAATTTATCAAGATCGATACATAGCATACCTTAAAATAAAGGCTTTGGACTTTCATATCAATACAACATTGTTTTGATATATTATTTAAAAATATGTGGTTTTACAACTAAATCCCACACAATTAGGTTGAAACTGATAAAACAGGAATGTGCACTCCCAACTCCAAACAATCCAGATTTGGGTAAATGATATCTTTCCAAGTATCAGTTCCGTGTTACTTATAGCCGGCTACAGATCTTTTCGTTCTAGTCCTGAGCAACATTTCTATGCTTCGCAATACACCTTAAAACCTAGTTGTCTTTTTTCTATAATTCGCCGTTCTTCGTAGTACAATACCTTGGTTCCACAAGTGTTAAATTGATGAACTTATACTGCACTATTGTTGTTTTGTCAAAATTGTATAGAAGCAACCTCCCGTTTTCTTCCGTACTGTATCAGGAGAGCTGTGTTAAAATCCGTTTATATACCTTTGTCAAAGATTTACACTTCACTAGATCGACACAATGTTTTCAGAAATTATAGATGTTTGTCAGGAAGGTATGTAAAACAGTCCTGCAATCACCTATTATATACTACTATAAACATTATTTTATGCCGTTTGAATTTCAATTTTTGTAAATAAAAGAAAATGTTATCCATCAGAAAAAAAAAACTATTTCAGAACATCGAATAAATAATTAGTCTCCGAATGAGCAACATGCTTGTAAAACAAAATTAATCAGAAATGGTAACAAATATTTCAAGTGGTCTACATCCGTAGCATCAAAATATTTAGTCTTTTCGCAATAAATAATCAAGAGAATACAACAAAAAGGAGACTGCAGGATTTAGGAAAACAATATGAAGAAAAGGACTCAACTTTATGTATGCCAAGTTTAATAAAAGAGAATAATATTGGTAGGTTATTATTCTATGTAGCTTTGACGTAATTTCCTATGGTTTGTTTCTTTTGTTTTTGCCTTCTTCTGCTCGGATCTTTTTGTAGCAAAAATTTAATTTCTTACATTCGCTTATTCGTTCATGGGTTAATTGAATTCTATTCAAATCATTGCTAACGTCAGAACTGTTCATTCTCTCAGTGCATCTGTTCTCAAGCACTAATTGTAGTCCCAAGAAAATCTAGGTTGTAGTTGATAAAATGCTGTCAAATTAAGTGCCAATTAAATTCTAGTTCGAATATACTAATGCTACAGCATAATGAAACATTTTCAAGCAGATTAGATTGATTGTAAAATGTGGATTTTAGTTTATGTTTAAATAATAGGTAGTAAAAGTAAAAGTCAACGTATTTGATTCCCTCTTCATGCGAATAGCCCAACATACATACACTAATCATGCATGCATTATGAGAACAAGGATGGGTGCGGTTAGGATATGATCAGACGAAACGAAGTTAGGGTTCTTATGAGTCAAAGTCAAGTCAAAGTAGCCGTACATGTTGTGCGTATATTCAATAACCATGCTGCTACTTGTGTATTAGGAAAACCTCCTGAAGAAACCTCACACAGGGTAGGCGGTAACGGGAATTGAACTTATTACCTCCCGAATGCTAAGTAGATCGTCTAACCACTGGCCCATCAGTTCGGTAATAGTAGGTAATATCTCATGAATTTAGTCTTCTACACAGGGTAACGTGGTAACAAAATTTATTTTTGAACACTTGATTATGAGAAAAGTATTACATATAAGCGGCTCTCTGTTAAGTCAACCAGTTTGTTTGACTAAAAGAAAGTAAATCAAAAAGAATGCGTATCTTGGATCTGTATGAGAAAAAATGTACAAGATGACTACCAACATTTCATTTGTTGAAGTGCAATAAGTGTGATTAACCATTTATCCCGTTCGTTGTAAAGAAATTCCATGATAGAACTATTTTATTTGAAATGAAAGATTGCAGAAAAGAACTGAAGTTATCGTTCTTAGCTGTTGCACATATATTTCTAAAGTGCAATAAAACACCTTCACAAAAATATTCAAATGATAATGAGCAGTATTTTAAAATAATTTTAAGGAAAACGATTCAAATTACTTTTATATAGATGCTGGAATACTAATACCAGGACGTTAAATGTGTTAAAATAGAGTGATTAAGTTCATGATAGAGCTACTCTCGTAATATCTAAAATACCGTTTTGTTTAAAATGGCGTTAAACGGAATGTAAAAGGGGTAAGTAAAATTTGTCAAAACGTCGTTCTAAATGTCTTTTAAAAGCTATAAAATTAATGCGAATGCACGCACGAACGTTCGACAGTATGCATATACACTTCTTGATGTACGCTAACATGCTTTATTATGTATTGTAATATAAATGGATTAAAAAAAAAGCCAATAAAATATGGCTATTAGTTTTTTTATGACAAAACCGCTACAATGACATTGCTAAAGAAATAACGAAAAATCTGAGCTTTTTAACAAAATATTCGCGCAATTGATTAAAGAATTATTTTAATAAAGTGTTAATAATTGTGATCGCAAATACAGCCTACTGGATAGAGTACCATCTGACTTGGGTGTGAAATACCCTCCGTAGAGTAGCCCTTTCTCCAAAAAAATGGAACGATTAAAGTCTTAAGGGCCTATTTAAGAATATCTACGGTGGTTTTGGATGTAGGTATGCATCAACTAAATAATAATTACTTCAAGCGTCAACGTTAACACAAACGCGTAATTTAAAAATGTTTGCAGTTAATTTTTTTGTTGCTATACGATATGAGACTATTATGTAAGTATAATATCGTAAAACAAATAAACAATGCGTTCATTCATAGGATTCGACTGTTATGGAATAGTTCGCGACTTTTCTTATGACATAAACGCTACCTACACGCTGACTTGAAAGAGCTCTTAATATTTGGTAGTAGCGCTAAACTACGCTACGTTAGGCAATGACTTGCGCACTTTGTTTTTGGTAGATACACATAACCTCACTTTTTTCATGAACAACATTTTATTTTATGTAACATTTTATTATTAATTAGGCATAATAATACATTTAAAATAAGTATTATTATATTTAATTTAATATGGAACTAAAAGCAATTTCTCTGAAGAATTGAAAAAAAAATACGTTTTCTGAAATTTTATAATTTCCCGTTCGCAAAATAACATAACTGGCGCAAGTTTATTATTCATAAAAGTAGTGATTGTATCATAAGAACGTTTGCACAAGAGCGGGTAGGTAGCGTATCAGCAAATGGTATGTCGTAATGAACGTGGTCAATGTTGTGCGCACCTCGGCATTTCAGCGTGCCTATATGAAGGGGCGAGGGGTTATATTCGCTATTAAATCTGCTACTGAAAATTTGTTAATACTTTCGAGTAGTATTATTTTTGAAAAGCAAATCTTCAAACTCGACGAACCAATTTTTGAAATTTGAAAATCGCAGTGCACGCCAAAACTGTTAGTATTCAGGTTCAATGTTCTGTTGGTTGGACAACAAACATGTATTTGCCATATTGAGTTTGATTAAAAGAAAGAATAAGATTTAATGAGCTTATTTCTTTAAATGCCTACGTGATTATTAAGAACCCCAAGTAGGTAAAGTTACCGTATACCTTAAACCCATTAATAATATTTTATATTAAAGCCTTAAACCATAAATTTTATTATTTTTATCTTTAGAATTATGCAATGTGCAGTGTTAGATAATTGTTTATAGTTTGCCAAGGTATGTTAAAATAGTGTTTTGATCTTGAACCACTAAAGCTGTCTGGAATAATGGCAAGATTTATAGATTTGTTTATTAATGATTTGTAATAATTTTAAAACTTGGCATCGAATGTCAAATATAATTTTTCCAATTTAATTTGTTTTCGGTGAAAAGTCAATCAAAACGAGAAAAACCTTGGAAACCGTATTGATTGTGTTATTGTTTCAATTCATTTGAGATTATATTACCATGAAGTGATGATACTTTATATCAATTTTACTGTTTCCAATTTTTGTTTAATACTTAATTATGTATTTATACATACTTATGTATCTTTACATAAAGAAACTGGCAAACGGCCGCTCATGCTCTTTGTAAATTATGTAATATGTGCAAATCGTCACAATACGGTTAATTATGAAATTAACTGTAACAGATTTTAGCGTTTAAAGGTAAACTGCATATTATATTAAAACACACATTTACTTTGGAATTACTTAAACTAAAATTTAGTTGGTCTAAACTACTAGCTTGGTTAATAAAACATGCAAATGAATGATAGTAAATTGTTTACAATTGACTTTAATATTTAAATGAGCTAATTGAACTAAACGAGCTTTATGATTTCAGTTTCAGAATTAAATGATTGTTTTATCTTGATAATGTCAGCATTAAATCTAGGACATTTCTAGGTTCAGAAAATTCTTGCGCAGGAAAATTTAGCCACCCTTTATTGACTACATTTTCATTCAAGGTTACATAGTTGCAAAATATTGAATATATTAATATATCTTAGGCTTTTAATCGACATTCTTTTAAAATTAATCATTAGTAAGGGGCAGTTATAAATGTTATATAAACATCAAAAATAGAAACTGGGCGGAATTCTTACATAACATGATTAAAAACTGTATGCTGCTACTACTATTTATTTAGCTAAGTTTATATATTTTTGGCAGCTAATGAAGTGCGAGAAGCCAAACATTCTGTTTTGAATATTTATCTAAATTGCATTCTAAAAATTAAAGCTTTCAGGCTTATGTCAAAATGCAATTACTTACAGATTATTTTAACACTTGCTTAGGTATAAGGAAGAGTGAATACTAAAAAATCAATAGGGTTTGAGATTGTTGAAGCGAGTTATGTGGTGATTAGTTGCTTTATTGAAAACGATCCTTAAAATCATTTCTCACCTTTGTTTAATATATCCAATTAAAAACACACCCGGTGCTGTTGAGACCGACTGAAAAGTGGCCCTAGGAGTCCGTGAAGAAGACCCCGTGTACTTATGAGCCCCACTTCCTTACTGACGTCAGATATACTAGAATTAGAACGTACCAATCGTTAGCTGAGCCTCAATCCTGCAACCTTTGACCGAATTAAATTCCACCTTCCAAATGAATTGAATTTTAAATTTTTCAGTCATATTTCGCCTGTGGAAGTTTTATTTATGCAAAAGCCACAAACATTGTGTTCTTTTATGAGATACCTAGTTCTTTCATGTTTCTATATATAACTAAAATTTCATCTAACTGAAACGTTGAATATAGAGCGATTAGTTAAAATTTGAATAGTTGATTCAGACATCTCATTAATTCATATGTTGAAAATGTTTATTACGGTTGAATAAAATGGATATTAAAACAAAATATACTTATAAAACACAAAGTGATTTCAAATAAGAATCAAATTAGTGTTAATAAAATAAAAAAATCAAGCAAATTTCTCAGGATTATTTCTATGTATCCTGTTTTATTTCAGTTATCAAACCTACACACGCAGAACATATAAATGGCAAGGTTTTACCCATATAGGTATATATATATATATATATATATATATATATATATATATATATATATATATATATATATACACACACAGTGCGGTCATTTAATATGGAAATTTCGAAATATTAATTTCTGTGATAATTTTTCGAAAAAATCCTAAGACCCGTCGAATTTTATTTTTTAATGCGCACGTTTTGACTCATCGGAAACATCGCAACTTTTTTTAAATAGAAACAATATGTTTTTCATCATATTTGGATAGGCGGTGAAATTCTAAAAATGACGATGTGCAAAAGTATTGCACTGCAGTTGATAATTTCCCGAAAAGGTGGTCTCAAAATTCAAACATTCAAGTCTCAAAATTGCGCTATTCTTGCAACAGAATTACTAATATTACAACAAAACACATCGATAAACATTAAAAACTGAACATTTATTCAACAAAAATAACAAAACTACATTTAATTCAACAGAAGTAACAAAACAACAGATTCAGCAAAACAAACAAAATAACGTTTAAAGGAGATGTTCGAATTGTAGTCCACGAACTTCTTGACACAGAGCAAGCCTGTATTGGAAATTCTGTAGAACGTTCTCGATTGATTCTGCAGTGATTGCTCGAATTTCGGCACGTATTCGTCGCTTTAAGTCCTCGAGAGTATGAGGCCTATTCACAAACACGTTGCTTTTAAGATAACCCCATAAAAAAAATCTAACGTGATAAGATCTGGTGATTGCGCAGGCCATTCAATAAAAGCCCTTCTTCCAATCCACTTGTTTGGAAATATTTCGTTTAAATAATTGCGGACCAATAAATCATAGTGTGCAGGTGCCCCATCTTGGTGATACCATAAGATGTCATTTGGTATATCTGGGTCGTTAACATTTGGAAATATTTCCGCCAGGGCAGGAAGTAACTCGTTTCTTAAAAAATCCAAATACTTGGCACCCGTTAGAGAGCTATCGATGAATAATGGGTCTAAAACTCAATTACCCACAATTCCTGTCAATACGTTCAATTTTTGTGGATGCTGGGTATTTACTTCCTCCATCCAGCGTGGATTGTTTGGAGCCCAGTATCGACATTTTTGCCGATTCACTGTTCCATTCAAATGAAACGTAGCTTCATCTGAAAATACTACATAGTTCAGAAATTTGGATCACTGTTGCATCTGTTTATCATTCCGTCACTGAACTCTATTCTATGATCAGTGTCGTCTTGATTCAGTTTTTGTGCTAGAACCATCTTATAATGGTGCCATTTATGCTTTTTTAGGTAACTAAGGACCGAAGTTTTGCTAATCTGATGGTCAACCGTAAGTGCTCTAGAAGCAGTATGCGGATTTTCTTGCAAATCCAATAAGATATTTAGTTGGGTATATTCCGAAATTGGTGGACGACCTCTAGGACGATCCTTTACATGCCCCAGTTCTTCAAATTTATGTTCAATTTTAGTTAGGGTCGATTTCGCAATTGGGTTGTCCGAGTACTTATTATTGAACTTTCACACACCTCATCTAATGTTCGCCTCATATTACCACATCCTCTCCTTTCGTTTAAATGTCGAACCATTTTCTCACTTTTAATAATCAAATTGAACTTGTGTGATTGCTTAAGTAACTTACAATTTAACGTCAAAACAATCCAATGAATATGACAAATGTCAAAGGCAATAATCGACACTCTTGATTTTGAGGGGATGTGGTAATATGAAGTGAAAATTAATTGCATGAGACCTGTGAAGTTTTAAATCATACTTAAGAATTCGGATAATACAGTTACAAACTCGATAGTCTGTAAATCTGAACAGTAATTAAAAAAAATTGCAAAATTTAAAGAATCGCCCTAGAGGTCGTAGGGAAATTTCTGAAAATGCGCAAATATCTGTATGTACTGTAATATTTTGTTGAATTTGCGAAAGAATTCGCACACTAAGCCTTTTTGAAAAGGCCCCACAAGCCCTAGGACCTAAAACAGCGAATACGTGCCGAAATCAGAGCTATTATTGCAGAAACAATCCCGAACGTTCTTCAGAATTTCCAGTAGATACTTCTTATGTGTCAAAAGTTCGTGGATTTCAAGTTCGAACATTTCCTTTAAATGTTTTTTGTTACTTTAGTCGAATTAAATGTTCAATTTTTAATGTTTATCGATGTGTTTTGTTGTACTAATAGTAATTCTGTTGCAAGAATAGCGCAATTTTGTGACTTGAATCTTTGAATTTTGATATCACTTTTCAGGAAATTATCAACTGCAGTGAAATACTTTTACGCATCGTAATTTTTGGAATTTCACCGCCTATCCAAATATGACGAAAAAACATATGGTTGCTATTTAAAAAAAGTTGCGATGACGTCATAGCTCTTTTAAATATGGCGAGAAAAAAGTTTCCGATGAGTCAAAATGTGCACATTAAAAAATAAAAATCGACGGATTTTTTCGGAAAATTATCACAGAAATTAATATTTCCAAGTTTCTATATTAAGTATATGGATATATACATATCAAATTATTAAAGCAGTACTTTGACCACATTTTCCTACTGAAAATGTAGAAGTTTTTATAAGGATGTACGTATATGTCAAAGTTAATGGAGTTAGTTAAGTGTGATAGTAATCATAATTATTAATAACTTACCTCCAAGAAAACGATGTACCTATTTTGTATTTGAAATAACTGGAGCTGTGTTACTTCAGTGGTACCGCAGGTTTCAGTTATTAAATCATTCTTGTATTTGATTTGATTTTTTATTTAATTTAAAATTCAGTAGATCAACTGCTATTTTAAATCATTTGTTTACATTTTTTTTTGATTTTTTAGATTTGTTATGGATTATAAAACAATTTTTTATACGAATTTGCAGCAAAAGAAACGAATGTATTTTGTTTTCCATTTTTAAGATAGCTCACTAAAACGTTTTTCGTTATGTTTGTAGTGCATTTCCATATGTAAAATGATGCCCTATTATAGCCACTTAGCCCGTTCGTCTGTCCATCAGTCCTTCTGTCCGTTTTGCTAGTTGTGTTACCAGAATTGTATGGTGAATTCTATCGGATTAATCCATTCACTATTATGTTCAGTGGGTGTTCAGTAGGGGAAATAACCGACATATTCCTTAAAACAAACTTAACTCATCTCATTAAGACTTCTGCATGTCTTAACGAATCTTATTCATGTTTTACATACAAGTAGTTTTGGATTGAAGCGGTTTACTACTTAGTTATTGTATTTCTGCACTTTAAGATCAATGGTTGAGACAATTTAACTTTTGTAGATGACATTGTCTTAGTAAAATTACTGCTTGTAAATAATGGAAGTTAAATATTTCTCAATTTCTAAATAGGGGTTTATAAATTTGGACTTCTGATTGGATCCAGAATGTTTCAAAATGTTATTTAAAGGTCAAATTCAGTGGAAAAATACGTCTTGTTTCGATGAGTAACAACCAAAATGTATCATTTTAATCTGTTAGACATTGTTTTGGGTTTAGCATATTGAAAATTTTTATTTACAGAATAAATTTATTTAGAAAAGGATTGTTTTAATAGGAAACAACTAAAATTTGTCATGCTATTAATTGTGCTGATGAGATCAATCAATATGGAAATGCGCTTTTTGTATTTCGTTTACGATTTCATTTCACTAGCTCTTAAATACCATTGGCACATACTAATTTTGGTTTTGATTATTAAGCGTAATGCCTGTAAAAAGGTTTCTAAAGTTTAAGGCAATTACTCCAGGAGGATAATTAGAAGACTCCAAAGTATTAAATTATTCCAAAATTTAAGAATTGAATTTATTACTTAAGTAAAAAAAAAACTATGAACGTTAATTTAATTCTTATTATCTATGTTAGTGTATTTTCTATTAATTTTATTTAAAAGATTGTGTACAAATACCTTAATTTTACAGTTTTCATGAAAATTTTTGTTAAGCCATTGACAAAATTCTGAAGGATGATCCTAATTTAATCGTTTTAAATAAAACAACATTTATTGTTGTGTTACATCGACTTCATGATATTCGTCCAATTTAGCTTAGGGTTGTGTTTTAAAATTATTGATTTCAGGCAATTTGCTTTGAAGGAAGCATTACGTATAAAATGCTATATAGATTTATAGTCAAAATATGATTAAACTGAAAAATACGCTTCAGTTTAATATTCACAACCTTAGAAGTATAAATAGATAACTAATTTAGTTAGAAATATTGATTTTCTAAACGTTACTTTTGATTTTATACATATTTCATGAAAAAGAGACATTTATAATTCAATAAACTGTTAGTAAGGAATACAGTGTATCTGTAAAACATTTATTGGTTAGTCACGAATACAAAATCAAACACGCACTATACCTTATCATATTACCAATATTATTTTTTTCTCTGCTAATTTCTTGTTTTAAAAAATCGTTTACCATATATTGTTTTGTAGGTATACTTCGATTGTCTTTAGGAGGAGGTTTACTAGGATTTACATGTTCCACAACTGAATTTTCTTCCTCTTCTTCCTCACTATACTCATTCTCATCTTCTTCTATATCCTCTTCTATATCTTCTTCTACGTCCTCAACCTCTTCATCTTCTTCTTCCAACTCCTTTTCTTCCTCTTCTTCTTCTTCCTCTTCTTCTTCTTCAACTACTTCTTCCTCTTCCACCGAACTGTTTGTGTCTTTGTGTTCAATGCTATGACTTGGTCTTAGAACAGGGTGGGGAGAATGTTGACGTATTTGCTTTTTATTAATATTAATTTGGTTATTATTAGGTACTAAATTATTCAGTTGTGTTTTAGGAATTTGAAGCACTTCCCTGTCGCTGGCAGTACTTTGCTGTTGCAAATCTATCGCATTTGGTTTACTATTTGGAATATTTTCTGGGCATTGTGTTGAGCTCATTTCCTTTTTTGAATTCGATCCAGATGATAGTTTTCTTAAAATAAACAAAACAAAATAAATAATTAAATAAAATTAAATGCAAAAATTAATAAAAATAATTTAAAATAAACTAATAAGTGTATATCGTGTTGCGCAATGGCTTGATTTCAATTTAAATGCAGCCAATGTATCATAAAACTAGAAACATGTTATTACTTTAACAGCACCAGAAATTTCAGTTGTACATGATGTACCATAACAAGTTACAAGGCTCCGTGATTGAGATATTCCAATATTGCGAAGATGCCTTAAGTTTGATAAGTTGTACTATAAACTGCGTTGCAATTAATATGTGGCGCTGATCAATAAAGAAAGGATTAGACTTAGAACACAAGAACCTCTTTGTAATATATTTTTAACCATGTTTGTTTAAGCAAAAGAAGATTTTGACAAAGAGACGTCGAAATCGTTATTTATGCACCAATTTTGCTGGAAAAAAACCATATAGGTTATATTTCGATGCCAAATAAGTAAATTATATGCATTTTCTGTGACCACGTAGTTTTGCTCCAAGTGATATCAAAATAATTATTTATGCACCAATTTTGTTAAAAAAATGTCTCCAGGCACCGCATCGTATCGATGCCGAATAAGTAAATGATACGCATAGTCTCATAACATTGAAAAATTGCTCCTTAAATAAATTAAATAAATTTTCATTTACTTTTTTTAATAATTATGGTCCTAAACAGATTAAGCTTAGCCACACGTGCTAACGTACTCAGGAACAATTAGGAAGTTGGATAGGGAAATCTTAATTGCCAAGAGATGCATATAAACGGTTACTTTAATTTTTTCACAAGTAAGAGGAAAACAGAAACAAGGCAGATTGTTGCAGAGTTTATAAACCAAGCAGAAGAATGTGGATTGGGCCCACATAGTACCAGTGGAAATTTTACCGCATGTTGACGTTGTGCAAACCGAATATTCTTCACAAAGGAAGCCCGAGCTTGCATCAAATAATGCAACTCAGCAGCACCACAGCCATTGTAGCACCAACGGTACAAAGAAAGAACTGAGACAATATCTACAGCTTAATGAAAATACCAACCCAATGATGAGAATTAATTCCCTGATGTCGAATATGGCGTATGCACAACAGAAATATCGGGCGGGAGGTAAAGTACTGCTTAAATCTGTAAAAACACTATTGTACTAACAGCTACCTTAGTAACTCTCTGAAGATGGGCAAACGATGATAGATTAGAAGATACTACATGGGTTTTGACCAGGACAAGTCAAAATTGCAATTTATGTATAAATATGGTAAGAAAAACATCATTAAGAATTACACTCATGTAAAATGAGTACAGGTTATACATTTTCAGTGACTTCACAGATTTTCCGCTATTAGTACCGTGATAATCATTTTGGGCAAGTATGTGCAAACACAGCTTACTTACCAAACACAGACACCACGCACACACACACACACACACACACACACAAACACACACACACACACACACACACACATGGACACACACACACACACACACACATGCACACGCACACGTACACGTACACACACACGCACACGTACACGCACACACACGCAGAGAGACAGAGAGAGAGAGAGAGAAAGAGAGACATACCACAGACACATAGTCACACAGACATACTGACACACATACATACAAATACACCGAAACACAGATATACATACACACATGCACACAGACACTAATACAAACAGACACACAGACACACAGACACACAGACACACAGAAACACAGACACACAGACACACAGACACACAGACACAGACCCACAGACACACAGACACACAGACACACAGACACACAGACACAGACACACAGACACACAAACACACAGACACACAGACACACAGACACACAGACACACAGACACACAGACACACAGACACAGACACACAGACACACAAACACACAGACACACAGACACACAGACACACATACACACAGACACACAGACACACAGACACGCAGACACACAGACACACAGACACACACACACAGACACACAGACACATAGACACACAGACACAGACACAGACACACAGACACACAGACACACAGACACACAGACACACAGACACACAGACACAGACACACAGACACACAGACACACAGACACAGAGACACACAGGCACACAGACACACCGACACACAGAAACACAGACTCACAGACACACAGACACTCAGACACACAGACACACAGACACACAGACCCTCAGGCTCACAGACACACAGACACACACACACAGACACACACACACACACACACATATGGACACACACACACACACACACATGCACACGCACACGTACACGCACACGCACACGTACACGCACACACACACACACGCAGAGAGACAGAGAGAGAGAGAGAAAGAGAGAGATACCACAGACACATAGTCACACAGACATACTGACACACATACATACAAATACAATGAAACACAGATACACATGCACACAGACACTAATACAAACAGACACACAGACACACAGACACACAGACACACAGACACACAGACACACAGACACACAGACACACAGACACACAGACACACAGACACACAGACACACAGACACACAGACACACAGACACAGACACAGACACACAGACACAGACACACAGACACACAGACACACAGACACACAGACACACAGACACACAGACATACATACACACAGACACACAGACACACAGACACACAGACACACAGACACACAGACACACGGTAGGCACACAGACACAGACACACAGACACACAGACACACAGACACACAGACACACAGACACATAGACACACAGATACACAGACACATAAACACACAGACATACAGACACACAGACACACAGACACAGACACACAGACACACAGACACAGACACAGACACACAGACACACAGACACACAGACACACAGACACACAGACACACAGACACGCAGACACGCAGACACACAGACACACAGACACACAGACACACAGACACACAGGCACACAGACACACAGACACACAGACACATAGACACACAGACACACAGACACACAGACACACAGACACACAGACACACAGACACACAGACACACAGACACACAGACACACAGACACACAGGCACACAGACACACAGACACAGACACACAGATATACAGACACACAGACACACAGACACACAGACACACAGACACACAGACACACAGACACACAGACACACAGACACACAGACACTCAAACACACAGACACACAGACACACAGACACAGAGACACACAGGCACACAGACACACCGACACACAGAAACACAGACTCACAGACACACAGACACACAGACACACAGACACACAGACACACAGACACACAGACACACAGACACACAGACACACAGACACACAGACACACAGACACTCAGACACACAGACACAGAGACACACAGGCACACAGACACACCGACACACAGAAACACAGACTCACAGACACACAGACACTCAGACACACAGACACACAGACACACAGACACACAGACACAGACACACAGGCACACAGACACACAGACACACAGACACACAGACACACAGACACACAGACACACAGACACACAGACACACAGACACACAGACACACAGACACACAGACACACAGACACACAGACACACAGACACACGGACAAAAAGACACGTAGACACGCAGACACGCAGACACGCAGACACGCAGACACGCAGACATGCGGGCGCACGGGCGCGCGGATGCGCAGACGCGCAGACGCGCAGACTCGCAGACGCGCAGACGCGCAGATGCGCATACGCGCACACGCGCACACGCTCACACGCGCACACGCGCACACGCGCACACGCACGCACACGCACGCACACGCACGCACACGCTCGCACACGCACGCACACGCACGCACGCGCGCGCACGCGCACGCACGCCCACACACGCGCGCACACGCACACACACGTATACACAGCACACACACGCACACACACACGCACACACGCACACACACACACACACGCGCGCACCCACGCACGGACACACGGACACACACACACACGGGCACGGACGCGGACGCGGACACACACACACGGACACGGACACGGACGCGGACGCGGACGCCGACACGGACACGGACACGGACACGGACACGGACACGGACAAGGACACGGACACGGACACGGACACGGACACGGACCCGGATACGGACACGGACACGGACACGGACACGGGCACCGACACCGACACCGACACGGACACCCACACGCACACGGACACGCACACGCACGCGCACGCGCACGCGACGCGCACGCGCCACGCACGCGCACACACACACACACGCACGCACGCACCGCACGCACGCACTCACGCACGCACGCACGCACGCACGCACGCACGCACGCACGCACGCACGCACGCACGCACGCACGCACGCACGCACGCACGCACGCACGCACGCACGCACGCACGCACGCACGCACGCACGCACGCACGCACGCACGCACGCACGCACGCACGCACGCACGCACGCACGCACGCACGCACGCACGCACGCACGCACGCACGCACGCACGCACGCACGCACGCACGCACGCACGCACGCACGCACGCACGCACGCACGCACGCACGCACGCACGCACGCACGCACGCACGCACGCACGCACGCACGCACGCACGCACAGCACACACACACACACACACACACACACACACACACATACACACACACAGACGGACACACGGACACACGGACACACGGACACACACACGGACACACGGACACACGGACACACGGACACACGGACACACACACACACACACACACACACACACACACACACACACACACACACACACACACACACACACACACACACACACACACACACACACACACACACACACGGACACACGGACACACGGACACACACACGGACACACGGACACACGGACACACGGACACACGGACACACAGGCACACAGACACACAGACAAACACACGCACACGAACGCGCACACGCACACGCTCACGCACACGTACAAGCACACACACACCCCACACACACTCACACACAAAAATGAAAAACCTTTTATGCATTTATAACATGTTTAACACTTTGTATTTTAAAACCTACACGTTTCCGGATATATGTTTATTAGCAAAAATGTACTGTTTTTCAGTGCCGAAGCATTGGTAAAATAAAATGTGTGTTTCGCCCAAATGTGGGCTTATTCGTATGGTATTTTAAACTTGTTTGTTAAATATCATAAATCTTCAGTGAAAATTTTTACAAAATTAAAGTATATTATTTGAGGGAAAATGGCGCTCCCAAATATTAATGTTAGATGTTGCAATCGACTATTGTTTTTAAAGCTTGATATATGTTTTCGAAACTTTAATATCTCAATGTGAAAAATGTGGTTTATATTGGTATATGTTCATTAAATAGATATTTGTGTGGAATTTCTTTTTACTTTTTTATCTGTTGGCGTGAATCCAAGCATTAGAATTTATGGTAGGTATGTATTATATAAAACTTTATTAAGTAATATTAATTAGAAAAATCGTAAGGACTTAAGTTCATTAAAACTTTGAACGAATTTATAAATAGATATATTGATGCCAAGAAATACTAGATATTAAATTCAATACCGCTTCATTTGCCAAGTTTAAAAAAACAATTGTCAGCTGTGATTTTAGCCACACCATCTATAGTTGTTGCCCAGAGACAGTAGCAAATGAGAGATAAATCGTTAAAAATAGAAATATTTCAAAATAACTTTAATTTTGATCTATTTTCTATTATTGTGTCATTCATTGCCCAAATATTTAAGACAAAATCTACAATTAACATTATATTTAATTTTAACTACAGGGAAAGCAGAACCAGTTAGGTTTATTTTATGTGCACACTTCAAGAACTTTATAAAACGAATATTTTGTTTAGTTATTCTTTTAACATGTGTTTTGAAAAAGTTATAATAAGATAAGATATTAACATAATAAAATGTGAAGTACTTATCTTTTGGATATTAAGTCGTGTATTTTTTATTTATCTTTTATATAAATTTAAACGTTTCCATAGGAATTACAGTTATCGTCCACAGTAAATAATAATAGCTACTTAACTGAGATGTCCATCGAACATAATAATAATTTATGAAATCTGAAAACGAAACCATTAGTCTGCTATTGATATAACAGTTTGATAAATGTATTTGAAAGCCAACCACAGAATCTATTTTTATTTTAGTAAAGAATAGCTAGATCTTTAATAAATTAAACTTACTACCTTGAAGATGAAAAATCACCACACCCTCTAACACACGAAGTCTATCTATGCAAAATGTCATTATCAAAGAACAAATTTAACAATATATAATCAAGTATGATGTAAGTGTAAAGTGAAAATATTTAATTTGAAGTTGATAGCAGCATTCACAAATAGAAACTTGACGTACCAATTAAAGACCTAATCAAATCTAATAAAGAAATTTACTTCAAGGTTTAGAAAAAAACACAGCAAGAAACCAAAATCAAGACGTACTAACTATACCTTTTCCTAAATATAACATGCGAAAACCCACTTAATCAGAGATTTACTAGTTTGCCTTGAGAATATTTCCATACTACAAAATTGAATGTCACGATTTAAATTATCTAATGCATGTTTAGCGACCGCAGACTTCTCCCATTAACCCAATTGAGGAACTCTCATATGTTCTTTACGCAGTATGAAAACTTCGTTTTGTGGTTCCAATGTATATTTTTACACAAAAACAGAACAAATTATACACTCCTGAAGATGGCACTAGACTTGAAGCATCTTTAGGTAACTTTAAATGTTCATTAATCTTTCTTGTAGGTTTCAAAACAGTCCTAATGCTACGATGAATTAGGATTTTTTAAATTCTATCTGTAAGATTAGTTGCAAAAGGAAGAAAATCAGTACCAGTATTAGGCGCTAGTTTGTCTTAAAGATCTCTTAGGTGTAATACCATTGTTAATATCATAAGTCAGTACCCATTAGCTTGTAGTGGGCTTATTAAATATTCATCTTTCAAAAATTCAGAATCAGGCTTTGCTCGATTCATTAAAAGATTTAATTACTTAGAAGTAACTGCTTTAACAATTAAATATGTTGTATGTTAAGCTACCATTGCATCACAATAATTTAAGATATGTAGTTAAAATTAAAATCATATTAAATGTACACATTATACTTTCAGTGTACAATAGCAATTACAATTCTTCATTATTAGCCTTGGCCTGTTAGAGGGTGTTCTGAGTTGTCATCTTCAAAGCAGTTTAATAATATTTAATTTATTAAATAACTTTATTTAACTAAATCACATAAGTTTGATATCAAATTAGTCGCATTTCTGGTGAAATAAACACTTAAGGTACATAAAGTTAAAAATATGGTCTGGATGTGTAGCTAACTGTACCCACGTTCTTTTCTCCCACATTTTTGGACAACAGAAAAATATTTTTATAAAAAAAACGATATTTTCAAAATTGTGTGTCCACCTTGACGCTCCATGCATTTAACTGTTCTGGAAAACATTTATTTGCGTTCGTTCTTCAACATAGCTCCATAGACTTCTGCTGTGCAATTTCTTTACACATTTCTAACTGCTTTACATTATGAAGTGTACGTTGTTTATAAACATTATTTTTTAAATAACCTCATAAAAAAACCACATGGGACAAGGTCGGGAGACCTAGCAGGCCAAGGGTTATTTGAATATCGACCTACCCGCTGTTCACCAGTCGTAAAGATAGGTTGTCGGCAAATGAAGATTGTGATCTGCCCACCACCTGCAATTATGTAAACGGACGGAAGCATTAGAACTGAAAGTAGCTTCGTCGAAAAAGAGCACATTTTTAAAGAAATATCGATTTTCTTCTAGCATTCCCTGGTACCATGCACAACAGTCAAATCAGGTATTGTAATCTCTGTCTCGCAGTACTTGCACAAATTTTGGTTTATAAGAATAAAAATGATTATTCCTGAACAGTCGCCTCACGGAGGTTTGAGTAACTTCTGAATCGTCCGATATAACTTCCGTCGAAACTCTTGATGTTTAGGTGACATTCAATAAAACATTGTAACTATTTTCTTCCGTTGCAGTTACGGAACGAGTGTGAGAAGCGTTATCGCATCCGTTTTCAACTGAACCAGTATCCTTACACTTTTTTAAGATCTTCACAACTGCAGTAAAGCATGCGTCTATGAAACGATTCATTGAATATTTCAGCTGGTTCTATAATACTGCGGTAATAATCACCATATATCAGTACTAGCTCTATTTTTCTGTATACTCAGAGTTGATGCCATTTAATTATATTGTTTTTTTGATGTACCGGGTGGCCAGATAAGAATGCAAAGTGCTGTTTCTCGGAAACTATTCGTCGTAGAGAGTTGCGGTAAAAATTTTTTACTAAAGTGGCCAAAAAAAGACAGTGAAAAATATTTTCCAATCTGCAAGATGACCACTAGGGGGCGTAACCGCCATCCTAAACTTTTAAAGTGATTTTTTACTGAAATTCACCTAGTAAATGTACCAAACAATTATATACTTTTTAAAGCTCATCTTTATTCGAGTAATTTTTAATTCTTTTTGTTTGACGTATCTATTAAAATAAAGTGGTGGGGGTGATTCAGTGATTTTTTAAATAAACAGCTGTAACTCCTAAACCACTCAACTTATTTTAATAAACTTAGTCTCGCTCCATCAAATCCATCTTACCTGTAATATGCCTAATTTTTAGTAATGCCGCTAGACTGCGTTTTTTATATAATATCAGAAAATTGCAAAATTCTCTAAAAAATTAAATGCAACAATATGACCTTTTTTTCATAAAAATGAGATGAAATCATCCCTAAATAGGTTAGTTAAAACCGCATCTCGATATCTTATTCATACCATAAAATATCGAAGAAAGAAAATTTAGTTATTATAAAATTTGAAAAAGTCGATATTACACCGGTATTTATTCTTATTTATTTGTCTTTTTTCAAGATTCAATGAGAAATTTCATATTTTTAATTGTAAATAATAAAAGTTTTCATAATTTAAAAAATTAAAAAAAAACATGTAGGGGCATAATAATTACATGCATAAAATATCCAAGTGCAGAATAGGCAGAATATTAGGAGTAGGCCATTGAAAAAAAACAAATACCTAAAATCAACTTGTAAACAAATATTAAAATTTGACAGACAGTGTAATTTATGTTTGTTGCACAAGTAAGTCCTTAAAACTACCTATAATGTCTTTTACAAATGATGAAGTTGTTGATATGATTGCGGTATATTTTGAATGTCTTCAAAATGCGACATTGGCTAAGAGAGTATATTCAGCTCGATATCCAGATCGGCGTCTACGCGATGCGAGAATTTTTCCGCGTTTAGTGCAATATTTGCGTAACACTGGAAGCTTTCGACCAAAGTTGCGAAGAAACTCTGCTAGAAGAATGGAAGACAATATTGTTAATGTCTTAGCATACATGTCATTGAATCCCCACGTTAGTACGAGATCAATGTCTCTCCCGTTGGATATGTCACGAACTACTATTCAAAACATTTTAAAGCATCATAGCAACTCTCTACGATGAATAGTTTCCGAGAAATAGCACTTGCATTCTTATCTGGGCACCCTATACACAAACACAAGACGGTATTTCATTAAGTGTTTATTTCAGAAGAAATTCGACTAATTTAATATCAAGATTATGTAGTTTAGTTAAATAAAGTTATTTTTAAAATAAAATCATCATTTTTAATTTTCCTTTAATGATATTAGGTTTTTTTTATTTGCTAAAAAATTGGCACGTGGTGGATTCTTAACAATATTTTTTAGTACATGTCCTTTTCCTTTTCCTTAAATAATGGTTTTACTACTGCACTGTTATGCTTGAGGATATGGTATAGTACTAAAACATAAATTTACAATACGATGACAGACATACGCACCCTCCCGCACGCACAGACATGTACGCAATCGCGCACATACACATGTAGGCCGAAAGTAGCTTGTAAAAAGTACCATCTGAACAATCATATCTGTACCTATACATACATATTGGAATTGATTATTAGTATTTAGGAACACTGTATTAAAATCGTTTCCCATTACAAAGAGTTATTTGTTACACTTGGGTTTATCCTTGTATTGATCCACTGCCCATCATCTCAAGTTATGGTACACATGTCAGACCTGAACCAATTAAAATTTAACGAGTGCATTAGAAATATATACAGTTATATGTGCTATGTAAAGGATTCGATATTTTTGTTAAACTAGTTTGCCATTTCTGTGGTCGATTTCAAAGGTGGAACATATCTGTTACTGTTCTGAAGGATCGATAGACGGTATTTCTTAAATTTTACCGAAAGCGTACAGTTTTTGGTTAGCATGGTGTGTAATCCTTATAAATGAAGTATAACTTAAAAAGATGAATGCTAGTGCATTACAGGACTTTCTTGCAAAATACTAAAAAATGTATGGGGTATTTTTATGTTTGAAATATTTAATGAAAACCAAAAATTGACCCTAATACCCCGCCAAGACATCCAGACATCATTGCCGATCTTGACGAAACTTGGCCAAAAGTTGTAAAATGAACTAATGAGTCGATTGCCATAACCTTCTATACCTACATATGTATAGTAGGTTAAAAGTTAAAAACAGATATCTCGCTTATCTTTCAAGATAACTATCGACTGTTTCATATCATTTTAAAGCAAATTCGCTGCCTTTCAAATAAAGTAAGAATATGAAAATGTAAACTTTCACCATTAACACTCATAATAAATACTTATCTTTTTGGATTTTTAATGGTGATTAATTATATCTAAACGTTTCGATAACAGTTATCTTCGTCAGTAGTAATGTTTGTTAAAATTGTTAAAGATGTAGTAAACAATTTTTCAAATTTGACAAAATTGTTTACTACATCTTTAACAATTTTTAACAAACATTACTACTGACGAAGATAACTGTAAGTGTTATCGAAACGTTTAGATTGTATAATTTAAAGTACACCATTAAAAAATCCCAAAAAAGATAAGTATTTTATTAAAAGTAAGAATATGTGTATGTTATACCAGCAATACGAGGAATGTTTTCAATTTCCGGAAAAACCGGAAGTAGTGCTTTCATCAGGATAATATCATTTCATTAGCGCAAATGAACAAAGTTTATATCCAAAATACCAAGTTTGTAACCTAGTTTGTAACCAAAATAGTTAGAAAGTTATAACAATATCAATATTAAATATTTGAACATTCATATCTCCTATACTATAATAGTAGCTTTAGAAGAAGCAAGTTGGTTGCACTCATGAGTGGCTGGTTGCCTACAAAACATAAAAAAAGAAAAAAAATGCTTGGAGAGATTTTGGAATAAATCAATTTCGAGTCATCTTTAAGTTTGACCCCTTAAATATAGGCAAATTTATATCATAATTTATTACGTAAAGTAACCTCTTTAAAGAACCTCTATTTAACTACGCATATCTATTTCCAATTCTTTCATATCTTGAACGGTATCGTAAATTTCTACAAAAAAAATGTATATGTGACTGTGACTGCGGCCATATTCAATTTTGAAAGTTTAAAAAAGTTGCGTTTCATGCGAGTCATTGATGACCTGAATTTTAATCTTTTATGTTAAAATTTGAAAATGTGCCCCCAAAATAACACCCTTTTTTCCACCCCCTGTATACCTATTGCGTTTAGAAGCTTGTTTTGTCGGCATAATTGTCTCGTAGGCCTTCATTTCAAATTTCATCAAAATCGTCCGTATAGTTTCGGCTGCCGAGTGACCACAAACACACACACACAGACAGATATTTTGAAAAATTTTCTAAAATTTATTTTTTCGGGTTCAGGGAATCGTAAAACATCAAAACAACGCAACTTATTTTTTTCGATTATTTTTCGACCGCAATACTTTCTTGTTTACCAAGAAAGTAAAAATTAGGACAAGCGTCGTTGCTGGGATTTTAAATTTAATTTTCAAGTCTAAACAGTCCCAATCATTGTCGTTATTGAATCTATAAAAGCAATAAACCAATCTATTTTTATACTCAATCTTGAATATAATTTCAATATATGATTGATTCAAAGTGCATAAAATGTTACGGCAGGTGTGACTTGTCATTTAAAAAAGAAAGTACCTATACATACAAACAGCAAATAATATATCAAATAAAACGCATAAAAGTGAAATGATTGTAAGCACATACCGTTTATGCGTTTCCTGTAAAATTATGAGTAATAAAAAGTTACTGTTTTGCAAATAATGAAAAATGACTCTTCTGTTTATTGATGTATATGAGGAAATATACATAGTACAATAACAGAGAAAGGAATAATCAACGTTGTAAAAACCAAAAATAAAATATTACAAGCACAATGTACAATGAAAAAAACTTTTTTCAAACGAAAATCAATTAGCTCCGTATAATCGGGTTACAAAACACAGTCAAGCTAATTATGTTTTACTGCTAATCCTTGACTATATTCAAAAGTCTTAATACGATTGAGAGGAAGAACTAATCTTAATGAGCTTGATGTAAGTTTTAATATAATGTATATTACGGCTTAAAACCTAGAAATTAAAAATACCTGCAGTACAGTAAAAAGAATAATATTTTTTTACGTTTCCTGGCTCTTCACATCAAGCTTTTTTATTTCTTTTCTTATCGAGGTAATATTACACTTGAAAAACAAGAACAGAAACCTTAGTAACAACATTAGAAAGTGTATACCAGTGGATAAAATCAATAATGTCTTACTTTGTTGAGGTGTTCATTTTTTTGAGTGCTGAATTGGTTGGGTATAGTATAGAAACAATGCGCCCCATGTATAAAAAGGACAAACGAAACGGTTATTGGTGAGGTTAACAGATAGTGTAACATGTGATGTTTTAAGAAAAATGTACTATGCCTTATACCATATCTTATAGTGCTTTGAGATGGGGTAGTTTCTCTGCTAGTAGAAATTTGTTTAAGACGCAATAAGAACGCAAAAGAAGCAATAAAAATAATCGACATAATTATGAGTAGCAATCACAGTACCATGATTACAGCATACGTAATAAAAACAAATTTCATCTTCCTTTACATAGATGAAATAAGACACAAAATGGTCTATGAGAGATGGCTTTTACATATCTTAACAATATGGTAAAACACTTGATTGTTACTCAAGAATTCTACTCTTTCAGAGAATTTTTGCTTCTACTACTTCATATTTCAGTTAATTACGACAATTGTGTGTAAATTATTATTATTTTTTATGTACATATAATTATATACATATATTGCGTTCAAGTACATATTGTATTGTTTTTTTTAATACTCTCGCTGAATTTTAAGTTGTTTCTCAGATTTTGGAAAATAGAGTACAGGTTACGAGTGTGGGTCTAAGTTACCCAGTAACATATTATGTGCTCAATGGTTAAATATGTTTGGCATTGAATGCAAATTGCTTTAGCGATGTGTGACCTATTCTAATTCTGTGTATAACGCTGATTTATTTTCTATATAGGTAAAGCGGAGCTTCCCGTTTTATAATAAACGGATAAATAATTTTTAGTTGAGTGTCAGTCCTTGCCCAGTTTTGTTGCCATATTGCGTTTAATTTATTTTTAAAGAAGGTGGCCGTGTTAGTATAATTTGTGATCTCGGCACTTTCATCTATGACTTCCACTGCTGCTTAACGGGCAGCTTTGTCCGCTATTTCAATCCCTGCAATGTTTGTGTGGCTCGGGATCCATATGAATTGTGTTTGTGCTCAATCTGTAAGGTGTTTGATGGTAAATATAATATACTGTACTAAAGGATCTGTTGAATATTGCTGGTAAGGAAACTGTGTGAGTCACTGACAATCAGAAATGTGTGCCAGTCTGTAGATGATTCTCAGTAACGAAGTGCCTGCCACATACTATACAGTTCAGCTGTGTATATTAAAGTGTATGTTGGCATAATCCAGCTGTGCTCACTGCCATTTACTGAGAAGGCACAGCCCACCCCTGTGGTTCTTTTTGACCCATCTGTTTGCATAGGATTTCCTTACAATAAACTGCTTGTGGTGTATCATCTTTAGAAAATCTTGATAGGTCATTTATGAGATTAAAACATGGTACTAGCCAGAGCGGAATTTCAAGTGGTCCAAGGGGGAGCGTTGGTGGGAGATGTTACCCAATAAGTTCTAGCGCTTTTTTTACACTATACCATAATGGTTTATGTAGTCTTTGTTCAAACTCGTACTATGCACCCTTAGGAAACAAAATGTTGTAATTTGGGTAATTTGGGAGAACTTAAATTTTACACGCATTCCTATATTATTTATAGATTTTTTAATAACACATACTGCCCATAACATAAAACAATTGATTATTATCTCCCAAATTTGCCATTAATACCAGCCATGAAATATCTTTAACGGCTGATTGTACTAGCTTGGTTGGTACATAACATTGTGTCTAAATGTTATTGCTTATAGGTTTCGAACCTGGTAAATGGTAAATTCTTTTTTAATAAACATTTGTATTTAAGAAAACTACACATTCCATTTACTCGCTTTTTATTGAATCGGCTCAATAATCTAAAGTGGGAAAACTTTTCGAGTCGGTTGACTCAAATTTGTTTAAGTTTTTAAGTTTAACTATAAATTAAAGTTGGAACGTGGTTTCATGTTACTAGTTTAATTTATTTATATAATTGATATGTATGAATCATTAAAAAAGCAAGTGATTATTAAGGTTTATATAATCGTATCTTTGTATATAGCACATTACGTTTACATAACGTTATCTTGAATTGTTATTAATAAATCACTACAGTAAAATCCCTTGGTATACCTAGGTATATCCAACGTTTCAAAGTAAGAATTAATTTTAGAGTGTTATTTTTAACTTTTGTAAATTATTATGAGATATACCTTTATAGTATGAGGTAATTTATCTAATTCTATAAATATGTAACATAGCATTCATCATAAACCAATTTGGTTGTGAATAATAAAGACAAATATGTAACTTATTCCAAAAAGTACAGAAAATCAATATGTAAACTGCTTTGTATGTGTTTTTCCGTTCACAACAAAATGAATTTTGCCCTTTAATCATTTAAAAAATCAACAATACAATCATGCAAAATGTTTGTTAGTATAACTTTGATTACCTACAGAAGAATTAAGAAATAGACCTATAAATAAATCTGTGAGATTTAATTTATTTTAAAAATATATCTGGGTTTTTGGCATATATTTGTATAACGATTGGTTATAAATTTAAATTTTAGAGTCAACCTTCAAATCAGTTTTTGTAAGTTTGGCAATATTTGTAGTGGTTGAACTAAGGATTACAAAATTTCAATTTATCTATTCTGTATTTCGTATCAATAAATACAACATACCGGTGTTTGTAGTGTGCTTCCATTTTAAATACCATAGCAATCTAATTTATATATTTAAAGTTGCGTTGGCTTGTGATAATACCTATTTCTAATATTGAAAAATTAAACTAAATTTTAAACAATCTGTACATGTTAGGCCAACAAAATAAAATCATTTAGAGATATGTGCCAACCTATAATACTTTTTGAAAGGATCAACAGTATTGCCCTTGGATTACAAAAAAATCATATTTTTCATTTTAGAAGAAATTAAGTGTACGAAAACAGATTGTCTTAAATAAAAAGTATCAAATGTTTATTTAAAAATGTTATATCTTCCGCATGTAAAGTAGCCCGGTGATTCTCTAATAATGTGATTTAAACATGCAGGACTAATGGTTTTGCGTCGTTGGAATTAACATTTGCTATCCAATAGGAAATGTGTTATTAGAAACAGACAAAACCCATGCATGCCGCAGCACACGGATTTCTGTCGAAGCTCAATAACAGAGTGAAGAAATTAGTCACATTATCACTTATTTCAAAAAATCTGGTACAAAAAATAATTATTCGACAGGCAACTGAAGTAGGGAAGCGACCAAATCCTTTGAGTAAAAAGTACCATGATCAAGGTTGCCACAAATCTGGAAACTACTTGTAAGGAATATTAAACATGATTCTAATCCAGCAGAATACCATTACCATAGTCACCAACAATGCATTAAATACAGGCTCTGGCAATTATAATATACCACAAGAAGACGTTCACCTGATAACATTTCAAGACAATGCAAAAACAATCTAACCTTTCACGTCAAGCGTATATCATCAATATTTCACTTCAACCTTGGTAATGGGTTCAAAGATGAAAACTAAACCTTTTTAGTCAAGCATTACTTTATTACACACGGGAGTTGGGAGGAAGTTTAAACAAAAACACGTTTGAAAGAATTGTGGACTTGACAATGTTTTTTGTTTTATTAATTATTTAGTCTTATCTGATAAATAGGTGAGTAGGAGTTTCGTAAACTGATGTGAGGAGGAATGGATAGGGTTTGTGGATTAAACCAAGATGGTAAACTCTATCAAAGCTTGCATTATATCCACAAGTTTTGCGACACGGTGGTCGTGGTTAAAGGATTCTGAAGTTTTAACAAGGAGTTTGGGCAATTCCTGTTGCGTTGAAAGCTAAACTGGTTGTTGGGCACACTATAGGTTATTGGTTTCAACGAAGTATACCACCCTTAACGCCAGGATTTATTCAAAGTATTTACACCTGCAGCTAGTAGAAAAAAGAAAAAGGTTCGTAAGAAGAAACTTTTGTAAGCTTTAAGTTAGATTTGGAAATTGAGCCCGATTTTTAAACTGTCGGAAAATAGAAATTCGTAAGATAATTACCGTAAGGGGTCACGAAAAGTCAGATCTAAGAGAGATAGATATTTCGGTATTAATGAAGATCGTCATGTCCCGGTGCAGAGGCTCTTCTTTTCTGGAAGTGAGTAAGGGTTTACATAGGTGTATTTGGTAAGTGATGCTGATCATTATCATCCAAAAGTATATCTTGTAAATTAGAGTTAAAGAAATCATTAAATTGTTGATATAGACAATTTTAAAGACGTCATCAAACCAGGAGTTGATATCGGGGCTTATCTTGGTCACTAGACATTACATTGCCCTAAGAATCTGCTTCTTTTTTATTAAAATTTTTATAAAACAAATATAAATTAATTTTTTTGCTATTATGACCTTAAGTATTTATTATTTTAGAATCGAGACAAATTGGTTGGTTACTCAGGTCATGACTTTTACTTCGTGTACCGTTTCCAAATTTTGCAAACTTATACTATGAAGATTTTAACGTTTTCATTATATCCATAGGAGTACTATCTAACGAAAAAGGTAGATTGTTTGATTGAAGGAAGCCAAATGGTTTACATTTGTAACATATTACCGACAAGTGAACTATACATTACCCTGCTGTCTACCGAGCTGATAGACTAGTGCTGACACGACTTGCTTAGTATTCCGGAGGTAATGGGTTCGATTCCCGTTACCGTCTATCTTGTATGAGGTTTTTACAGGGGGTTTTCCTCATACACTTGTAGCGGCATGGTCACTGCATATATGCACACCATGTGCATACTGGGCTCGTATTTTCCCCATCAGAACACTAACTCCGTTCCTTCCGATCCTACCCATCTTTAATCCCACCATGCATATATACGTAATGTATGTATGTATGCTGGGAATCCATGATTGCGGCTGAAAGAGCTTGGAAAGCTCAAACAGGCCGCCCTGCCCCTTGGGGAGAAAATAATATACGTAACCTTTCCATATCCTTGGATAAGGTTGTTCTACAGGATATAGACAGTGGCTTTCTGCTACAGAGGGCAGTTTTGTTTGAGTAAAGACCAGCAAAATAAGGCAAATATAGGCTTGACAATTGCAAATGGGATTTTGCCGAAACGTCACAATTGCAAATCTTTGCAAATCTATTTCTCATCAGAACTAAAATACACACGCACACATCCACCCTCCCGCCAGCACGCACGCACGACTTTCACTAGGACATATATGTGCAAGTTTGTAAAGGTTTAGCTTGATGCGATGTATGATTTATCTCATCCTTTACCTTGGAATATGAGGAAAATGTTTCTGTGTGCGTGTTTATAGACGTATAGGCCTCAAACAAGGATTGTTTTGAGTCGTATGGGTGAATTCGTGCGTTTTGTAAATATTTGTCATTTTTGATTTTTAACTATCCACTAGAATCTGTGATAACCCCAACCTCACTCTATACGAGGGCAGTTTGATAAGTCAGTGACTTTTTGAATTAAAGATATCTTTTTCGGCAAATAAACATTTTATTTCTCAACATAGTCTCCTTTTAGCTCTATACATTTAGTCCACCGTTTTCCAATTTTTTTTATTCCTTCCAAATAATATGTTTCCTCGAGGCCCTCAAAATAGAGTGTTTCAGTGACGACCTCTTCATTCGACCCAAGTCTCTTACCGCCTAGCCATTTCTTCAGATTTGAAAACAGGAAATAGTCGTAGGGGTTAAATCTGGAGAATATGCTGGATGGGGTAGATTTTTGAATTTTTTTTGGATTTTTGCCATGGTGACTACACACGTATGCACGCATGCATTGTCTTGATGGAACAGCACCTTTTTCTTCGCCAAATGCGGTCTTTTCTGCTTCAGATAAATGCCGAATCTGTCCAAAAACTCTAAATAATATTCGCCGGTGATCGTTTTCCGTTTTCAAGGTAATGGATGTGAATGACACCGCGTGTATCCCAAAAAACTGTGGCATGACCTCGTTGGACGACAGGCCCACCTTGGCCTTCTTTGGTGCACATTCACCCGGAGAAACCCACTGTCTTGGTTGTTTTTCAGTCTCTCGTGTGTTGTGATTGCGTCTAAACATCACCAAACTATCCTTTGAAGTGCTCACACGGCTGCGCTTATGTCGAGTGTGATCAATCGCGGCATGTAAAATGTGATGTGATGTACACGCTCAGTTGAGATGCCTACAACCTCAGCTACCTCACGCACTTTCATTCTCAGATCGTCCAACATCATTCCATGAATTTTATCGACCATTTCTGGCGTTACGAGCTCTTTCGGGCGACCTGAACGTTCGGCGGCGTCACTTGTGCTGGTACGACCACAACGGAACTTAGTAAACCACTTCCTAACCATTGAAATTGATGGTGTAGGGTCCCCATAGTATTTATCAAGCCGTTCCTTGCGTTCGTTGACGGTTTATTTACGTAAAAAGTAATGCTTAATCAGCACACGAAATTCACTCCAGTTTCGTTAAAATTCACGAGGTTGTCTGCTTTCATTGACTGTCAATTACAAACTAAATGACGCAGCTTGTTCCTAATTCGACAGTAGTCTATTAATAGATGACAGCTGACGGGAGCAGTGTTGCATTTAAAATTAGTGCGCGGGAAATTAAAAAAGTCACTGACTTATCAAACTGCCCTCGTATCTTTTAGACCTATTTCTTACATCAAACTCACTCTTTACATAGTAGTGTTTCCTCACTAGTACTTTCTGACTATTGTCTAATAGAAACAACTTCTACTGTTAAAAATTCCTGTGTTGTTTACAATCCTGGTAAAGCCTTGTTATGTTTGAAATCAGCTAAGTGCAGTAATCTACGCGAATTCCTTGCAACCTTCCGATTTCGTAAATATTGCATTAAGTCGTCCTGATCTTCAGACATTGCATAGGCACCTTTCGAAAAATTTCTTTTACCGAATGGAAATTCAATAAAACAGTCGAAAGCCATGCAGACTACGTGTTTCTTGGGTAGTCGTAAATTTTTGTCCTAAGCTAAATCCATCAGTAAAAATTTTGATTCTTTTTAATTTCCAACATATTTTGACGAATCTAAAGTAGCTGACCCTGTTGTAGTCCTTTCTTTGCGATTGAGTCAGGAATTCAGCGATAAGCTGTAGGGTGTTGACGTGTTGGGCGTTAGAAGTCAGCGGATATAAGAAGGATTTCAATTAAACCAGATGCGGGCAAAGAATTTCAGGAGACCTGGGTGAAACTATACGCGGTTCAAAGACTATACCGAGGCGAATGTGAATTAATGGTACTGAATAGACTTCAAAAATCAATAACGATGTCGGTTATTACTTGACCACTGGACGTGAGCTTTCTCCACGCCGACATTCCCCACATTCAGCGTCGGGATCAGCAGTTCCAGAGAGCTCTCACGTATGTGAGTGGGGTACGTAAATACATTATTTTCATTTAATTAACCAACCAATAAAGTAATCTTGCAACTAGGTTGATGTATATTGCCATTCTATGTCCACAATTTTACGTGAAAGATAAGTGTGTCAAATACCACACCATTTGTAAAGAGGTCGTACCTGATACCTATCTTAAGAATAGAGCCAAGCCGAGAAGTAACTAAGGAGAAGAAATCAATGTTGGGGCGGGAAGTGGTGAAAGCATCTACGTCACCCAGTTGCCATTTGCTGCAACAGAGAAGATCAGTGCAAGACTCATATGTTTCATGTTAGCGCCGTAAACAAAGTAATAGTTCCAAATAGGGTAAGACGACCGTATGTGTCTGTTTATGTAGACAGAAAAAGAAAGAAGAAAGAGAGAGAGAGAGAGAAAGAATACCCATCATTACTAGTCGATTTTCGACAAACTAATGAAAAAGTTGTTCCTATCCATATGAAGGTTCCTATGTTATAAAGAAGGAGATAAGTAACAGCGCGTAGGTCTTGCACTGTCCAATCAATGATCGGTATAAGACGACACAAAACGTGAATTTAAAACGATACCATGCACTGGGTAGTGAGGAACAGAACGAGTTGTAGTTACTGTTAATCTTTTGTTATTATTTATTTGATTTAATGAGAGAGCGTTGGAAAAATTATTTTACTAAATTACTTTCAAGATTTTGAGAAGTAACTGTAACGTGTCAACTATTTAGGTTCTAATTTTAAATAAAATTGTTATTAGTATTAAGTGATATTTGGTTTAATTCAGGCTCATCCTGTATATACGATTTATACATATGTAGATTTAGTTGTGTTTGTGTAGTTTTCTTAGAAAGTACACAAAAATACTAGTGAACACGCAGAGGTATTCCTTTGCTATTAAATAAGGAATGCATCGATAAGCGGAAAGGTGTTTGGAGCCAGGTACGGGCAGAGAATTGCGCGACACCTGAGTAAGAGTGAATGAAAATATCAATTAGGGGTACTCTGGTTCGTGCCCTTAGACTGAGAAGAATTTAAAAATCAATAACCAATTTTTGGCGGTTATTACTTTGTGAATAATGAGAAATGCACCGTCGAAATAAACGTAGAAGGAAATCGATCAAAAAGGGGTCGATATTTTATTGCATGTGAGGTATAAGCAGACTTCGAGGTAGCTGAGATTGGTGCGAAAATTACGAAGCAAAACAAAACGCATCAAGTCCACATTGTTTAGATTTATTACACAGACAATTCCACGGTTTGTTCAATTATCACGATTTGTTTGAAAACGAAGATTGGATACCCAGCGTATTGTTCTCAACGTCCAGCGATGGAATCAACAGTTCCAGAGAGCTCCTACGAATATGAGTGGGGCATGCATATAAATTATTTTCATTCATTTAATCGATCAATGAAATAATGTTGCGCAACGGGGATAGTGTACATTGCCTTTTTATGTGTGCGCATTTTTTACAGAAGGTAGAAACGTTTATAAACGTGAATTAAAAAGTAGCAAATGAAGACGTAGTAGTTATCTGTCTTTTATACGTCAACAATACATTAAAATGATCTGGTGAAATAGTTGCAGTTTCTTCAGATATTTCAAAATCAGTTGACTGAGTTTGGCATAATTGTTTATTTACCAAACCCATCTCATTAACTTTTGATTAACTGATACACCCATACACCGTTCGATGTAGTTCTACTTCTAATTCTAATCTACATTCTATCTCAAAACAAAATATTAAAGCTAAAATGTATTAATCTATTTAGTTAAATTTAGTGCTAACAAAACTCAGTGTTGCCTTGTGGTCACCAAAAAAATCGACCATTTCGTGTTGTAAGTATGAATAGCTCAGATCTTAAGTTTTCTGACTATATTACTACTAGGAATGACTGTATACTCAAATCTAGCATGGGTTGACTATCTTTTGTCAGCTACTAAAGCAGTTACTCATAAAACAGGCTTCTTGTGCAGATCTAAATAGGTCTTCTCGTCCCGAGAACTATTTCTGCTATATAAGACACAAATTAAATGACATTATGATTATCAAGGACCCATCCTTAACTTCCGACATACAGTCCCTTGAACATAAAAGAACTGTTTCAATTCTTTCTTTTTACTGCCGTTGTTACAACGGCAGTTTAATGCTGAAGTACATTCTTTGATACCAATTTGGACCGTCTTTGCTAATGATTCTCGGTTCGCTCATTTACATCATCAATACGCAGTGCAAATTTCATTTTCTGATACCGAACGGGCGCAATCCATGTTCTTCTACACGGCTGTTAATCTCTGGAATGATCTTTCTAGTACTTGTTTTACTCCGTCTTATGATGTGAAAAAATTTAAGGTAGCCGTTGATAGGCATTCTGGACAATTTAAAATTCCCCTGTGCATCCTGAGTGCTTTAGAACGTAGCTTCAAGGTCACAATTAAAAAAAAATTTCTATAACATCGTCATTGTTCCTGAGCACCATAAAAAACTTCTTCCTTCGATAGTTGATGTTGAACTCGACATCAATCAAATTAAATATGGCGTTTCTTGTCGCGGTGTTTTTTTCTTCCAAATAATTCGAAGTGATATGACAGGCTAAGTTCGTACAGAATGTCCTTTGATAGCTAATGAACAATCCTATTTGTATACATACCCTATGTGCTTTCGTGCCTTTTAATAAATTAATATAACGCAATTATTCTCTTACTTTATTCATTATTGTAAATGGAATAATCAAATTTTCTGTAATAATTGCCAATGAAAATACTAATGTAAATTATTAGCTCCAAAACGCTTTAATAATGTTTAAAAAGCAAGCAAATTGAGTTAAGCTTATATTTAACTACATTGTAGACCATGCACATCGACTTTTGTATAAATAGAATAATGAACTGCATACCTAAAAACAATTTCGAATGTGAAATTCCTTCTTTCAAAAAAACTGTTAAAAGAGGCGCATACTTTTAGGTCTACGTCGTTTAATAAATAAATGACACTATCTTAAAAATAAGTCGTTCATTATGACATGTCACACTCTTGTCTTTACACACAGGTTGTATTGATTGGATTAAAAATTAATTTTTTACATTCAGAAAATGAGGTCATCTTTTAATAAAACTTATGAAAACGATATTATCGTTTCGTCTAACATGAATCAATATCGTATGAGTGAAGTTGATTAATGTTTCTGTTTTTAATTGCAACAAGTCTCTTCCCTACCTTTGAATAATTAATGAAATAATTTCATTTAGTTTGTTTTAACTACAATTACATGTAGTTGTTCAACAAGTTAACAAAGAGAAGAGAAATATTGTGATTTTTTGTTTTGGTGTAATTATCCATTAAAATATAACATTTTTCATACCCCTTTAAGCCTTTTTAAACGAAATTTGCCTTACTAATTATCTTGCTAAAGATGAAAGAACATAAAAGAAGTAAATACAGAAATGTGTATTTATTACGTGAATACAATACTTTAAAAAAACTAAAAATAACTAAATATTATAGTAGCTTTATTCAGCTGTCTTTGAAGATGCTAAAGACAAGTAACAAAAAAACCATCATACCACATGTTGCATATCAAAGAATCAATTCAAATAATGCTAATGATCTTGATAACCAAATCATTCTTTCATTTATTATAATTATTATAATAAATTATTATAAGTTTTTGTTATGAACGAATAAGTTCTCGACAGCGCAGTTGGTTAGCGCGGTACTCTAGCAAAGTAGAGGTCGTAGATTCGAATCCTACTCGAGGTAAACTTTTTATTTATGTGTTTAATAAAATTAATAATAATTTTTAATTCTTTCATTTGCTGACAATAATTCAATTTTATACTAAACTGTTAATCTTTACCAATGCTTTAGAACAAATCAGTTATTTAGACTAATATTCTAATAGAAAGATTTTGAACAAATGTGTATTATGTTAAACATTGATAGTGACAATATGAGAGTTTTAATGAAATTCTTACTCCCGAGAGAGCGCAGCACTGCAGCGAACGCCAATTCTAATAGAGAGATAGACATTTAAAGAACGTGGGAAAAATAAGTTTCTTACAGCATGGTTATGTTAAATTCTTCAAAATTCTGTAGATAGTAACTCTGCCGTTAAAAAAATACAGAGTGTTAATGGAAACATGTAGTGTATTGATTACAATTAAAAACAAAGCAATGTAAATCAGATAACAAAGAAGAGGAGGGTTATATTGTGGTATTCTTCTACATTATTTTACAATATTTTAAGCGCTTTTCCTTTATAGGAAGTTTGGACAACCTCCACTAATTACAACGCTCATCACTTTCTAAAATCTCTTCTTAGTGACAACGATCACTTCCAAGTTTTAACATAACGACAAAATATATCTGGTATGGATACCCTCGTTTGTAATTAAGGACTGCATAAGTGCGTTTGTAGAATTACTATAGTGCGAGTCACACCGAGAATGCAGTGTGGCGGGGTATAGGCAATGTATTTGTAATGGGAGGCCGGCACACTGTGTTGCCGGTTGTCCGATGGCTGTGACAGGGTCGGCTCTGAAGTTATTATACCGTGTCGCCAAAAAGTTGGACACAAATGAAAAACTTTTTTATTTTTTGCGAACGATACGTAAGAGTAAACTGCCCTTATTTTTGAAAAAATCGGAAAATTTTAGTTGAAAAAATCACTCAAAATTCTCAAATATGAATTTTCAAGACGATCAAAATATCGTTAAACAATTGTATTAATTATAAAGTTACTTACAATGCATTTACGTCATTTCAAACCAAGCTTATGCGGGAAGATATCTTAATGAGTTTTTAATGTAACTGAAAAGTAAACAAACAACCCTAAATGTAATACTGATTTTCAGTCTTGTTTGTGACTTATTACCGGTAACATGGAATTTAAGAAATTCAAACGCGGACAAATGCTCCATGCGAGTGCGAAAATTATAATTTTCAATATCATTTGTCATTTAGTGAATGATGAAAAATTGAGCTTGACTGCAGTGGTGAGTTGTGCTTCCAAAATGAGTGGGGTCAGTGAAAAAACAATTTTTACCATCAAGAAAGAGGAAGAGCAAAACAATGGTGAATTAAAATCTCCTGCAGCAAGAAAAAAGCGGGTAAGTCAGTCAAATTCTCGCGAATATGCATACGATGAAGGTTTTAAGAGCTTATTAAGAAGAATTGTGCACAATGACTTTTTTTTTTAAAACATTCCTCCTACTTTGAAAGCTGTATATAATGTTATTCGAGGGAATGAGAATTCGCCATCGTTCTCTTTAAGTACCCTAGGTAGATTGATTAAAGATATTGGTTTTGAATATATGAAGCATGGTCGTAAAAGCATAATGTTAGAGCGAAACGACATCATTAATTGAAGGCACTGATATTTAAGAGCCATCAAACTATCGACAAGAAAATTGCAACATTATCTACTTAGATGAGACTTGGGTCAACGTGGGTCAAACGGTGAACTATGCATGGTGTGATAATACCACCACAAATCGTAGAGATGCTTTTATAAACGGTTCAACCACAGGCCTCAAAGCACCTACACAAAGAGGTCCACGTTTCGTTATTCTTCATGCAGGATATGAAGGTGGATTTTTATTTGGCGCCGCAAGTGTTTTCTTGGCAAAGAAAAACGATGGCGATTATCATGACGAAATGAACGCCGACTATTTTGAGCAATGGTTTGAAGAGTCGCTGATTCCTGCCTTACCCAAAACGGACGGAAAAACGTTGTTGTTATGGATAACGCTTCGTATCATTCGCGTAAATTTAGTTTTCCAACTACTTCATGGAACAAACCCCAAATTAAAGATTGGCTGCTCGAAAGAAACATTTTCTTTGACGACTCCTATTTAAAATTTGAGCTGCTTGAAGTTGTCAACGCATATAGAGACCAATACGACAAGTATAAAATTGAAGAAATAGTTTGTGTTTACCACTATACCATTGTGAGCTTAACCCGATCAAGATGGCGTGGAATCGGATTAAGCACTATATTGCAACAAAGAACTCCGATTTCAAGACAGAGCACGTCCGTTTATTGATAAATGAAGCATTTGGACATGTCACTGCACAAAGTTGGAGTAATTGCGTTGCACATGTCAGAGAAAAAACGAAAAAAGAAATGTGGGCTGCTGATAACCTCCAAGACAACGTGGATGAACTCATAATAAGTATAAATTTTAGCGACAGTTCTGAGAATGAGATTTCAGACCTCGATGATGACTGTGTCGACGACGTGCAAGTGTAAATAGTGTAAAAAGTGTAAATATTTTATTTGTTTATAAATGTACAATTAATTCTCTGTTTATTTTTTCTTATATTAACTTTGCCTGAAATAATTCTTTTGTAATTTTGAAATTTATTGTTTATTATTATTAATTATTGAAAACATTTAAATAAAGGTGAAGGTATAAACATCATCAAACTTCCAACAAGTTTTTAGCGAATCTGTGAGAGCGGCGAAATTTACCTGAGACCGGACTTGAGGTTTAACCGATCCCAGCATAACGACAACTGGCAACGGTGTGCTCCATAAGACTCCACACTGCATTCTGAGTGTGACTTTCACTATAGTAATTATATTTAGTCCAGAAATATGGAAAAGAACCAAGTTGTGCCCCATACTTCAATACTTAAATAAAGAGAACGATCCCTTATTAATAATTTCCATAAACAAACGTAGCATAACATATATATATATATATATATATATATATATATATATATATGTTATGTTCGATATTTCCACGAGTGTTGTATATGTATGTAAGTGGTTTTTTTTGCAAATTTTTTTTTTTATTTCTGGTGTTCTTCATTAATTAATTAATGGCTTGCTTGTTATTTATTCGTTATTTAAAGATAAATGTTTTTTGTGGATTATTTACCGCAAATAATGAAGAAATACTTAAATGTTAACATTGTATCTATTTAGGTTATACAGTCTTCATTAAAACTAAATCACATTAAAAAAAAGTAGTTTCCATTTTGGACCCTCACAGTTCACGCCATTTCAGCATTCGAACTTAAAAATGTATGTGTGAGACATTTTGTCGAAAATGCAAAGTACATCACTAAATTCATTTTTTCGTGCTTTTGAATCCGTTTTACAAAAATTTGGGATACAGGGTGTTCTTTTTGGGTTGGAATATTTTGTAATCTTTTTTTAATCCAGTCTATTATGAAAAATTGTCGAACAACTCAAAATGTTAACAGACCGTCACAAAAGTTTACTCTGTATATTACTGAAATCCTAACTAAACGTTATTTAATGTTATTTAATGTTTTTGCGAGTAGGCAATTAAAATTTTCGCAAAATCTGTTGCACGCGTTTAGTTTGTTACAAAAATCCGACATTATATTGGTAGCAAATAGTGTAGTAATATAATAATATCCGTGCAGATCGTAAACATGATTTTAGAGGAGATGGCGTTGCATTTTACTTGAGTTCATAATTACCTTTTTACATAATAACAAATATTCCGGAACAAAGATGTGAAAGTCTGTGGCTTTCTATTAAACTTGGTAGTCAAGAATTTACGTTTGCGATAATTTACAGACCACCTTATTATGCTAATAATGTATTTTTTGAAAATCTCGATGAAACTATACGCTTCATTTATCTTAACTACTCTCAGTTATTTCTTACTGGCGACTTTAACATTGACATGCTTACACTAACACCACCTCAACGTCAACTATCATCGGTAATAAGTAGCCATAACCTAACTCAAATAGTTAATGTGCCAAGAGTAACAGAAAAATCTATGACATTAGTTGATTTATTTATTGTATCAAACACGAATTTAATAAAAAACTGTTTTGTTATGGAAGAATATGACATTACAGATCACTTTCCAGTGTTTTGTTCCATAATAATCCCCAACAAAATTGAAAGCAGATGATGTCATTAAGAGATTACAGAAATTGTGATATGAATAGATTTAGCAGCGACTTAATTAACACGCCATTCCATTTAATTCTAGATTTAAATAACATCGACTCTAAGGTAGCTCTTTTTAACACACCACTGATACAATTATTTGATAAACACGCACTAATAAAGTTTACGCGTTTGGGTAAAAAAAGAAATCCATGGTTAACTGATATTATACTATTCGTGTCTTTAAAAAAAACTCTTCAAAAATTAAAAAAATCTTAATCATCCAGTAACTGGAACTACTATAAGCAGTTAAGAAACTATTGTACATTCGCTATTAAAAATGAAAAAAAAAGAATATTTGCAAGTTGCCAAGTCCTAAGTATATCTGGAAAGCGTTAAAAAGACATGATGTAGTAAGCGACAACAAAAATGAAATTCCTTTAAATATAACAAGTGCACATAGCGTTAATGATTACTTTGTCAATGCTGCAACTTCCTACAAAGGTATCATAAATTTCGATCTAATAAATTATTACAACACTAATACCAAAATGTCTTTTAACAACAAACTTACTTTTAGAGAAGTTTCGGAAGATGACACTCATTATTTTGAATTCCCTAAAAACTAAAGCTACTGGTTGCGATGAAATTAGTGCTAAAATGCTGCAAATGTGTTGTCCTCATATTCTATTTTTTATATGTGATATTGTTAACTTTTGTATTCGCTATTCAGTACATCCTTCTTGCTGGAAATTGTCTAATGTAATTCCTCTGCATAAACTGGCTACTCCTAAATCTATATCGGATTTAAGGCCTATCCATATTTTACCTGCCGTATCAAAAATTCTTGAACGTGTGTTCCCAAATTAAAACACATTTAGAAAAATTTTAAATAATTCCTGAAATGCAATCTGGATTTAGATCAGGGCATAATTGTTCTACTGCGCTTCTTAAAATGACTGATGACATAGTTAAAGGTATAGAAGATAATTTAGTTACAGAGGATTTCTCAAAAGCGTTTGATACCGTAGATCACATGTTATTGCTTGCAATCCTACGTTATATTGGATTTGACACTAACGCCAAAAATTTGATCAAGAATTACCTCTTTGGGCTATGTCAGAAAGTAACCCTTAATGGTGAAGAATCTTCCACGTTACCTCTGATTTGTAGAGTGCCGCAAGGTTCAATATTGGGACCAACGTTATATTTCATATATACCTTTAACTTTCCCTCAGCGGTTCAAAATTGCAAAATTCATATGTAGGCCGATGATTGCCAAATATAGCATACATTTAATCCCAAAATTCATCCACATGTATCCAATATTATTAACAACGAACTATTGTCATTTGTGCGATGCGCGGAAGATCAAAGCCTTAGGACGCCTAAAGCAGCTGTATCCATATAGAAATCTTCTTCCACAACAAACAAAGACTATACTAACGGATGCTCTAGTTTTATAGCTCCTCTAAACTATGGAGACGTTGTGTATGGATCATTTCTACCAAAAGCCGTTATTAGCAAAATCCAAAAATTGCAAAACTCTTGTTTACGGTACATATTTGGAATACGAAAGTATAAAAGGATTTCCTATAGATTGCCTGTAGTTGGTTGGCTAGATACGTATGAAAGGCGCCAAATGCACACTTTAACATTATTTCATAAAGTTCTAACTATCTATAAACCTGGCTACCTCTATAATAAAATTCGCTATCGCACCGACATCCATCACATTAATATCAGAAGACGTAATCTAATCACAGTTCCACTTCGTAAAAAATGCATTTCACAAAAATCATTTTCATATTACATTGCGGCTACATATAATAAATTCCCCGATCATTTAAAATACATTTCAAACTTGCGCTCCTTTAAAATCAGTTTAAAGCGATATCTTTTACCAAGATGATTAGTTACACAATTATCAACTATGATGTCATTGAGTTGTATATATTCGCTGCCTCCTTATTTGTATTATTTACACTAGCGGTGGTTGAATGCAAGAACAGTAAACACTAGTTTTAGTTCTAAAGTTGTAAAGCTAGCATACTGAACTGAACCACCGTTTATTACCTATTAATTTTAATTAAGTTTATGCTTTGTAAAAAACAAAGATGGTGAGTAGGTAATAATAAAGATTATTACTATTATTATTATTTGAATGGACCTGAATTTCTTTTACTGTAAATAAATTAATGCATAGTCACACCTTAAAAAATGCCTCCGAAATATCAAGTAAATATACAGTATGGTTAGAATTTTATGAACAAAACAAGAAGTTTGTAAAATAGATAGAACACCCTTCATCTTGGTTATTAAAGTAGTAAGACTCAATAAGTGTGGGCTTTTTGAGATCGCATAAGTGTCGCCTATCTGCAGTTAACGTATGTCACTTTCCCAACTAACACCATATATATATATATATATATATATATATATATATATATATATATATATATATATATATATATATGTTGAATTTTAAATTTCCGGGTCCCCTATGTCTTAAATCGATGTTCCGGGTACTAGTTCGCGTTGGTGTTAATGATGTAGTGGTCTCAACTGTTAGTTTTCTAAAATTGCATTACCACTTGGTACATTAGACCACAGACTTCCTGTAGATTATTGAATTACTGGTCATATCATAATTACTACTAAAAAAAGAATTTAGTTATTGGAATGAAGAACAGAGTTTTAAAACTCAGCCATCCCAATTTTTGGAAAACTAATCTCAATAAATTAAAAATCGTTTTATTAGAAAATAACTACCTTGAATACATTGCAGATATCTCTAAGAAGGTTAATAAAATTCTCATTGGTAATAAAGTAAACGATGTAATGATTTCAAATAATTACATTTTAACCATCCGTAAATTGTTCTCTAAATTAAAAGATACTACTAATAACATCTTGCTTTCCATCATTGTTTATTCAATACCTTGCAGCGATTGTGATAATGTTTATATATTACAAACTTGCAGACGTCTTAAAGATAGGCCTACATCTCATAAAAGCGAAGTAAAACGTAACACTAAATCATGCATGTTGGCTTAACATGTCTGGAAAAAAGACCATCATATTAATTATGAACATGTTGCAGTAATTGATAAAGAAGAAAATTTCTAGAATTGGCTCACATATCAAAAGAACCTAATGTTATGAATAAAAGAACACATATTGATAATCTAAGTAATATTTACATTTATTTACTACATTTTGATAAAATTCATAACATTTTTTAAAATATTTACAATAATTATTGATTTTGATTTATTTCCACAAAATTAATCATCAACTGAATGGAGCATTCAAAATTACATTTGTTAAACACAATGAAAAGTGTATAATGAAAATGACAATTAAATTCAATTTAGACCCTTTTCATTAATGTTCTGTCGATTATAATTCTTAATTTTATTGTACCCACCAAAGTGGTTGCCAATTCATTAAAAAAATCTTGTAATTGTAAGTAACATGTTTACATTTTATAATAATTGTTTGTATTTGTATTTAATTGCTTCAGATATCCAGCTGAAGAATCAAAAAGGTATTGTTACAAATAAAACTCATTTTTTCGGGTTAAACTCGTGTAAAATATATTTAATAATAATAATTATAATAATAATAATAATAATAATAATAATAATTTATTTTACCAATTTTACAATATACAGATACATTAATGTATTTATATGAATATTATAGTGGTATAGTCGTATAACATCTAAAAAAATGTTGACAAACATACAAGTGGTACATAAAACAAACTAAAACAACTGTCACAGATTGTTTATTGCTTGTAATCAAAAAATTCGCTAATATTATAGAAGCAATTATAGGTAAGAAACTCTTTTTTAAATTTCGTAAGGGATTGGCATTTTAATTTATCTGGCAATTTATTATATATCGCACATCCAGCATAGCAGCCTAGTTAGGTGATTTTTTATATGAATTTAATCTGTCCTGTTTTATACAACTTTGTTACCTGTTCGTATATGATGGCTATAAACCTTAACTTAAATTTATGTGTATTTTTGTGAACGTAAGCTGCTATTTTATATACGTAGGTACGCGTTACTGTCATTAACTTGTTTTCTATAAAGGTAGTTTTACATGATTCTCTGTATAGTAGATCAAAAATTACTCTGATTATTTTTTCTGTAGAGTATTAATGCGGTTTATATATGCGGATTGACCCCATACTATTATATTATAAGCAATTATAGAGTGAGTACACCAGTGAATAGTAACCAGTTTAGATTTTAAGTTTATTATTGCGTAACAAGCTTTGTTTAGTTTTTTGTACACTTCCTCTATTTGGTAATCTAACGTTAAGTTGTTGTCAATTATTGTACCTAAGAATTTAGTTGTTGTACCTGTTTTTATTTCTACTTTTGCATTATTATTAAATACCTTGAGTTTTACACTTTTTTCTGGACTCAATATTAGCATGTTTTTGTTACACTAAATTTTAAACCCGTGTATTACTACAGCAGTTGTTACTTGTCGACTTTTTTCAAATTGAGCCTTCACTATAACTATGGTAATCGACATACATACAAACATCCGAGGATATGTGTTGTGACAAGTCGTTGACAAACAATGTAAAGAGAAGAGGTCCTAGAACTGATCCTTGACTTACCCCTAAAGTTGTTTTTGTACTAATTGAACGCCCTGATCCGATTAAGAAATTCCGTGTTAACAGTATCAAAAGCCGAAGTAAGATCGAAGAATAAGCAATTTATAAGCATTTTAGAGTCAATACAGTTGTATAAGGTTTGAATGAAATTTATGGTTGCTGTTTCAGTAGACAGTTTTGGTCTAAACTCATACTGTCTGCTACTCAAGATATTGTATTTTATCACGAATGAAAAGATTCCATTGTATATCGCCTTTTCGAATATTTTAGGTATAGAACTTAGTAATGCTATCGGTGTATAGTTTTCTATATTATTATTTATTAATGAATTCCACGTTTCAAGAGCTTGTATTGGTTCCTTTCTCAGGGATAATAAAATTATAGTAAATGTCAAATTAAATGAACACACAATTATATTATGTATGTGCTGGTTGCTTCATACCTCGTGTGATGCAACGTGAAGCTGGAAGTTCTGAAACATTAACTGTGTTGCTGGTAGAACAACTAGTACATGTTGTAGGTGGTTTGCATAAATTTTTAATGACCATATTCCATATAGGTGGTATTCTTAAAACATCATTTCGTTTATTTAATGCATCTGGTCTCTTTTCACTGGTCACTATCTACGTAGTGACCAGTGTCTAAATGGCGTCTTGCCAAAAAATAAAACATGTTATGTTGTTTGATGGCTAGGAAATGTTCTTGGGCTCTAACATTTAGTCTTTTATTGTTTGTCTTATGTAAGATTTTTGGCAACTGGAACAGGAAACTTGGCATGTTTCTTGTTTTCCCCGTGAATTTTGTCTTTTTCATTACGTAGGAATTGTTGAAGACAATGACGTAATTTAAAAACTGCCTTGAATTCGTCTTTAGTTTCAGTTTACGTAAAGTAGGATAACTGGTTTTTTATGTTCTTCGCTTCTTGTAGAGGGTTTTATGGAAAGGTGGTTACATCTATTAATAATTTTGTTTACCTTATTAAAAGAGTAGCCACTTTGTGTAGCATTCTCGTTAATTGAAGGAATTCTTTTTTAGATTTATCATCTGTTACACGGAAATATCTAATTGCTAAAGATTTAATAACTGTTTGGAGTTGACTTGGGTGGTGATGCGATTTGGCGTTAAGATATCGATTAGAATGTACTGATTTTCGAAATAATTTATGGTTAAATGCACCATCATCATTTCGTTTTATTCAGATACCTAAAAAAGATCATTCACCATTAAATTCAATTTCTATTGTAAACTTGATGTTGGGATGAATGTTACGGTGTTGAAGAAAATTTTGTAAATTATCTAAACCATGAGACCAAACTATGAAGGTATCATCTACAGATCGGTACCCGCATTTTGGTTTTTCCATGTAAATGTTTGCAATTGCAAGTGAAAGTGGTGACCCCATGGCAGCTCCTTCGATTTGCTTGTAGTATTGATTTTTGTACATGAAATATGTCGAGTTTATACAGTGTTCATTTAATTTGACATTTATTATAATTTTATTACTCTTAACAAAATGAGCACAGGTAAGCTTTTGAAACGTCGAATTCATTAATAAATACATTTTGCAAAAGTGTGTGCAAAAGACCTTCGATCTTCGATTTGTTGCTATCAAAACTCGGAGAACTAGGTATGTCGGATTCAATGTTAATTCTGCTTCAATCAAGTTTAACGGACAGAAAACTGTTTCTTATGGCTATAATTCTAAATTTTACATACAACTTCAAGGATTCCCAAGGATCGACATCAACCATTTGTCATCCAACTTGATGTAGTAGTAGTAGTAGAATACTGTACGCTAATGACATTAAAATTTATTCTACGATCCTAACCTTAACCACATTTTTTATGAACTATGAATAATAAACTAACTTACGAATGAATTATTGTCAACAGTACACCTACTTTTCCTAGAGAATAATGTTCGCGATAAACACTTGTGAAGATCATTCTTTTGACAATTCGAAAGAACACATTAACATCTATCTAACTAAAAAGAATAAATTTTATGAAACAAGTACAACAGTTATAAATTCCGAAGAGTGTAGTGATTATAAAACACCCCTGAAGATGTAAATAAATTTAGTAACGTTTGATGTCAAACTTACGTTTGTTGGCCACAATAACGAAGCTGACATATCAGTATCAAAACTCCTAGGTTATTGTGTTAGGAATTGGAAATATTTAGCAAATATTTAAACGCTGCATTTACTATAATGACGCTTATTCAAAGCAAACTTGAATATGGTTGGGTTTTGTAACACTATCAAAAGTCGCGTACGTGCAAAACTGTTATCACTAAAGCTAAAAAATTGTTTGAACGACGAACATATAATGAACTAGCTACATTTCCTTTGTGCAGTCGTAAATGTTGGTCTTTAACTACAGCCATTAGTAAAAACATTAGTACATCTTCATTTCCACCCATGACATCTTTTGACGGATCGGTAGTTGCTGATTCTGTAGACAAAGCCAATCTTGTTGTGAATTTATTTGCATCAAACTCGTATGTGAATGCTTCTGGAAAAGATGTGCCTCTAGTAAACTCTTCTTCATACACTATGAAACCAATTCGTTTTCGATACAAGCTCCTAGAATCGATCATTAGTACGCTTGATCCCAATAAGACGATTGGCGTCTTTTAAAGAATTTCTTTCCTCATGGAAATTAGCAAATGTTCAGCCTATTCGCAAACAAGGTGACAAGACCGATTGCTCTAACTACCGACCACTTCCATTTGGTCTAAAGTCATGGAAAATCAATCAATCATCAAGTACGCTCTTTTCTTTACTCTAACAAACTCCTTAGTGACCACCAATATGGTTTCAGACAGAGTCGCTCAACATGTGACCTTATTTCATATGTGACCCAAGTTTGGAACGATACATTAGAACAATCCGGTGAAACCGTAGTAGTCGCTTTAAATATCTCAAAACCATTTGGGCAAGTTTGGCATAAGTGTTTACTTGCCAAACTCGCCTCGTTTGGGTTAACTGATACACTCATCAATTGGAGCTTAAGTATCCTAGATAAAAGACGAATTTGCCGTAAAGTAAAATGATCCGTAACGGATAATGCATCTTTTTAAATAGATATAGCTTTAGAACGACGAAGAGAAACGTAGAGAAATCAAAGCAACAATGTGAATACCATTTTGTTTTCTTCAACTGCGAAATCATTTGCATTTCCGCTTTTGTAAATATATTGTTAAAAATACTAATTTATTTTTGTCCTTCAGTAAGTTTTCATTTAAAGTTACCATTTTTTTTTTGTTCTTTCTGTACTTTTCGAGAATTTTCGGATAATAAGCGTTAGTCTATTCATTTTTGTATTTCGGGTATCATTTCTTATGGTGACCTTATTTTTGTCAGTTATGGACGTGAACAAAGTAAAGTCAATTTCGTTAGTATGATTCATCACATTCGCGAAATCGTTTGAAAGTAGAAGTAATGCAACAGTGTTAAATAATAAATAAATACTAGCCAATTTTAATTTGAACTTACGTCTGCATAATCATTTTTTGAGTAAGGTGTTTCGTACGCAACCGCCTGCCCTGACGTTTCTTTCCACAGTAGACTTATTAGTTATAACGCTATTATTTGTTAATAATAATTTAACTTTGAGAGCGTTCTGGCGAATAGTTCCACATTTTCTGCTGTTTGATATTTTGGAAGTAATCCTATTGAAAATCTACCGAACAAATACTCACTAAAAGTGATTACTAACTTGTTTGTAATATAAACTTTAAGGTTATATGTTTAAGACAGCATTTGTTTTCATTTTGTAATATCGAGCTTTTGCTTTTTAGTTCTAGTAAAAGAAAATAGTCTTAGACATGTTGTCTTTTCCTTACTGCTGAAAGATTGTGAAGAATATTACTAATTTGAAAAGCAGGCATTGTGGTCCAATTAGGGCGTTGGTATACGTTGTGACTAGAATAGAGGTTGTGACCAGTCTTGCATACGGACGTTGTAACCAGAGTGGCAATTTTTTTTTGTGGTAGGCTTTGTGGACGGTATGGTCTAATTTAAAGCTGAAGGTTGTGACCAGAGTGGAAATTTTAGATGGCGGTGGGTGTTGTAGTCAGTGTACTTTGTGCATGAGAATAGTTTTTTTTGGTGGTGCTGAAACAGTGGGCGAAATGGTAAATAGTAACGATTAGAAGTGTTTGATATTCCATTTAGGTTCTGAGTCATACTACGATTTATGAAAAATAGGATACTTTTATTTGTATGTAAATTGTATTTTCACGTTTGTGAATATACACACCTTTGGAAAACTTTACTGTCAAGAGTGAGTATTTAAGTGCATTTTACATACTTATAGTACATCGTATTTATTTATTTATGCATTCCATCTATTTCAGTTAATTCAGACGTTATATAGAAAAAATTGTCTTAAATAAATATTCAACTTTGGATTTTTTGTACTACATTATATAATTGTTAATTGTGGATTGTACATTTGTTTTCAGATTTTTTTGAGCATCATGAAACTTTTTAAAGATGCCAGGATTTGTTCTCGTTTTTAACTGAACTAGTTTCGTCAAATTTTGTATCAATTTTTTATAACTTTTATCCGCAAATTGCGTCACACATTGGAAAAGTCACACTTCAAAAGCATGTGGTGGATTTTTATCAATTAATCAAAATCGTAATTATCTCTATTTTACTAAACTTAAACGTTACTAACTGCGTAAATGCTTGCCAAATTATTATTTAAATAAAAACAAATTTGGTGGATGTCAAAAATAGACCACTCAATTATTTTACATTGTTCCTGATTTAGTGGAGTTAAAAGTGTGCTTTATCCTATTTAAAATTATAAAGTTTGTATCATTTCCAGGATAACGAGAACAATATTGATTTGATAAGTGCAAAATATTGATATTTTATAGATATTAACTGGTACAAAATTAAAAATTTTCATGTCATAACAGATAATTGATCAGTTTCAGACCTTTGGTAGACTTTGTATAGCACCACATCAAGCAACTTATTCACAATGCAGCAATATATACATTTTACTGTAAGAACTTTTTGTAAAAACTCATTAAAGTTTAAAGCAAATTTGGTTAATTTAAATTTGTTGCAAAGTTTCTGCATACAATCGTACAATTTCTCTTTCTCGAAATGAAGATAATTTTAACTCTTTCACTGTAATTTATACACATAAATTATCATAAAATTTCATTAAAAGTATCAAATTATTTTTCATAAGTTTGCCAAAATTTACACATTAACCATATATTTAATTTAATATTACATCACACTACTATTTTTGCAAAAATATTTTAGTCCTGTAATAAAAGATCTTGCACATAAGTGTTTTTGATTAAACTTATACGGTTTATCCTATATTGTGAAACATGGCAGTAAAAAAATTTACTCAGCTGACTCAAAAAACTTTCCCACTTTCGATAACAATAAGTTTTCGTTATTAGATAATGCGTTGAAGGAAAGCGAAATGCAACGTGTTTCATTACCTCCTCAAAAAAGAGCTTTCCGTGCGCCTTCAGCCACATTGATGTATTCCCAACATACATACATACATTAAGGATGTATGAGTGCTGAGACTAAGGATATGTGCGGTCATGATATGATCATCAAGGAACTGAGTTAAAGTTGTTAGGCAGCATTCGCCTAGAAAGCCGCATATGATGTGCGTATACGCAGGGATAATGCCGCTATATGTGTACGAGGAAAGCCCCTTGAGAAAACCTCATACAGGGTAGACGGTAACAGGAATCAAACCTATTACCTCTCGAATGCTAAGCAGGTCGTGTTACCACAGGTCCACTAGCTCGGTGGATAATGCATTAACTGTAACATTAAAATAAAAACAGTCTGTAAGAAGATGGAGTGCAGTTAATTGGATTTTTACGGTATCTCGCAAGTTTCCTAACCTCAACCATATTTTTATGAACTATGAATAATAAACTAACTTACGAATGAATTATTGTCAACAGTACACCTCCTTTTCCTAGAGAATAATGTTCGCGATGAACAATTGTGAAGATCATTCTTTTGACAATCGGAGAGAAGAATACATTAACATCTATCTAACTATAAAGAATAAATTTTATGAAACAAGTACAACAGTTATAAATTTACAGCTTAACTTTTATTAATAAAATACTTATCTTTTTTGGGTTTTTTTAATGGTGTATTTAAAATTATACAATATAAACGTTTCGATAACACTTATAGTTATCTTCGTCAGTAGTAATATCTATTAAAATTGTTAAAGATGTTGAAACAATTTTGTCAAAGTTGAAAAATTAAAACATGAACACTTTTTTTATTGTCAGCCTTCGACCGTTAGAGGGTGTTCTGATTTGTCATCGTTAGACAGTTTAACAATATTTAATTTTCAAAGACATAGTTATTCTTTACTAAAATTTAATTCTATAGTTGGCTGTATACGTTTCTCAAACTGTTATATTAATAGCAGGCTGATGTTTATGTTTTAATTTTTCTACTTTGACAAAATTGTTTCAACATTTTTAACAATTTTAATAGATATTACTACTGACGAAGATAATTGTAAGTATTATCGAAACGTTTAGATTGTATAATTTAAAATACACCATAAAAAAACCAAAAAAGATAAGTATCTTATTATGTGTGATAATGGTGAAAGTTTACGTTTTCATATTTCAGTCCTTTATGGGGAGGAAATTTATCGATCTATCAGACAATTTAAAAAATTAAGGAAACGTAAAGCACAATTATTATCGTCACTCACCTTTTTATTACGATATCGAGACCAAAAAATTATTCCTAAGTTTATCTATATTAAAAGAAATTTTAATAATAGACCATCTATTGATTATAAAAGAACAGTTATAAACCTTTCTCATAATGTTGTTTCAGATTACGCTATTGAAGCGCTTTCTAAAGGGGGAAATTTTGCGATATCACCGAAGGTAATACCTTTTGAAGATATAATTTCCAATATCGAAGACTCTATTAAATCATTACCTTTTGATGCTGCTAATGAAGCTAGATATAACACCGTTAACATATTACGTAAAAAAACCTCTTTCGTCAACGACGTGCTTTACTTGATCTTAAACGTAACGAAAATATAATAATATTAAAATCAGATAAAGGTAATGTAATTGTTATATTAAATATGAACAATTATAACATTAAAATAGAACAATTGTTGGAACCAGAGACTTATCGTGAAATACCAAAAGATCCAACAAAAAAGTTTCTTTTAAAACTAAAGAACTTATTAAATTATCACCTATTCCTGGAGAAATAAAAAAGAAACTAACTAACTCTGAAGCTATTTCACCAAAACTATATGGTTTACCAAAAATCCATGAATCAAATATTCCTTTCAGGCCTTTTGTTAGTGCAATTGGTTCTTCTACATACAGTCTTGCAAAATATCTTATATTTTTATTACCTCACATAGGTAAAACACCCCTTTACATTAAGCATTCTGCCGACTTTGTTGAAAAAATGCATAGTTTCAAAAGTGAAGAGGGTGATATAATTGTCCGTTTTGATGTTGTTTCACTTTTTACAAAAGTCCCTCTAGAGGAAACTGTTGAATACATTGATCATCTTTTTCCAAAGGATATAACCATTATTTTTCAGCACTGTCCTACTACAACTTATTTTCAGTGGAATATGAACAGATTGATGGTGTAGCAATGGGTAGTCCCCTTAGTCCAGTTAAAGCTAATTTTTACATAGAAAGATTTGACACTTTAGCGTTACAAAATACACCTAAAAAACCTTCAGTTTGGTATAGATATGTAGATGACACGTTTGTGATTTGGAGACATGGAGAAGAGGTCTTATAATTAAAAAAAGGCATAATGATACGTCTTGATTATGATATTAATTTTGACTTTTGGTATGTCTAGGTTTTTTGCTGTGTTTGTCCTAGACCTTGAAGCAAATGCTTTACCAATTATATGTTAAATTACCACAGCACTATAATTTCACATAAGTAGTTGAAATTAAGATTAAAATTAAAAAAATACAAAAAACGTTTTGCATTATGCCTTTCATTGTTAATAACACTTGCAATTATTGACAAAACTATCTTAGATTTAACTGGATTATTTTAATCGATATCATGTTTATATTTGTGAATGCTTCTATCATTTTCAAATTGAAGTTTTTCGCAACTTTACACTTACATCATAACTTGATTAAATTTTGTTAAATGTGTTTTTTGGCTGACATTTTTCATTGTTAGCCTTCGGCCGTTGGAGGGTGTTCTGATTTGTCATCTTTAAGACAGTTTAACTATATTTAATTTTTAATGACCTAGTTATTCTTTACTAAAATTTAATTCTATAGTTGGATTTATACGTTTCTCAAGCTGTTATATTAATGGCAGGTTGATATTTATGTTTCAATTTTTCGACTTTGACAAAATTGTTTCAACATCTTTAACAATTTTAATAAATATTACGACTGACTAAGATAACTGTAAGTGTTATCGAAACGTTTAGATTGTATAATTTAAAATACACAATTAAAAAACCCAAAAAAGATAAGTATTTTATTATGTGTGATAATGGTGAAAGCTTATATTTTCATATAACTCTTATTACATCACATAAAGTAACTTACAATTAACTCTATTAATGATATCTAATGAATCCTAGTTTTTACAATACGCGACTATTTTGTATCGTCGTAAGTCTGCCTTTACCGTCCTTAATGGTACAACTTGGCCTTTCTTCTGAAACTACAGAAAATGGATCGTTTAACCAAGGATCAGATTTATTACAGTTTTCATTTGTTATTAATACGGTATCCGCCAAAATAAACAGATCCGAAATCTAGCGCACTGAGGAATTGCTCACGGAAGTTGCATTTATTATAATTGGCTTCCATGTCATTACTTGTCAACTTTGCATTACGTTACGGTTAAAATCTTTGTCATTATGGTTCTTTCAACTGAAGAAGAGTTTTTTTTAGTAGAGCGTTATTTCCGTTTAGACGGAGTTGGACGGATTAACGCCCCAAGCTTCAGAAAAGTATCAACAATAATTTAACAAAGCAGCCCTTAGTATAGCTGTAATGCCAGCGGTTGTTGAGAGGTTTTGTCACACAGGTAATGAGTTATATCGACATGAAGACAATTTACGTCATCCAAGAATAGTTGGTACTAACCATAATGAAGCATGTGTCTTTGGCCAAGTTGTAAATTCTACGAAAAGAAGTCTTGTACGAACTGCACATTAACTAAAAATCTACAAGTCGAACGTTCAAACCTAATGTCGGTTATCCATACCGAATTCATATGGAACAAAGCCTAAATGTTGAGGGCATATCGTGCAAGAGAAATTTATTGTGGACGCGTGCTAAATTTAGTTTACGAAGATCCCGATTTTTTTCGGACGAAAGCCACATTGACCTTAAGGGTTGCATGAATCGGCAAACAAATCGATTCGTGAGTTTTAACGTCCTGATTTCATTGTATAGAAGCCTCTCCACAATGAACGAGTAACCATTTCGGTTGCAGTGTCTTTGTATGTGATAATTGGCTCTTATTTTGTTGATGACTCGAATGATCATTCAATTACTGCCAACTGGTACTGGCAGTGTTGTTATACCTTTTGTGTGAGGCTTAAATAACTTATGCCGTGCGCGAGATTTGCAAATGCCTAAGTAACGGTTTCAACAGCTTGGCGCAACTGGCCATGTACCCGAACGTTTCATAGAATTATTGTGTGAATTACTCTAATATTCTCTCTATTCAACGAATTTAACGCCATTGCCTGTGCTACCATTAAGGTTTCCTTTTTCGGTATAGGACAAATAATTATACATTTGGTTAGTGGGTCAGTATGTTCTAAGAGAAGTTTATTCGTTTGACATATATAACATTATCTTGTATATTCAGCGACGTCTTGTGGTAGGTATTTCTATCTATATAAAGCTTTTAGATTTTTAAATAACCTTTTTGTCCAAAATGACCTCCTAATAGGATCGCCGTGAATTATTTTTATTCGAATGTTTCGTCTTTTAATTAATGTTTTAGATCTGCACATTGTAGCTGTCAGATTTTTAAGTATTTTTGATTCCCTACTTCTCTGTTGATTAGTGGTGCACTGAGTAAGTATTTTGTCGTCTAAATTTAATCTCAATTCAGTAAACATACAACTACCAGCCAAACTATCCAGCTGAGATAATATTTGCTTTAATCTCCTCTAATAATGAACGCTCTTTCAGTTTCACTACTAATTAATATCTTAACAACTGTAGAACTAACTTCAAATATCAATAAAAGTAAGATGAATTACTGTTTATTTGTTTTAAACAGTCTATGTCTAGCGTCGGTAAAGCACCCACACTAACATTTTTAACTTTAAGGTGCTATTTTTCAACATCGAATTCTCCTAAATTTAAACTCATCCTTGTCCGCGTACAAGAGGAAGCTTTCATTCAAAATATGTGTACTAGCAGCCTGGAATACGTATGTACGAGAAATTTTTGGATACATGAGTAGCAACGAAAACGCTTCATTGGCATAATGTATCGCACTTAATGCTATTAAAACAATAAGTTTATGATATACGCCTTTAGTAAAAATACGTGATGCATAAGCAAATGGTCACTCCAGACTGTTTTGCACTCAATATTTTTCCTAGTATGTTTACTTAATAGGTTAAGGACTGCTGCAAAATAAGGAATAAAACGTCTATAATTATTGCAAAATCCTACAAGCGCTTTATTTGATCAGGAGATTGCGGTAGTATAGCTACTTACAACTTCGTATTTAGAATAATCGGGTAATATGCCTTTATCCCGATTTTATGACCTAAATAAGTTACTTCTTTCCTACAAGATTGAGATTAATGAGGATTTAATTTTAAAATATGTTCTTACACGTTTCAAATAATTTCGTAGGTTATTTAAATTTTGTTTGTCTGAGCATCGAGTTACTATCAAAAAATCTATGTATAAAAATACGTTTTCAAGTGTAATGCCGGCAAATTAAATGCAATCATTGTTTGAATACTGTTTCTACTAGTAACGTGTAAACTTTTAAATCGTTAAGATCCGATTCCACGCTAAACGATCCAATCTAGCGATGTTTTATTTAACATCATCTGATGGAATCGGGCTAAAGTCAACCACCAGTACTTACCTGCCTAATTATTTCACAGTTTGATGCAATAAATAATGTATTTTCCTCTAAATTATTAAACATTAAAGTGGTTATCCCTTTAAACCACACTTCAATCGTAGTCTAATAAAAGTAATTTAGATATTAGCGTTATAGTTCACAAAATAGTCCCTAGCTAATATACACCATCACACCAAATGGAAACATTTCCATCCACTATGTGAAACATGAGTTTAAATGCAAATTCGTTAACAAAAATTGACGTTTCAGTACTTTCCAAAAAATTTGTAGAACTTTCTGTAGTTTCTTTAATTTTGCTAAAAGTTCAAGTATGAAGAATTTGATCAGACATAAGTTTTGTACGTTTAAATATTCAAATATCATACTAAATTTTCGCCAATCCAGGACACCAAAGACTCTCTTGGTTTGTCGTTTCCGTTTTACATACCCGCGTTCGATGGGAATTATTTCCAACCTCGCCTTCCACGATAGTAATGACCTTGATTGTAATAATTAAATGTATGACCTCTGTGACGGTTATTGCGGTTGTTGTTAAAACTCCGATTTCGTATAAAAAGAAAAACTTCAAACGAATTCGTCTACTCTACATAATTCATTGTTTTAAGGCTACCTGCTTCATTAATTAACCTAGATTTTGTCGAGTTGGTTTTTTTACTTAATGCACATGCTGCATTGTCTACAGTACAATTTTCGCCAGCTTCATATAGAACAGCTTTCGTAATAAAGCAACATTTCCTCCTTTACTTCAATATTAAGTTTGTTTATAAATGACGTTATGTTAACCTTGTTTTTGCGAAAGTCAATACGTTATCAGCATTATCATTTGAATTTGCTTTCAGTCAATTAGAAATTTCATGTAGTTTGCGAATAACTGATATTGGAAATGAGTTTTAACCATTCTACAAGTAAAACTAGTCTTATTTATTTTATTGTTTTTATATACATAAATATATATAATTTAAACAATCCATATTGAGGGTAAATTATAATTCCACTACAACCACCGATAAAGGAGCTAGCCTAGGTAAATAATAATTTTTGATCTTATTCAATATATCATACAATTACTAACGTTACGATACAGAATCAACCACTTTTCTTTTCACAAAGATTAAGAAGTTACATTACAATTTGTGTCCCAACATGTCGGCATAGATTTGACGCCCAAGGTGGTGGGGAGAGAGTAAGTAGCATTTTAAGTCTTAACTTTTAAAGGGATCATTACAATTCGGCGCGCATCGTGTGGTACGAATGGCTAGTAAATCATTATAATGTGTGCAAACTGTTATTCGATATTTTGAAAAATGTATTAATTACACCAGAAGTTTTATAGTTTCTAAATTTTGATGTAAAAAATAAATTTATTTTTAAAACTGATGGCATATCCAAGTAGAGCTTTAAATAAAGCGGAATTAAATTATGCACTATTGAAAGAAATTCTTAGCCATTGTTTGGGCAGTAAAACGTTACGATATACATATTCGCAAGAAAATTTGATATTTTTACATATCACAGACCATTAATATATTTATTCGAAATCCATCGTCCAGGTTAATTAAATTCAGATTAGTTTTACAGGGCTATATGAGTATATAATGGTCAAAGAAGAGGTGATAGCGGATGGATTATCACGAATAAAGTTAGAGTTAAATGATTTAAAATCAAGCAATATACTTGTAACAACCAGAAATCAAATTAGAGAACAAAGTAAGAAAGTAGAAGATAGAGATGGCTTTAGTAATGTTACAAAGGTAAGGGTTGGCCATCCATACAATGTAGAACTATTGAAGAGGCCTGTAAATTCAAAAGAAATTAAAGTAATAAATTCTAAAGATAAAAGAAGGTTAGAAAGGAAGAATATTAAATGGTTGGTAACATATATATAATAATAATAATAATAACAATAGTGTCTTTATTATGGGCGGGGTGTCAGCCATCGGCTGCTATTAATCCCAACCCTGAAAACTATTAAAATACTTAATTGACAATATGCTTCATAAGCCGATTTAATCACTAATCATCTAACATATTTTTAGGGTCGTTGGCGAAAAACCAGCAATCAAAAAAAAAAGTAGACCGAGTAATATCATGAATTAGTTATTTATTTAAAGAGATAGGATAATTTTTGAATCTATTTTTGATACCTTTCACTCCAAACGCTTTTAAGATATTTGGAATGTCATTGTACGTCGATGGTGCAGCATAGGAAAAATAACCTTCAAATAAAGTTTTATAATGATTCGGCATATCAATCAGATCTGGAATTCGCAGAACTCGGTCATGAACATTACTACAAAATTTGATTTTCGTATTTAAATATGAGGGTTCTCCCAATTTTATAACCTTATATATAAGACAACCAAGATGTAGTTTTCGTCTAAGTGCCATTTTTAATATGGAGTTTTCTTTTATAAATGAACCAAATATGTTCACGGCGTCGTATATTAAATGCGAACCTGGCACATGAATTCTGTATCTTTTGTAATCTGTAACTATTTGCACTGTTCAAACTAGGGCCACAAACAGTAATTAATGAATCCATCAGCTTCCATTTAATATTTGACGAAAGTACACATTTGAACCGATACAGACACTTAAGCTTTGAGTAAGCCGCGCGAGTTAGCTTGTTGATATGGTTCGTAAAATTTAAGCTACTGTCAAGAATCACTCCTAAATAACTGCACATTGAAGTAAGATCAAGTGGAGAAAAGGGCCTAACAATAGTGAAGAGGATTTAGAAGAATTTATTTGTAGAGCGTTGTTCTTTGATCATTTAACTAACTCTTGCAATTCTTCATTAATTTCTAATACAGAATCAGCAATTCTACTGGGATGAACCGAATAAAGGAAGTATGTGTCATCTGCAAAACTGTGTAGGTGCTCATTTTTTACCATACTTGGCATATCGGCAATATATATATATATATATATATATATATATATATATCACTGAAAAGAAGTGGGTCAAGTATTAAACCCTGCGGTACCCCCCTAGAAATGGTCAGGGTATTTGAGAATCTTATGCTAGAGTCGAACGATACTTTAACAGTTTGGAGCCTATTCAATAAGTAAGAACTAAACCACTGGACAGTATCATCAGAGAAACCATAATAATGTAACTTCGCAACCAAAAGTTGATGATCAATACTATTAAATGCGTTATAATAATCAATAGAAATCAGAACCGTTACCTGTAATTGATTGGCTGCAGAAATAATTTTGTTAACAATATCAGTAGAATATTTGCGAAAAACCAGATTGGCGGGAAGATAAAATTTTGTTTGATAAAATATAAGACAATACTTGGGCGTACACAATTTTTCCATAACTTTCGACAAAGTTGATAGAATACTAACCGGCCTTAGGTCAGAATGACTTTCAGGAGGATACTTTTTACAAAGAGGTTGCACTATTGCAAGTTTCCATACATTTGGAAGTGCTAGGAGTTTAAATGAAGAATTTATGTTGCCTAAAGCCTTATTACAATATGGTGGACAAAGTAACAGCATAGTAGTAGAAATAGAATCAATACCTACAGCATCGGGTATTAGGGAATATATAGAGTATCTGTCTCAGTAACACCAGTAAAGGAGAATTTTGATTGAGAGTAATCTTTTACGTTCGAGAAATAATGCAAAGTTTCCACGTGTGCTATTAAATAACATAAGGTGAATATGATATATGACGAAATATTGTTTACGAGTTCATGCCCTAGACGTTAACGTTTGACAATTCCGGATATAAGTAGATACGTATGGATATCCAGTAACAAAATAAGAAAATACAACAATACAAAGGTTTGTCTATTCAAAAGTGATGAAAATAAAGCACCGATAAATCAGTTAAAACAAATAATATTACCAACCGGTAGACAAGCCGGAACCTATGCAAATACAAGAAAATATTACATTTGGAAAAATTAAAAAAGTGACGAAGAACATAATACTCGAATCAATTCGAGTAACACGGAGCCGAACCAAGCAGTTGAAGAGAACCTGAACATGGCAAATGGGACTTTGCCGAAACGTCGTTTTTATACTGACAGGAATCAGAGACAACAGCAGCAAACGCGAGACAACTTCCAAAGAAACCATCCCTATGGCCACGTTTTGCAATGCCTTGCTTACCGCATAATAAAACAGCTGCTATTATAGGCTTCAACTTCTCAAAATGCTGTTTGTCGATCTCATCTTTGTGCTCGTTAACAAACAAATAGACGGGTTTTGCGTTGCCTTTCTCAATTTGACGTGTAGTCCGGTAGTGGATTTTTTATGATATTCGTGTTGAGAGTGGCTTCTAAACGGTTCAATTGCTTTCTCTCATTCCCTAAAGGGTTTAGAAACCAATTGTCCTAGCTTTACTCCTTCTTTTTCTCCATTCGTTACACCAAAAAATACACAACATTTGCAGTATGCACCGTCCTCTTTTGCAGAGTTGAAAGCCACGTATAATCAATTAACCATTTCATCTGGAATTTCAAATTTCTTTTTCCACTTTTTGGAAAGTTGTAAGTATTTGGTGGAGACTGAATCAAGCGTTGTAATAGGATCACAAGTTTTTGATAAATTACTAATTATATAGCCTATGTGGTTGATTAAATAAGTTTTAGCAGATGTGTTCTCCAGCACCATTGTAGACGAACTGGCTTCAGGTGCAACTTCGGAAGCAGTGCTTGGAGTAACAATTGTCTTGAAGATTGGTATTTTGTCCATGTTCTTCATCTTGCTCCTAAATAATTGAGACATATGTATAAGTGCTGAGTGGTAACCGGTAAAAAGGGATCTATTCGGTATACACACAATATTGATGAACAATCGTTTACTGAATGAGACTAAAATGAACAAATTGATGCAACAGGTTAAAAATGAGCATTTCATATTTAGTATTTAGATTTAAGTATTTAACGCATTGATTTATGTAATAAATGAATACTTACTGATGTACGATTCCGTTTCTGACTAGATTCAGAATCTGTGGGTGTGAAGTAAGATAGTCGAGTTCTTTTCATTATCACCCTTTTTCAATAACAGCAATAAAACTAGGAGAAAATGCCAAGATCAGTTGGCAAGTGGATGTGATTATCAAAGATGAAGGATCAAATGTAGGCGATTTCTTTCTGATATAATAAGTGGAAAATAATACGAAAGACTTAAATTCACGTACCTTAATTGGATGAGATTGCGTCTTGCGTTGCACAGAAACGTTATGATGTAACGGGAGAGCAGTTAATATGAACGGTGCTGGTAAAACAGGACAGTAATAAAATGTAAATGCGAATGGATTTCAGGAAGAAATGACCAACGTGCGCCTGCACTAGAACCTTTGAAGGATTAGACACGAGAGTCGAATGAAGCGTACATGCATTCATCACAGAACATATTAACATCGGCTTTCGAGGGAGGGATTATGGATGCTTTCGGGCATTATCGGCACTTGGTTCGTTGCGCAAGGCTAGAAAGTGGGGATGATTTTGCCTGGGGAATATGCTGTAAGTTAAGCATACATTACAAATATAGCATAACAGCGCAGCCAACATACTACCAAAGTCTTTAACTACAAAAGCAGGAATTTGATCAGGACTGGTTGTGTTATTATTTTTTAATTTGCGTATGGCAGGAAATGTTTCGCCTATAGTTATATTGAACATAGAAACATTGGGTAAATTGTTAAACTGAATAAAATTTGAAACATCCCTATTAGTGGGCGGAGTGTAAACACTGCTAAAAAATCTCTAAATGCTCTTACAATAGATTCGGGCGTAAAGAAAACCTCATCATTAACTTTGACAGTATTCTGGATGAACCCTTTCTAGAATTAAATAAAATTCCAAAAGTGTTTAGGATCGACCGTAATTGAGTTTTCTGGCTTATTAATAAAGTTTTTGTAAGCCTCTCTGATTCGAGTCTTGATTACCTTCCGTAGGTATTTAAAATCATCTAAACCTGATAATGAGCCATTTATTTTATATCGTAAGAGAGCATTGGTTTTGAGCCGCAGATTACGTTTTATTTGAGAAGTATACTAAGTGGGATATTTAAATAAAGTAGTTTAATAAGTAGGAACACGTGAATCGAAAAGATTGTATAAAATATTGTAAAACTTTTCACACACAGTGTTGGCATCTGTAAGTGATTGAAGTAAAAACCAATCGTAAGCAGGATTGAGTTGTAAAGGTTGTTATAATCAGCCTTTCTAAAATTATATTTGTATTATTGATAGAAAATTGGTTAACACATTAAATATCAAAACATAATTCAATATTCAACGCAGGATGATAAACGTCCTCGGCAACAATAAAAGTATTATCACGTTCCACAATGCAATTTATGTTAGTAAAAATTTATTATATTTGAGAAGTGTAGTTGAGTACACAAACATTTGCTTTTCACCGCAATCATCGATCCGCCACCCCATTTCTGCTTCGTTATCTCTAATTCACGATCACATCAACATTGAAAGTATTAGGTAAAAGTTCGTTGTTACAAATGTCGGTAGTAAGTGCAGATTCCACAAAACAAATAACATCATAATCACAACTAAATCCAAATGCATAGAGATAATCAATTTTAGATCTCAATCCTCGAACGTTCTGGAAGTATCATTTTAAAGCTTTACCAGTGTTGGAACCAGCATTAGTGGCACCTAGTTTTTTGAGTTGTTGGTGGAAACAATCTGAGGAATACCTCTTACATATTTAATTGTAATATTTGACTCACCATTCTTCTGCCTAAGGTTTAAATTTTCGCTTAATTCAATTAGGTGGTTGCGCTGAGCAGGTGTTTGATCGGGTTTATAAACCTAACAGTTATAGAGGAGTAATTCCAAAAGAAGGTACCTACTAAAAATTCAAACACTACGGCTATGACTCCGATAGAATATTTTAATTTAGTCAGCAAATTAATTCCCAATGCATTTGATTGTCTGTCCGATAAATGGCCATCATTTCTTAGAATCATTGGGGCGAGTGAAGAAAATTCAAATAATAATGCTGATAACGCATTGACTTTCGTACAAACAGGGTTAACAACAGGGGCATGCTATTATAAACAAACTTAATGTTGAAGTAAAGGAGGAAAGGTGACTTATATTACGAAAGCTGTTCTATAAGAAGCTGCCGAAAATTGTACTGTAGGCACTGCAGCATGTGCATGTGCATTAAGTAAAACAGTTGCCTCCGAAAAATCTAGGATAATAAGTGAAGCAGGTAAGTTTAAAACAAATCATTACATAAAGTAGACGAATTCGTTTAATGTTTTCTTTTTATACGAAATTGGAGTTTTAACAATAACCGTGACAGAGGTCACACATTTAATTATTACAATCAATGTCATTACTATCGCGGTAGGCGAGGTTGAAAATAATTCCCATCGAATGCGGGTGTGCAAAACGGAAACTTGAGTCTACAAACCAAGGGAGTATATTTTAACTTACAAAACTTATGTCTCATCAAATTATTCATACTTGAACAGAATTGTAGAAAGTTCCACAAATTCTTTGGAAAGCGCTGAAACGTCAATTTTTGTTAACGAACTTGCATTGAAACTCATATTACATAGTGGATGGAAACGTTTTCTTTCCGTGCGATGCTTTCGACTAGGGACTATGTATTTTGTGAAGTATAATGCTAATATCTAAATTATTTTGATTGGACTATGATTGAAGTGTGGTTTAAAGGGATAATCACTTTAATGTTTAATAATTTAGAGGAAAATACATTATTTATTGCATCAAAATGTGAAGTAATTAGGCAGGTAGTTAGTCGGTATAAAAAACGTAACTAATAAAGAGTTACAGCAAATCGTTTTGTATCCTCGCACAACATTCTCTAAAGAAAATAATTTCATTGAAATTATTAATATCACATTCAAACGCGCATCCTCAACAATATCGTATTTTGAAACAACAATCCTTAACCAATTTGTAATGTATAACATAACGGTAGAACAACCAAATCAACCATCACAGCTAATGATTAGATTCAATCATGATACAGGTACTAATGAAAAATGACGCATTAATCCCTTATATAAATTGTTTAGATATATTTGTATTAAAAACGAAAATTCTTATTGTAAAGAATGTTTACAGGTACACATTGAACTTTCAAGGCGGTTGAATTTAGACAACCTAATAGAAAACGTATTGCTAATAAAATATCCTTTATTTCAAATACACGATATCTTAGACCAACTTGGCAAAGCGAAGTGGTTTTCGGTAATTGATTTAATTTCTCGATTCCAGCCAATGACGTTAAATGAAACATCGCTAGATTGGATATCGTTTAGCACGAATTCTTAACGATTTAAAAGGTTACCTGTTACTACTAATGCTGCTAATAATATTTAAAAAAATCATGTCTGTTGCTTTGCCGGCATTACACTTGAAAAAAGTATTTTTATACATGGATGCTTTGATAGTAATTCAATGCTCAGACAAACATAATCTAACTAATCTACGAAACAAAATTGAAACGTGTCAAAACCATAATTTAAAATTAAGTTCTCATTGCTCTCAATCCTTTAGGAAAGATGCAATTTATTTAAGTCATAAAATCACGGATAAAGGCATATTGCCCGACTATTCTAAATACCACGTTATAAATAACTATCCTACCGCAAATAAATGGCTAGTAGCGTTTTGCAATTAATATAGACGTTTTATACCTTATTTTAGCATCTGTGCGTGAGCCTGCACATATGCTTCTGCCAGAGCATCTGCCTGTACATGTGTCTGTGCTTGCGTCTGCATCTGAATGTGCGACTGCGTCTGCGTCAGAGTTTCTGTCCATATCCGCGTTTGCGTCTGTCCCTGTATCTGCGTCTGCGTATGGCTCTGCGCCTGCATGTGTGTGTGTGTGTGTGTGTGTGTGTGTGTGTGTGTGTGTGTGTGTGTGTCTGTGTCTGTGTCTGTGTCTGTGTCTGTGTCTGTGTCTGTGTCTGTGTCTGTGTCTGTGTCTGTGTCTGTGTCTGTGTCTGTGTCTGTGTCTGTGTCTGTGTCTGTGTCTGTGTCTGTGTCTGTGTCTGTGTCTGTGTCTGTGTCTGTGTCTGTGTCTGTGTCTGTGTCTGTGTCTGTGTCTGTGTCTGTGTCTGTGTCTGTGTCTGTGTCTGTGTCTGTGTCTGTGTCTGTGTCTGTGTCTGTGTCTGTGTCTGTGTCTGTGTCTGTGTCTGTGTCTGAGTCTGAGTCTGAGTCTGAGTCTGCGTCTGCGTCTGCGTCTGCGTCTGCGTCTGCGTCTGCGTCTGCGTCTGCGTCTGCGTCTGCGTCTGCGTCTGCGTCTGCGTCTGCGTCTGCGTCTGCGTCTGCGTCTGCGTCTGCGTCTGCGTCTGCGTCTGCGTCTGCGTCTGCGTCTGCGTCTGCGTCTGCGTCTGCGTCTGCGTCTGCGTCTGCGTCTGCGTCTGCGTCTGCGTCTGCGTCTGCGTCTGCGTGTGCGTGCGTGTGCGTGTGCGTGTGTGTGCGTGTGCGTGTGCGTGTGCGTGTGCGTGTGCGTGTGCGTGTGCGTGTGCGTGTGCGTGTGCGTGTGCGTGTGTGTGTGCGTGTGTGTGTGTGTGTGTGTGTGTGTGTGTGTGTGTGTGTGTGTGTGTGTGTGTGTGTGTGTGTGTGTGTGTGTGTGTGTGTGTGTGTGTGTGTGTGTGTGTGTGTGTGTGTGTGTGTGTGTGTGTGTGTGTGTGTGTGTGTGTGTGTGTGTGTGTGTGTGTGTGTGTGTGTGTGTGTGTGTGTGTGTGTGTGTGTGTGTGTGTGTGTGTGTGTCTGTGTGTGTGTGTCTGTGTGTGTGTGTGTGTGTGTGTGTGTGTGTGTGTGTGCTGTGTGCGTGTGCGTGTGCGTGTGCGTGTGCGTGTGCGTGTGCGTGTGCGTGTGCGTGTGCGTGTGCGTGTGCGTGTGCGTGTGCGTGTGCGTGTGCGTGTGCATGTCTGCGTCTGCGTCTGTGTCTGTGTATACGATCGCACGTCACCACCTTATGTGAGATTTTACGCAAGTACTGCTTAAAGTATTGAAAAAAAAATTAGGAAAATTGTAATCACCAGCTTTGATATTAAGTAACCATGATTTTGACCGCTGTAGCTCAAGTCGTAAACTCTTTTTCAGCAAATACTTTCAGTATAAGCTTGTGTTCAAAGGCAACGATTAGAGTGGTCAGACGATAGAGATCAGATCAGAGTTTCAAGTCTGGAGTAGGGAAACCTTTTTTTTTATCTCAATTACCGTTTGTATTTGATATAACCCGGTGCGGCTATATTACAATTCCATACATAACTTAAACTTAATAATTCTGTAAACGTGTTTTCATATTTTATTTTTTAAATAATTTATGCCCGTTTTATTGTTTAAGGTACATTTATTTAAATGTATACCCGAACAGTAACATATCTTTCATTTATTTGATTTAGCGAGGAACAGGGAGATACATTGTTAAACCTACAACACGTATAGATTGATGCTTTTGTTGAATTATAAGTTTTAAGCTTTCGGTTAGGATAAACACCATTCAGAAATTACAAGAAATATTTTCGATTATTATGGTCAGAATACGTTATTGCCTAGTTTATTTTTAGAAATTACCTGAGACTATTATTTGTGAGATTGTAACAAAACTTTCTCAAGTTTTTATTGATTCTTTTAATTTGGATTAGATTTTTCATTTTCATTAACCTTAAATGCTATACAATTATTGTATATACCTTAAAGTACTTTTGGTTGCCTACATTTTTATACATTTTATTAATGCAATGGTTTTTTCAACAAAATTTCTTATCTCTTACATTTTAGCAAACATTTGACTATTAAAAATTTCTAATCTCATTCATTTTAATACACATTTGGCTAGTTTATATATAAAACTTTTTCTTTTTGCATAAAAGTTTTAATTGAGTTCTCTTTTGTGTCTGGTTGCTGGAACATTCCTAAATAATTTTCTGAATTAATTTTCAATCTTCGCTAGAAGGATCTTTAAAAAGGAATTATTTCGCAAAGAAAATAAAGTTTCTACTCGAAAGTGCTGAGTATTCCTTGTTTTCTTCGCTTATTGCGGTTTTAATAGCATACCATTCATACAAAGTTATCACGAACAGCTCGCCTTCCATCTTAGAGGTATGTGAATCTATTATTCTGTTGCCGTTTATAATGACATTTCATTTTTCAGCTTTTAAAATTTTGATTCAAACCTTCGTTTGAACCTTCCGTTTGTAGTTGCAGAAAAATAACTTAAGTAGAATATCATCGTAGAAATCAACAAAAAGGTCAGACGTTTTTAATCATAATTGTCACACCTATAACCTCATTTCCTTTCTGCTTCCCTTAATACTAAAATAAGAAAAATTACTAGAATAACCCCTTCCTTCATGAAAATATTACTTATCTCTAACCTTATCTGAAATCTATTTTTCCACTTTCTTTGTTTTTTTTGTTTGCAATCTATAGTTATAATTGTTAAAAATAGTGTATTACTTTATCACTAAATTACTTACTTTTTCATTCGATTTTTAATTTGATTGTTGTTGTGCAAATAGTTCTTTTAACGACAACGTTTTTGTAAACAGCTCTCGGCCATATGTTTATCTTTTACTGTTTGAGACGTATTAACCTGTTAACTATCAAACAAGCATGCGCACATTAGTTTAGCTTTAGATATTTTCCATATGTTTAAAATTTTTAATTTGATATTGGTAATTGATTATATTTTTTATTTTCTTAACGTTCTTTTTGAAATTTCTTCATTTAAATTTGTGTTAGGACATAACATGTATTCTAAATTTGAATTATCATTTAACATATTAATTTTTTTACGATTAAAATATAAAAAAAACTGCTTTACTTTAGGAAGGCCCTTCGAAATTAAACAGGTTCTTATTTATCCAAAATTATAATTTGCTATAAAATCAATTCTTTCAAATTTTTAACGCTTTACGAGCTAATTTTGTTTAGACTTGTGTGCGATATTTTCTTTTTATTTCGCTTACTTTAAATTTTATTTTTAATTTAATCAACGTATCTAAGTTATACCTTTATAAATTAACTTTTTGTTTATTTGCGCACTTATCTCATTTTAGACGTTAATTGGCAATTTATTTGTCTTTTGTTAGAATGTATTTATTTTGAAACACGTTTTTGTTTTTCTGCGCTTTAATAATTATACGTTTTGTTTTATCCCACAATACGCGTTTCTTGTCCCTACGGTTACCTACTCGCCTCTTTCTGACATCGTTATCCACGGGCTGGGATAACGGCGAGTTCTTCTTTTGGGAATGCTCCTTTCTTGACTCCGCCCGAAGAGTCTGACGTCGGCGATTCCTTACATCCCTTGGTGAGTAGTGACCCATCTCCTTTTCCTCCTTTTTCTCTTTGTTTTTCGTCCGCTTCTGCACGTAACAAAAGACTTCCAACGTTTTAGTGGATCTGTTCTAAACATAATATTATTGTTTTATTTGTTGATTATTATTCATCTGTCTTTCTGCCAATTCGCACAAAAAGGTATTGTATCTTCAATATTTATTCGAGGACCAAAATTATCCTTGAATAACATGTAGATAGATATTACTAACAAGTTAATATTGCTCAGAATACACACTGTGGTTTTATACCTGGTAATATGTTTTTAGAATGAAAAACAATAAAATATTTACATTAAGTATAAAAACCCTTTCGAATTTTTTAATATTGTTTAAAAAACCATTGTGAAGCTAAGCAAATGCATTCAGTATTTTAAATACCTTGTTATCACGAACACAAGCTTAATCCTAATTGAACTAAAAACTTGGAACCGAAGTGTACCAAATGAAACAGGATATGGCTAACATCCCCCTAACTTGTATATTACAGTAACCGAAAATAATACTCTTATTTCAAACAACAGGGAAAAAATGTATAATTTTCATACACCTACAATTAATTTAAATATTACGAACACTAATGTTCACGAAATGTAAATAAAACCTCGATTTACATTTTTATTATACACCTTTTAATGGTGTTGTAGAAAAGGACAAATGCTTCACGAAAAAGATACAACGGCAGTACTTATAGCTCAGTTAAAATAGGACACTTTTCTGTTATTGTTCAGCGATATATTCTTTTATACGTCATTGGGGAAGCAATGAACACATTGCACTAAAGATGTGAAGGTGTCCACTTGAAGTACTTGGGTAGCAATACTTCTATAGATTAAAAACAATAGAATAAAATCAAATTTTCGACATTCTGTGAACAATATAAAAAATAACATTAGCTTCTTCCCTTAAATGAAATGACATTTCAATTTACTGTTCTCAAGCTTGGTATATTCCATAAAATAAATCCTACAATCTTTTCGAACTGTATGCATTCGTGCATTAATATTTCAATAGTGATTACATTCACACCTACATTTTGAATGTTCTTGTGATTTAATTTATCTCAAGCTCGTTTTGCTCTCGCTACTGTAAATTTTTTAGATTAACTTTACCAGTATTTCCTCGGTATAAGATCCTCTTATGTTTATTATTCAGTAATCCTCTTATTTGCTTTTTATTCAACTGTTCCCACAAGTCTCGGAACAAGCAGATATTCTAATTACAATTTTTTATAAAATGTTAAAATATATAGCTCAGAAAGAAAGTCTATTTTGACAACTGTTTATGCATGTGCATAATATTTAAATTAGCCCACTGTCTTTGCACTTTCTTTTTAATGGCACCATTACTTTGTTACCTTTTGTTTCAAAGGGGGATTTATATTCTATACAATTATGCCATCTATTAATTTACTAAATATGTAATTTGAGTTCTTTGATAAAACCCAAGAACATTTACACACAATACAAACAACATAAGTATAAATAAAAATAAAAATTGAGATGTTGAAACTGTGGGCTGCTGTAATGTATTTATAACGTTACCTATAAGTCTATAAGGCATGACGGTTGCCGACGCGTGTCAGGAACCACTTCTAACATAACCTCCAGCATAAAGCACATGTTCCTAAGCTGTTTCGTCATTAATTATTAATATTTACTAATTAATCGGCCATCAACTAGCCGATAGAATAATAAAAACGGAACCTAAAAAAGCTACGACTCCACAAATTACAGCAAAAAAACTATGGCGGCTGCAATGCAAGAAATAAGACCTCCGAAACCGTTAATAATAAGTAACGATGCAGCCAACAATTGGAAGAAATGAATACAGCAATTCGGTTAAATTAAACGAAAAAGCGCAACCTATCCAAGCAGCAACGTTCATGACAATCCAAATCTTTAATAGTTTCCACTTAACGATAGCGGAACAGAAAGACATAAATGTTATAAGAGCTAAATATAACAATTACTTTATACCTAAGATAAATGTATCATTTGAAAGATATAATTTCCTAGTAGTAGTTCATACGCAAAATGAAACGCGATGAATTCTTAACTGTAGTTAGAAACTAAGTTAAGATATTCGAGTTTTCTGAGCTGCATGATGAACTGTTACAAGACAAAATAATTTTTGGCAATCAATCACAACAAGTTAGAGAGAAATTGCTCACACAAGATAAGCTTGACTTTAACAAGGCAAAATAAGTGAACAATCCACAAAGAAACTCCTTAAATTAAATCAAACTGAGAATGGAAATAATGAGTTAAGGGTCACTAAAAAGAAAGAATATCTCTGTAGGCGTTGTAGCATAAAGCACTCTAAGAAAACTTGTCCAGCATTCAATCATAAATGCAAAAATTGGAATAAAAAAGGACGTTATGAGGCTAGTTGTTTTAAAAATACAAAACAGTAGTTAGTGACAGCAAAGTTGATAAAACTGATGTGGTATCAGACACCAGTTCTGATAATGAAGACTTTTTTTGTGCATAAAATCAATGCAACGTCAAAACCGGACTGGCACGAAATTATCTATACTAAATACATAACATTTACTGTAAAATTGGACGCAAGTACTCAATGTAACGCAATTCCTAAATCATTAGTAACTAAAATTAATACTGTCATTAGGCAGATAGCCAATATTCTTAACAGTGGCCACAAATTAATCGTGTTCGGTGAAACCATGTCAAAGTGTAAAATTAAAAATAATAACGTAAATATCGAGTTCAAAGTGGATAAATTCGACAACATACTAAAGCAGATCCAGAATTGCAAGAACTCATACGTCTAGTGCAAGAAAGATTTCCAGAAGACATTAGTGCATTACCGGACTATTTAAATTGTTATTTTACTTTCCGTGATCAAATTCCGACTATAACCAGTTCTTATTTAAAGTGGACAAAATAATCGTTTCCAAAACATTAATAAAATCAATGTTGACAAAAATACATACGACACATTTAGGTTTTGTACTGGAAATGACAACAGAAAGACATTAAAAACTTTCTTAAAAATTGTGTAGTTTGTTAACTGACTCAAAGACGCAATCAGGAAGAAACTGTAATAAATAAGCCAATAGCACACTACCTTGGCATACAGTTGGTACAAACTTATTCACTTTTAGAGGCGATGAATATGTATTGGTTACTGATAGTTATTTTGGTTTTTTAGATTTAAGAAGCTGAAATGGTAGACCTCAGAAAAAGTCACACAAATCATAAAATCTTGGTTCGCTGTTCATGGAATACCACAAATTGTTCAATCAGATAATGGTCCACAATTCTCGTCCAGGAGGTTGAAAGAATTCGCAGAAGAGTGGTCGTTCGGACACAAAACGTCAAGTCCACACCATTCTAGAGAAAATGGATTAGCAGAGAGATCCGTGCAGATAGTGAAAAGCTTATTAAAAAAATGTTATATCGATGGAACCGATATATATATATATATATATATATATATATATATATATATATATGTATATAAACGATAATGTTAAGTTAATTGACGATTAATGTATTTCAATTTTTCTTTTAAAAACTTTATGGTGTAAACGTCATATTCAATTAATCAATTTTAATTAAAATCTTATATTTCGTGTGAAAACTTCTTTAGGATATAAATTGACTAATAAAGTTGTAATATTAGTCAGTTTTATACCCTGAAGAAGTTTTCAAACTAAAACGAAATATAGGATTTTAATTAAAATTGATTTAATTGATTACTTGTTTATACCATAAAGTTTTTAAAAGAAAAATTGAAATATATATATATATATATATATATATATATATATATATATATATATATATATTTGGCTTTATTAGGCTTCAGAAACACTTCCAGAAGCACTAAATTTGTATCTCCGAACCAAAGATTGACAAGCAAAATCACAAGGTCACAATTACCAGTTACTGACAAAATGCTTACAACGTAAGTGATAGAAGATGTACATACAAAGCTGCAAAAACTCAGAAGAAGCAGTACCATAAGTGCCTATAGAAGCAAACAAAACAACACACTTCTGTTGAAAGCAGGTGATACAATTGGAATGGAATATCTCTTAGCAATTGGGTTGCATAAAAAGTAATTGCGGAGACCAACAATCCAAGGTAAGTAGTTGTAGAAACCGGTAACGGAAAAATCCCTCGCAGACATTTCGCTCATCTCCATAGAACGAGTGCAGTCCTACCTAAGGAACAAAGTATCGTCATACCGCAATAAAGCACATCAGTTTTGAGTGAAGAGGCGAATAAGGGATCTCTAGGTAGTAACACCCGATCAGGCAGACAAGTTGAACCTATTATAAGAATGATTTGTAATTTCATTTATTACCAATGTAGGCTTAAAACATTTCATTTTAATGTGTTATATTTGTATTTTTCTTAAAAAAGTGTGGATGTATCTCCTGTATGACATTGCCTATAAGGCATGACGGTTCCCGTCACGTGTCAGGAACCATTTCAGACATAACCTCCAGCAATGAAGTAGATGTTCGTAAGCTGTTCCGTTATTAATTATTGATATTTACTAATTAACTGGCCATCGGTTATTACAGCTGGTTACAAGACAATACCCTGAACACCTTTTTATGTGTCTTAATTTTAGAGGTTCCTCCAATTTTTTATTTCTTAAATCATTTAAACGTGCCAAAGAAAAAATAGCCCAAGACAACGGATTAGCTGAACAATCTGACCATCCAACTTCCCCTCATCATCCAATGATTAGAGTCTAACCCACCTGTTAGTGAGCGTTCTGTTTAAAAATTGACAAGCGCGTGCAGTAAAATATGATGGTGACAAGGAACCATATTCGTTACAAATCAATTTATAATTTGGGGTATTCGCGTGTGTTTTCTGCGCTTCCAATGGTAATTGTGATCACTCTAGTATCTCGAGTATTATATCTATTGACTACATGGTCTAGTAATATTCTATATGACTACTTCACAGAAATGTATCGTACGATTGTAGTCCACTACGTTTAACACTTTCACCTGGTGCAGATATTGTTTTGAAAACACTATTAACTGAAGTATAATATAATTTATGTCAGTGAATCATACAGAGTTATCTGGATCTTCCACAAAATTTTGATTAAAGTTGAACATGTTTAGGTTTTACCAAACAATCGGCTCTAGCTCATTTATTTTTTACTTAAAGTATTAGTAATGACATTACTATTACGAAAACAAAAACACCTTTCAAACGACGGGCCACAACCTGTATAGTGTTTTAAAAAAGGTTTTTAAAATGGGGACCAAGGAAAAGGAGTGAATTTTAATTTACTTACTCAAAAGTTGTGCACACTGAGCTACTTTGAAACGTACAGTTTAATATTTAAAAACAAAGCATACTAATAAAAGTGTTTGCTTCTTCTTGGTCTTCTGGAGCAGTGTATATATCTAATGAAAACGTATTACCTCCTTTTAGTGATTTGATCTATGAATTATGCGTCTAATCATTTTTAATTGCTCCCGTCGTGTCATGCGCTGCTTAATATCTATTAAAGTATGTACATTTGTCCAGATCCGTGAAGTTAGCACAGACATAAAAGATTAGTGCTGTATTTTATGGCTATGCACACAGCACAGCACAAGAAACAAGAATGAATACATCCAAATAGACTTCTTTAGCATTTCAAAAGTGCCGAGAAAAAAAAATTAATGTTCAAAATCGTAATTATTTTCGGAATACTTCTTATATCCTAACAAAATTTCATTTAATGTAATTTCAAAGAGAAAGTCAAAAAAAGATCAAATTTAATCAATCACACGAATATTCAAATTCAAAATTTAAACATATGAAAGTAAACTACCGTGCGCAGGTTTGTTTAACAGTTAATACGCCACAAACATTAAAATGTAAAAATAACGGCCAACAGCTGAATGCAAAGCGGTAGCTAAAAGAACAATTTACAGAAAAACTAAAGATCAAATGAATGAAAAGTAAGTAATTTATGTAATAATGTAATACATTATTTTTAACAGTTCTAATTACAGCTGCAGACAGAAAGAAAAACAAAGGGAAAGGAGGAGGAGAAATGAATTTCAGCTAAGGTGAAAGATAAATAATATTTTAGTGAGATCAAGGGGGTATTCTAGTAGTTTGTTTATTTTAGTATTACGGAATGGAGAAGAAAGGAATCGCGGTACCGGTTACATATATAAAACATGGGGGTAAAGGATATGGTTAAAATCGTAAATTTCTAACTTGATGGTTGATGTTCTACTTAAGTTATTCTTCTACGAAGTGAACCAAAGGTGTATAAAGATGGAATTTCTAGTTAATTTACACATACACAGATACAGATGGTCTAATTTTTAACTGCTTTCACTTGTAAAATATGGACCGATAACGACAACACCCAGAACCAAAACAACCACAACCACAACAAGCTGAAAATTATAATGAACCATTAGTAAAGGCCATAGATTAATAATTCACATACCTCTAGGGACGGAATGCGAGCTTTTCGTGACAACTACATGAATCATAAACTTCAAAACCACACTAGGCGAAGAAAACAATGTATACTCAGCAATCTCGAGCAGACACTATTTTCTTAATTAAGCAATTCCTTTTTAAATATCCTTCTTGCAAAGAATGAAGTTAAATCAAAGAATTATTAAAGGAATACTTCAGGAACCAAGCATCTAGTGTTAACAAATGTAACATTTCTATGAAAAGAAAGAGTGTTATCTATGAACTAGCAAAATGTGTGTTAAACGAAAGCAAGAGATTAGAAATTTTAACAATAGCTTTGAAAAGTTAGAATTTAGCATGTAAAAGAGTACAGGCAACCAAAAGTACTATTGTAAATGTATATTAAGTTGTACAACATTAAGGTTCAAAATGTAAAATTTAATCAAAATCAAATAAATAATTAGAAATTTTGTTACAAATTTACAGGTTATTTGAATTCCCAATCAATAATTGTGTTTCTTTATTTTCGTCATAAGGTTATGATAATATTATTATAAGAAAAGGAGAAATAAATACGCCCAAAAGATGATCTTGAAAAAAGTGAAGCTATATGAGTGCAGAAATACTAATTTTATACTTTTATATATTTTAATGTTCTGCTAGTTGTACCACAAAGCTAGCATAAACAGAAATAAATATGTACTAAAACACTTTATGAGTATCTGAAAAATTAATAGGATATTTGAATTCCGAAATGTTAATTTCTACTTTTTCTATTTTTGCAAGTTCTGCTAATACTATCATAAAGTTGTCAAAAACACGAATGCTCAAAAGACGTCCTTGAGAAAGTATGGCTACTTGAAAGCCCAGAAACCAAGTTTATACCTTTCCTATTTCTCAACAAGGTTCTGTTAGTTTCAGTATAAGCGGGCTGAAATAGAAATTAACAGTGAACTGAAAGCTTATTTAAGTGATTTTAATGTTCTTTAACCTTCCTGAGTGTTTCAAAACAGATGTGTCTGTGCATGTACCTGTGCATGTGCCTGTGCAAGTGCCTGTGCATGTGCCTGTGGATGTTCCTGTGCATGTACCTGTGTCTGTCCCTATGCCTGTACCTGTACCTGTGCCTGTGCCTGTGTCTGTGCCTGTGCCTGTACCTGTGCTTGTGCCTGTGTCTGTGTCTGTGACAGTGCCTGTGCCTGTGCCTGTGCCTATGCCTGTGCCTGTGCCTGTGGCTGTGTCTGTGCCTGTGCCTGTGCCTGTGCCTGTGCCTGTGCCTGTGCCTGTGCCCGTGCCTGTGCCTGTGCCTGTGCCTGTGCCTGTGCCTGTGCCTGTGCCTGTGCCTGTGCCTGTGATTGTGTCTGTGTCTGTTCCTGTGCCTGGGCCTGTGCCTGTGCCTGTGCATGTGCCTGTGTCTGTCTCTGCCTCCGTTTCCGTCTCCGTCTCCCTCTCTGTCCCTGTCTCTGTCTCTGTCTCTGTCTCTGTCTCTGTCTCTGTCTCTGTCTCTGTCTCTGTCTCTGTCTCTGTCTCTGTCTCTGTCTCTGTCTCTGTCTCTGTCTCTGTCTCTGTCTCTGTCTCTGTCTCTGTCTCTGTCTCTGTCTCTGTCTCTGTCTCTGTCTCTGTCTCTGTCTCTGTCTCTGTCTCTGTCTCTGTCTCTGTCTCTGTCTCTGTCTCTGTCTCTGTCTCTGTCTCTGTCTCTGTCTCTGTCTCTGTCTCTGTCTCTGTCTCTGTCTCTGTCTCTCTGTCTCTGTCTCTGTCTCTGTCTCTGTCTCTGTCTCTGTCTCTGTCTCTGTCTCTGTCTCTGTCTCTGTCTCTGTCTCTGTCTCTGTCTCTGTCTCTGTCTCTGTCTCTGTCTCTGTCTCTGTCTCTGTCTCTCTGTCTCTCGTCTCTCGTCTCCTCTCGTCTCTCTCCTGTCTCTGTCTCTGTCTCTGTCTCTGTCTCGTCTCTCGTCTCCTGTCTCCGTCTCTCGTCTCCTGTCTCGTCTCCGTCTCTCTCCGTCTCCGTCTCCGTCTCGTCTCTGTCTCCGTCTCTCTCTCTGTCTCGTCTCGTCTCGTCTCCGTCTCCGTCTCTGTCTCCGTCTCGTCTCTCGTCTCGTCCTCTCGTCTCCGTCTCCGTCTCGTCTCTCGTCTCCGTCTCCGTCTCTCGTCTCTCCGTCTCCGTCTCTGTCTCTCTGTCTCCGTCTCCGTCTCGTCTCGTTCTCTCGTCTCGTCTCCGTCTCCGTCTCGTCTCCGTCTCTGTCTCTCGTCTCCGTCTCCGTCTCCGTCTCCGTCTCCGTCTCCGTCTCCGTCTCCGTCTCGTCTCGTCTCGTCTCCGTCTCCGTCTCCGTCTCCGTCTCCGTCTCCGTCTCCGTCTCCGTCTCCGTCTCCGTCTCTGTGCATGTGCCTGCGCCTGTGCCTGTGCATGTGCCTGTGCCTGTGCCTGTGCCTGTGCCTGTGCCTGTGCCTGTGCCTGTGCCTGTGCCTGTGCCTGTGCCTGTGCCTGTGCCTGTGCCTGTGCCTGTGCCTGTGCCTGTGTCTGTGGCTGTGCCTGTGCCTGTGCCTATACCTGTGTCTGTGCCTGTGCCTGTTTCTGTGCATGTACCTGTGCCTGTGCCCGTGCGTGCATCTGTGTCTGTACGTGTGTCCTTGCCTGTGTGTGTTCCTGTGTCTGTGCCCGTGTCTGTGCTTGTACCTGTGCCTGTACCTGTTCCTGGACCTGTGCCTGTGCCTCTGCCTGTGTCTGTGCATGCGCCTGTGCCTGTGCCTGTGCCTGTGCATGTGCCTGTGCCTGCGCCTGTTCCTGTGCCTGTGCCTGCGTCTGTTCCTGTGCCTGTGTCTGTGCGTGTGTCCTTGCCTGTGCGTGCTTCTGTGCCTGTGCCTGTGGCTGTTGCTGTGCCTGTGTTTGTGCCTGTTCCTGTGCCTGTTCCTGTGCCTGTTCCTGTGCCTGTGTCTGTGCCTGTGCCTGTACTTGCGCCTGTGCATGTGCCTGTGTCTGTACCTGTGCCAGTGTCTGAGCTTATGTCTGTGTCCGTGCCTGTTTCTGTCTCTGTGCATGTGTCTGAGGTTGTGCTTGTAACTGCACTTGTGTTCCTGCATGTGCCTGTACCATTGCCTGTGCACGTGTTTGTGCGCCTGTGCGCGTGTGTCTGTGCGCATGTGTTTCTGTGGGTCAGTGTGTCTGTATGTCTGTGTCTGTGTGTCTGTGTGTCTGTGTGTCTGTGTGTCTGTGTGTCTGTGTGTCTGTGTGTCTGTGTGTCTGTGTGTCTGTGTGTCTGTGTGTCTGTGTGTCTGTGTGTCTGTGTGTCTGTGTCTGTGTCTGTGTGTCGGTGTGCCTGTGTACCCGTGACTCTGTGCCTCTGTCTCTGTATGTCTATGTGTCTACTTGTATGTGTATGTGTGTCTGTGCGGAGGCGCGTCGGTGTGTCTGTGCGTCTTTTCGCCTGTGCTTCCGTGTGTCCTTGCGTACGTCCGTGTGTCCGGGTCTTCGGGCGTCCGTGCGACATTGTTTCAGTGCGTCGGTGCGCCCATGTTTGTTCCCGCGCCCTTGTCCTTGTCTTTGTTGGTCTCCTAGTCCGTGTCCTTATCCGTGTTCGTTCCGTGTTTGTGTTCGTTGAATTTTTCGTGTCCGGACCTGTGTCTTTGTCCGTATCGTTGTGCGTGTCTTTGTCCGTTTCCTTGTCCGTCTCATTATCCGTGTTTGTGTCCATATCTGTCCGTGTTCGTGTCCTTGCCCGTATCCGTGTCCATGTCCCTGTTAGTGTCCGTGCCCGTGTCCCTGTCCGTGTCCCTGTCCGTGTCCGTGTTCATAACCGTGGCGGTGTGTGTATCTTTATCTGTCCCTGTGATAAATAAGCCCTTAAAAACTTTTTAGACGACGCCTTTCAATTTTAATAATTTGTAAATTGTCCAAGCCTTGCCTTTCTTAGACAACATCAGCCTAAGATTTACCGCGAATTAAGCTTTTCCTTATTTTAAGCATATACTCCGATTCTTGCTTGTTATCGCTATTAATCAGTGAAACTGATGCACAGCATGCACTTACTTGATTGCTACAATTTAAGTACAGATTTTATTTTATTAAGTTTAGTTTGTACCAGAATTACATAAAAAATAGAGACACTATATACATTCCTTAAGCTCTTCATTTGTTAGTGTGTCAATACATACTATTAAGATAATCCAATTGAAAAAAAATGGAGCATAGTGTATATAAATGACAACAGAATCTGTAAAAAAAATTAATGGAATGGCAAAAGAGTAATTTATATTTATTGAATGTTTCCTTTGAATGTTACTTTTATAAAAAATCCCCAGTATGTCGATTATTAAGTCAGCATAACAACTTGCAAATATAGGAACGTGCTTTATGAAATATTTAAACGTATAAAAATACATTTTCAATTTGTTATTGATGGTCTTGAAATTAATTTGTAAATAAAGCATTTATTTTTAATTTTCTGTGCTCAAATATTATACTGTTCCAATCCTGCACAATCTACTGTGCCAATTGTATTTTTAGATACCTATCAATGATTTAAGTTAAGTTTAAGTTGAACTCTTAACCTACTACGGTTACTTCACTCAATTGTATTAGAAAATCTGTCCCAACGGATGTCAAACTAATCTTTTTGTTCACTACGTTACAAACATATCATGTCCGGTTGAATTTTCTTTAAAAAAATTGATAAAAATTAACATTAAATTTTGGTTGAGCTAAATCGGATTTTTGTTTAAATTACTACTTACCTATTACACATTAGCTGCTTTGAAGAATGACTGCATTAGTCATAAGATGTATTTAATTTAATTTAAATTAACATGTTTTTAAGTAACACGTAAACATTAATTTGAATGTCTTATTTTGTAACTAATTTTAGTCTAAAAAGGAAGTACATACTTACTTTACTAGAAATACGTTTTTAAAAGCTTGGTCATTACACCTATAAGTTTTACTCAATTTATTTATCTGTTTAGCTGTTTACGTTACAGTATACTTAGTGGCATTTTTTGATAAAAGCCACGCCACAGTCGCGATTGAGTCAGATGTTTTGAGGATTCAAAATATGCGAAGCAATTCGATGTGGACGCACAAAGGCAGAACCTGTAGTAATACGAGTTTTACTGCCCAATTCTATTAAATTATGTTTGAATTACTTAGAAAGCAACTATTTAAAATACAGTAGTACTTTTTACTGTAGCAACAGTTAAACAAAAGCAACAGGAAGATGTTTCCTGTTGCTTTATATCTTTTCATCCTAAGAACAAATACAAAGTTAATAATTGATTTTTATGAAGAAAATTGTGAAATGTCATTTTCAATTGCTAACTAATTAAATCTAAAGTTCAATTTTATATCATATTCTGCTAATAATGCAACAGTAAACAGTGTCACGAATAATTCAGTTTATAATTACTTAAAGGATAAAAATTAAAACATTTATAAAAAAAAAAACTGTCATTGCCATATTCTTCAAAGCATGTTCTATAACCTTTGAAACATGACGTAAAAAATCTAATTTTAAAAATATACAGGAAATTTTCAATTTTTAAAAAGAATTGACTGGTGACTGTGAAATTTACTATCAAACAACTTTACATGTCCAACATGATGGCTTTCGCTATATTATATATAAATCGGATTATACATTGTTGGCCTGCAACTAAAAGCTATTTTCTGTGTTCGGTAGAAGAGTACGTTAACGTTATATGGGACTATAAAAACCCAAGAGGATGAGATGTCGAACGGAACGATTTATCATCTGAAATTGCCATTCAAGAATGTCATCTTAACTTTGTGCATCACTTCATTAGTTTATTTGGTAAATAAATATTACTTCTAGAAAAGGTTAACATGCTTTGCATAGTATTATCACCTAATGAAAGAAGAATTTGTGACCTGAGCAATTAATTATTTACATAATTGGTACAATTTTGATAATCCCCCTTTAAAAAGATTTGAAATTATTAATTGGAAGGACCACTTGATATAACGATGTACTGGGAGTAGCAAAGCCGTTCAAAGTAAATAATATCGATCATGATTATTTATATGATGGAATATACGTACTAAATAATATGTTCCATTGTTAAAGGAAAGTAATTATGAAATGGAAAAAAATCGATGAAATTTTTTCAAAACTCTTACGCTCCTAATTTATTAAAAGTTGTGCAACCAATATAATCAATATCAATAAATAATGCAAATGTGGAGAAAGTATTTTCCATGACGAAACAGGCATAGGCAGAAGTAGTACCAAGGCACTTGCGCCGCCATCTTGGATTTTGACGTCACAAAAGCCCCGGGGGTGTGGGGCACTTGCGCGGCCATTTTTTTTATGCCCACGTGGGCGACCGCGTTTTCAACCCTTTTTTATCCCTAATTATTTTTTATACGCTTACGTGAGAGACCGTATTTTTTACCCTTATTTTTGTAATTATTTCTTTGGGTTATTTTGCGACCCTAATTATTATTGGTGGTATTAAAGACCTTCTGGCAGCCAGGCCTTTTTTGTAGTAGCTAACGTGAGGGGCTGGGGCTGGTCTTGGACTGGGGGGCTGGACCTGGAGCTAGGTCTTGGACTTGGAGTTGGTATTGGACCTGATGAGATTAGCGTTCTGATTGAAAAGAATGTTATTTAGTCTATTTAAACGAGGTTGCTGGTGGAGTATCTATTAGTATCGTTTAGCGATTCAAGATGGAAGGTCAGTTTAAGCACCCCTTTTCGGCGATAGTTGCGGGTCCGTCGAGTTGTGGGAAATCATATTTTATCGTTGATTTTCTAAAAAATATCGAAACCGCCTGCGGTACAGCTTTTGAAAAAATTGTCTGGTTTTACAGTGAGTGGCAGCTTTTATTCAAAGATCTCTGTGGAATTTCAAAAGGGTTTACCTGATATGGAACAGTTTGACGGGGAAAAACCTGTCTTAATAATAATTGACGATCTAATGCGCGAAACTAACGGCTCTGTGGTTGATATTTTTACAAAGGGCTGTCATCATCGAAATCTAAGTGTGTTTTTCTTAACGCAGAACATATTTCATCAAGGACGTGGATGGCGGGATATTTCTCTCAACGCACATTACATAATTTTGTTTAAGAATCCACGTGACAGAGCTCAGATACAACATTTAGCAAGACAGATCTCGCTGGACAACCCAAAGTTTTTAGAACCAGCGTACCAAGATGCTACTTCAAGCCCGCACGGATATTTATTGTTCGATTTAAAACAAAATACACCGGATGTGCTACGTTATAGAACAAAAATATTCGGGCCTCAAGGTATCTGTCAGGTATATATAGCGAAAAAAGGGTTTAAGTCTCACAGTCATAAAGATTACATCATATATGATGGCTGGCGTTTTAAGCGAGAACACTGATATCCTGTGTGCATTAGCCAGATTAAGTAAAAGTCAACGTGATGCTTTATTGAAATGTTTCGATAGTAAGCAGGTAGAGTGTATTTGCGAGTGTGCACATAACATTTTAACTAGACTTCGTATAGGTCATACTAAACTAACACACGAGTATCTGCTCTCCAATAAACCAAAAAATATATGCCAGCTATGTAGGGTACCTATAACGTTGGAACACATTTTTGATGAATGTATTCAATACAAGAGATATAAAGAAATGTGTAACATAAGCTTTAATTTTAAAAACGCATTGAAAGAATTAGACGGAATAAAGCTGAAGAAGATAATTCAATTTCTGCATTTAATAAATCATTTTCGAAACATATAATACATAGTATAAAGTAACATTGTTATGACAAAATCTGGACGGGTGGCTAATAACCCTAGTGGTTGACGCCGAAAAAAAAATAATAATAATAATGTAGTTTATTGTCAAGGACCAAGAAATTGATATAGACATTGTCGGGCATACAAATAACATGTAAAGTGTAAATAAACATAAGTCACAAAACAATGATAAAACTACAAACAAGTATATATCTCAGACATAAAAAAAAATAAAAACAAATGTAAATTACAGAAACTGTTGCTAGATGGTGTCGGTGTATCTGTAGAACTCATCTAAATTATAAAATGTATGTTCAATTAATAAACATCTTAATGAGTGTTTAAAACATTTTTCATTTTGTATGGTTTTCATGCTATCAGGCAAACAATTGAAAATTTTAAGTCCCATTACACTAGGCGCTCTAAGAGTGGAATTACATCTTGCAAAAGGAACGTAATACTTATTTTTATTTCTAGTATTGAAGCAATGAATATCTTTACTGCAGGTGTATTCTTTCTTGCGCTTAAAAACATACAACCATACCTCAAATATATATATATATATATATATATATATATATATATATATATATATATATATAGGCGACTAATGCGAACATTTTTGAAAATATTTCGACAGGGTTCTGTACTACAAACGTTTGCTATTATTCGTACAATCCGTTTTTGGGCTACAAAAATTGATTTGACATGAGAAGAGTTGCCCCACAGACATATAGCATAACGTAATCGACTATCAATTTGCGCGTGGTAAATAGAGATTAGTTGTTTTGTATCCAAAACGTTTTGAAGATGCCTAAAAGCGTATGATAAAGTATTTAATTTAGAGGCCAACCTGTCACAATGTAGATGGAATGATAGAGTACTATCAAGATAAATGCCAACAAATTTAGGGCATAAAGAGCTACCTGTCACAATGTAGATGGAATGATAGAGTACTATCAAGATAAATGCCAACAAATTTAGGGCATAAAGAGCTACCTGTCACAATGTAGATGGAATGATAGAGTACTATCAAGATAAATGCCAACAAATTTAGGGCATGAAGAGCTACCCGATATGAAATTGCCATTAATAAAGATATTTAACCTATTGGTTCTCTTTTGAGGGTTATGGAACTGTGTAAGCAAAGTCTTTTCCGTATTGAAGTACAGTCCAATATCATTTATATAGTTAGCAATATTTGTTAGTCACATAGTACATTTCGCTTCAAGTAGGGTATTGTCCGAATCGGAAACTAGTAGAGACATGTCATCAGCGTACAAGACATGCTCATCACGGATTACCGCACTTATTTGATTAATATATAAAATAAATAATACCGGGCCGAGGACCGATTTGATTGAACTTACAGCTTGCAAAAACGAACTATCAGTGCTAAAACACCGGTTTGATTTAACTTGCAGTTTGCAAAAACCAACTTACAGTTCTACAGATTTGACTTAACTTACAGCTCGCAAAAATCAACTTCCAATTCTAAAATACCGATTTGATTTAACTTTCAGCTTGCAAAAACCAATTTTCAACTCTAAAATACCAATTTTATTTAACTTACGGCTTGAAAAAACCTGTCTTTAATTCAAAAATAGCTATTTGATTTTACCTACGGCTGGCAAAAACCACTTTCAGTTCTAAAATACCGATTTGATTTAACTTACGGCTTGCAAAAGCCAATTTTCAATCCTAAAATACCAATTTTATTTAACTTACTGCTTGCAAAAGCCAATCCTCAATTCAAAAATACCTATTCGATTTAACCCACGGCTTGCAAAAACCAACCTTCAATTCTTAACTGCTAATTTGATTTAACTTACAGCTTGCAAAAGCTAACTTTCAATTCTAAAATACCGGTTTGATTTAACTTACAGCTTACAAAAAGCAGTTTTCAATTTTAAAACACCGTTTTGATTTAACTTCCATCTTGGAAAAACCAGCTTACAATTCTAAAATACCAATTTGATTTAACTTACAGCTATAAAAACCAATTTTCAATCCTAAAACACCAATTCCTTTTAACTCACGGATTGTAAAAACATATCCTCAATTCGAAAATACCTATTTGATTTAACCTACGGCTTGCTAAAACCAACTTTCAATTCTAAAATACCCATTTGATTTACCTTACACTTGCAAAAACCAACTTACAATTTTAAAATACCGATTTGGTTTAACTTACAGCTGCAAAGCCAACTTACTAACTAAAATGCACAGCTTCAAAATACCTATTTTCAGTTCTAAATACAGATTTTATTGAACCTACTGCTCGCAAAAACCAACTTTCAATTCTAAAATACAGATTTGATTTAACTTACAGCTTGCAAAAACCAACTTGCGATTCTAAAATACCGATTTGATTTAATTTACAACTTGCAAGAGCCAACTTTCGATTTTAAAATACCGATTTGATTTAACTTCCAGTTTTCAAAGACCAACTTTCAATTCTAAAATATTGATTTGATTTAACTTCCAGCTTGCAAAAACCAACTATCAATTCCAAAATACCGGTTTGATTTATCTTACAGCTTGCAAAAATCAACTTACAATTTTAAAATACCGACTTGGTTTAACTTACAACTGCAAAGCCAACTTTTAGTTTTAAAATACACAGCATGCAAAAACCAACTTTCAATTCTAAAATACCGATTCGATTGAACTTACAGCTTGCAAAAACCAACTTTCGATTTTACAATACCGATTTGATTTAACTTACAGCTTGCAAAAGCCAACTGTTGACTTTAAATTACCGATTTGATTTAACTTCCAGCTTGCAAAAACCAACTATCAATTCCAAAATACCGGTTTGATTTATCTTACAGCTTGCAAAAATCAACTTACAATTTTAAAATACCACAAACTTGGTTTAACTTACAGCTGCAAATGCCAACTTTAGTTCTAAAATACACAGCATGCAAAACCAACTTTCAATTCTAAAATACGATTCAATTTAACTTCAGCTTGCAAAAACCAACTTCAATTTTACAATACCGATTTGATTTAACTTACAGCTTGCAAAAGCCAACTGTTGACTTTAAAATACCGATTTGATTTAATCTTTACAACTTCAAAAGCATTTTCAATTCTAAAATATCGATTTGATTTAACTTCCAGTTTGCAAAGACCAACCTACAATTCTAAAATACCGATTTGGTTTAACTTAATGTTGCAAAAACCAACTATCAATTCTAAAATACAAAGCTTGCGAAAACCAACTTTCAATTCTAAATATCGATTTGATGTAACTTCCAGCTTGCAAAAACCAACTTACAATTCTGGAATATCTATTTGATTTAACTTACAGCTGCTAAAACCAACTTTCAATTCTAAAATACCGACTTGCAAAACCAACTTTAATTTAAAACACCGATTGCAAAACCAACTTTCAATTCTAAAATACCGATTTGATTTAACTTACAGACTTACAAAACCAACTTTCAATTCTAAATACCGATTTGATTTAACTTACAGTTTGCAAAACCAACTTTCATTATAAATACCGATTTGATTTAACTTACAGCTTGCAAAACCAACTTTCAATTTAAAATACCGATTTGATTTAACTTACAATTTAAAAACCAATTTTTAATTCTAAAACCGATTTGATTTAACTTCACAGCTTGCAAAACCAACTTTCAATTCTAAAATACCGATTTGTTTAACTTACAGCTTGCAAAACCAACTTTCAATTCTAAATACGAAGTTTGATTTAATTTACAGCTTGCAAAAACCAACTTTCAATTCTAAAATACCGATTTGATTTATCAACACAACTTTCATTCTAAAATACCGATTTGATTTAACTTACAGTTGCAAAACCAACTACAATTCTAAAATACCGATTTCATTTAACTTACATCTTGCAAAACCAACTTCAATTCTAAAATACCTGATTTAATTTAACTTACAGCTTGCAAAAACCAACTTTCAATTCTAAAACAAGCTGCAAAACCAACTTTCAATTCTAAAAACCAACTTTCACCAACTTTCAATTCTAAAATACCGATTTGATTTATCAACAAACTTTCAGTTCTAAAATACCGATTTGATTTAATTTACAGATTACAAAAGCCAACACACAATTCTAAAATACCGGTTTGATTTAACTTACAGTTTGCAAAAACTAACTTTCAATCCTAAAATACCGATTTGATTTAACATACAACTTGCGAAAACCAACTTTCGATTTTAAAATACCGATTTGATTTAACTTACAGTTTACAAAGAGCAGTTTTCAATTCTAAAGTACCGATTTGATTTAGCTTCCAGCTTACAAAAACCAACTTACAATTCTAAAATACCGATTTGATTTAACTTACAGCTGCAAACACCAACTTTCAATTCTAAATACGAAGCTTGAAGAAACCAACTTTCAATTCCAAAATACACAGCTTGCAAAAACCAACTTTCAGTTCTAAAATACCGATTTGATTTAATTTACAGATTGCAAAAACCAACACAATTCTAAACTACCGGTTTCATTTATCTTACATCTTGCAAAAACCAACTTACATTTCTAAAATACCGATTTGATTTAACTTACAGCTGCAAAAACCAACTTTCAATTCTAAATACGAAGCTTGCAAAAACCAACTTTCAATTCTAAAACACCTATTTGATTTATCACCAACTTTCAATTCTAAAATACCGATTTGATTTATCAACAAACTTTCAGTTCTGGAATACCGATTTGATTTAATTTACAGATTACAAAAACCAACACACAATTCTAAAATACCGGTTTCATTTAACTTACAGCTTGCAAAAACTAACTTTCAATCCTAAAATACCGATTTGATTTAACATACAACTTGCAAAAACTAACTTTCGATTTTAAAATACCGATTTGATTTAACTTACGGTTTACAAAGAGCAGTTTTCAATTCTAAAGTACCGATTTGATTTAGCTTCCAGCTTGCAAAAACCAACTTACAATTCTAAAATACCGATTTGATTTAACTTACAGCTGCAAAAACCAACTTTCAATTCTAAATACGAAGCTTGAAAAAACCAACTTTCAATTCTAAAATACACAGCTTGCAAAAACCAACTTTCAATTCTAAAACACCGATTTGATTTATCAACACACTTTCAGTTCTAAAATACCGATTTGATTTAATTTACAGATTGCAAAAACCAACACAATTCTAAACTACCGGTTTCATTTATCTTACATCTTGCAAAAACCAACTTACATTTCTAAAATACCGATTTGATTTAACTTACAGCTGCAAAAACCAACTTTCAATTCCAAATACAGATCTTATTGAACTTACATCTGGCAAAAACCAACTTTCAATTTTAAATTACCGATTTGATTTAAATTACAGCTTGCAAAATCCAACTGTCAATGCTAAAATACCGGTTTAATTTAACTTACAGCTTTGCAAAATCCAACTTTCAGTTCAACCGATTTGATTTAACTTACAGCTCGCAAAAACCAGCTTTCAATTTTAAAATACCGATTTGATTTAACTCACAGCTTGCAAAAACCAATTTTCAACCCTAAAATACCAGTTTGATTTAACTTACGACTTGTAAAAACCAATCTTCAGCTAAAAAATACATATTTGTTTTAACCTTTTAACCTACGGCTGATTTGATTCATCTTAGAGTTTGCAAAAACTAAGTCGGGCAACATGCAAGAGAACCCTTTATTGTCATATATAGTTGAATTTGTCTCTTAATTCCCTATTCGAATACCGCATAATATACAGGGTGTGTTTAAAAAAAACAGAAATTTTACAATCCGCCAAAGTTGGCAACACTGTAACGCGATTCCGACTTTCTAAATCGGCTGCTGTAGGTTAAGTAGAGTAAGACATTATCTTCAGTTCGGGTCCGTTTGGGTCCTATGTCCACTCACTTCTAGCTACAGCAATTGAAGCATATTTTTAGCTTTAGTTGTGTAAAAATTCAGATAACGTATTACTCTGCTTAACCTACAAAAGCTAATTTATAAAGACTGAACCCCGTTACAGTGTTGCCAACTTTCGCGAATTGTAAAACTTCTGGTTTTTTAATACACCCTGTATATTATGCGTTATTCAAATAGGTAAGAGACAGATTCACCTATATATAGCAATATAGGGGTTTCCTGCACGTTGACTTAGTTTTTGCAAACAGTAAATTAAATCAAATCAGCATTTTAGAATTGAAAGTTGATTTTTGCACGCCGTAAGTTAAATCAAGTCGGTATTTTGGAATTGAAAGTTGGTTTTTACAAGTTGTTCTTTAAATTAAATCGGTATTTTAGAATTGAAGGGTAGTTTTTGCAAGGTGTAAGTTAACTCAAATCTGTTTTTTAGAATAGAAAGTTAGTTTTTGCGAGCAGGTGGTTAAATCAAATCGGTATTTTAGAAATGAAGGTTGGTTTTTGCGAGCTGTAAATTAAATCAAATCGGTATTTTAGAATTGAAAGTTGGTGTTTGCAGGCTGGAAGTTAAATCAAATCGGTATTTTAAAATTGAAAGCTGGTTTTTGCAAGCTGTAAGTTAAATAAAATCGGTATTATAGACTTGAAAATTAGTTTTTGCGAGGTGTAAGTTAAATCAAATTGGTATTTTTGAATTGAAAACTGATTTTTGCAAGCTGTAAGTTAAATCAAGTCGGTATTTTTGAATTGAAAATTGGTTTTTGCAAGCTCTAAGTTAAATCAATGAATTCCCAATGCCACCCACGTGGTTGACCTCGGATTCCACCTTGAGGCTGGCCTTGGGGCCTGGAATTTGGATTGGCCTTAAGCCTGGCCTTGGGATTGGATTTGGGACAGAAAAGGTCAGAATCAAAAATCTGTTCAGTGGGAAATTTGAAATTTTTTAATAAGGGGCCCTAATGCTAACTTGTAAGACAGTTGTAGGAACTTATGTTAGGTTCTGTGCCCCCTGTCGTGGCCCCCTTAACGGTAAATAGTATTCTAATAAGGGAGCCCAACGCTAACTTGTAAAACAGGTATAGAAACTTTTGTTAGGGTCTGTGCCCTCTGTCGTGGCCTCTTTTGCTGGAAATAGTACTCTAATAAGGGGGTCATATTGCTGACTTGTAGGACATGTATAAGAACCTGTGAGGGTCTGCGACCTTTGGTTTTGGCTCCCTTGGCTGGAAATAGCGTTATTATAAGGGGCTCCAATGCTATCTCATAAGGTAAGTATAGGAACTTGTGTTAGGGTCTGTGCCCTCCTGTCCTGGCCCCCTAGTGGTATATACAGGGTGTCCCAATAGTGCGTATTCGGTCGATAGCTCCTTAGCCATTAAACTTAGAAGATAAGTTTAAATACGAAAATTGTCTATTCTTATAAGCTGCATAATCTAAAAATAGTTTGGCTTCTACAGGGTGTAATATAAAAGCGGTACAATATAGAACTTTTGATTTTTAAATAGAACACCCAGTATATTATTTTATTGTTCGATTCTCCTTATAATTTTACATCTTTTTTATAACAATTACTTACAAGCTAAATCTTACAGTTTTTGGGATATTTGCAAAGTTAACTAAAAACTGACATTTTTATGTAGTAATTCAAGTAGGCGTATCTCAGTTATTTTTAAAGACAAAAAAATAATATTTGGTATAGAATTTATTCCTACATGAGCTTACTTTAATCTATTGTCAAAATTGGATTTCAATATACAGAGTGATCACAAAAATTAATTCAATAACATAAATTTGAAAATGCTATATCTTAATTTTTTTAAATGGCACACCCTATATTTTTTAATGCCTTGTCTTCGTCTATTAATCCGCTTTCATTTCTATTAAATATGTTCTATACCCATCTCTAATAGTTTCCGAGATATTTAAGTTTGTTCAATTTTTTTCGTTGATAACACTGAAGAAGAGTAACATTAGTCGGTCAAAGCAAGCTATGAATACATTAGAAATTAAAAAACTGGAATACAAACACTTAAAATTAAAATAAATGTTCAATGTGACCACCATTTTGGAGCTGGAAAACATGAAGTCTTTGAATAAACGACAAATTTACTTTTCGTAACGTGGAAACATTTATATTTTGAATGACGTCTCTAATTCTTGCCTTCATATCATCTACAGTCATTGGAGGAGTTTGATAGACTTTTTATTTAATCCAACCCTAAAGGAAAAAGTCCAGCTTTGTCAATCAGGCGATCTTGCTGTCCAGGAGATCGGCCCTCCTCTTAAAATCCATTTGTTTTGAAACTGGATATTTAAATAATTTATAACGTTTCTGCTAAAATGCGGAGGAGCGCCACCTAATTGCAGCCACGTTTCTCTAAGGGTTTGTAAAGGTAAATCTTCAATAAAAGTTTCAAATTCGTTGCGCAAGAAGTTTAAAAATGAATCTCCATTAACCATGTTTTCAAAAAAACATGGTCCTATAATTCTTTCCCCAATAATTCCGGCCCAAGCATTAAGTGACTGGCGGTGTTGATGATCAACAGGAATTATAAATCTGGGATTCTCAGTATCGCAATAATCGAAATTATGTCTATTAACGTATCCATTTCTGTGGAAAGTAGCTTCATCAGTAAATAAGATCGTGCTAAAATAGTTGGGTTTTTCTAAATTTTTATTTATAGCCCAATTGCAAAGGTTCAATCTATTAACGAAGTCATCCTCGTCTAATTCTTGTGCAAGTTGGACATGGTATGGATGATATTTATATTTTTTTATAATTCTATTAACTGATGTTTTTGAAACTCCAACTTCTAATTCCAATTGTCGGCAAGAAACGTGAGGATTTTCAATCACGGATTGAAGAACTAAATGTTCATTACCTTCGTTAATTGCGGTTCTTTCTCGTTCTAAATTGTCTTCGTAATGAATACTGCCTGTTTGCTCGAAACGCTCCTTCAATTTTGCAAATGCTGAAACTTGCGGGTGTCGTGCATTTGGAAATTTTTGCTTATAAATTCGATGAGCTAAAAGACAATTTTTATCGCTTTCACCAAGGACGTAAATCATAACAAGTTCTTCTTTCGAAAAATTCATTTTGTAATTTAGGAAGTAAGTATACAATACTTCATAAATATTAGCACTGTTTGACAAGTTTGATTTCTTCATTTGTTTTCGTTCATCTTTTGTTTTACGCTCTTTTGATTAAATTGTTTAATTTTACGATGAATCGTTTAATATAATCTCTTAAAAATGGTGGTTTCATACAATATTTATTATCATTGCAATTTATTTATTTCAGTTAATGTTTTTTAGTTTCTTATGTATCCACAGCTTGCTTTGACCGACTAATGTTACTCTTTATCAGTGTTATCAACGAAAAAAATTGAACAAACTTAAATATCTCCGAAACTATTAGACATAGGTATAGAACATATTTAATAAAAATTAAAGCCGACTAATAGATGAAGACGAGGCGTTAAAAAATATAAGGTGTGCTATTTAAAAAAATGAAGATATAGCATTTTCAAATTTACGTTGTTGAATTAATTTTTGTGATCACCTGTTTATTCAAAGACTTCATGTTTGCCAGCAACAAAATGGTGGTCACATTGATCATTCATTATAATTTTAAGTGTTTGTATTTCAGTTAATGTTTTTTAGTTTCTTATGTATTAATAGCTTGCTTTGACCGACTAATGTTACTCTACTTCAGTGTTATCAACGAAAAAAATTGAACAAACTTAAATATCTCGGAAACTATTAGAGATAGATATAGAACACATTTAATAGAAATGAAAGCCGATTAATAGACGAAGACAAGGCATTAAAAAAATATACGGTGTGCAATTTAAAAAAAAAAAGATATAGCATTTTCAAGTTTATGTTATTGAATTAATTTTTGTGATCACTCTGTATATTGAAATCCAATTTTGACAATAGATTAAAGTAAACTCATGTATGAACAAATTCTATACCAAAGATTATTTTTTTATCTTTAAAAATAACTAAGATACGCCTACACACACACACACATATATACATATATATATATATATATATATATATATATATATATTAAAAATAATACGTATGCCTTCAAATGTGTTTTCTTTCGGTTGTTCTAATAATAATAAATATGTGTTGGCGGATTGTATATTGAAGCATTTTATGCAGCGTATACACAGTCTTACTAAGCTCGCTTTCTGTGTTTTTACTTATGAAAACTGGTTATCGGTTTCCCCGTCATGAACATACAGTAACTTTTAGGGTGTATAACTTAACTATATACAGCAAATTACCTCTCTCATACCTATTGTAATTCTCTATTTACCTGCCGTTCAGCAGGCTCGTTAGAGCGACCTTACATATACGAATTTATATAAAACGATTTTTATCTACAACATACATTTAAAATGATTTTCATCTTGGTCGTGTAAAGCCAGCCTTCAACAGTTTTTTATATTGTGTACATACAAATTTTACCTTGAGATTATAAAATCCAGCCATCAACTGTATTTATATTGCGTATATATATATATATATATATATATATATAATAATTAAGAGCTCGCTGATATTATCGTAGATATGCATCAAACATTTATAACTGTTATGGCTAATGCACAGTTTAAACGTTGGTTGAATGTAGTAAATATTTTTAAAAGAAAACAATAGTATCATTTTGATATTAAACAAGTAAATAAAGCGACGATCATTGTTAATTTTAGATGTTTACATTCTAGAAAACAAATATCGGTTTTGATATCGCAGATTTTCATCTGATATTTAAGCTACGATGGTGACAGTGTCCCTACTACTACTAAACATGAAATTAGACTTATATTTTATATACAAGATCTATCTTATAAGAAATACCTCTATCAAAAAAGGGTTTAGGTTTATAAAAACAGGTCCGCCCGTCCAATCGGGAAACAAGATTATTAATAAAGATTGGATGAAAACCTAGCGTTTGAAAATATGTTTTTAAAAACAATACATCATTTATTTAACTACATTTTTATCGGTCTTCTTCTTCGGCCGTGATTCGTCGGTGTCATCATCATAATAATAATAATAATAATAATACTTTGTCATTGTGTTAAGATAACAAAGACAGTGCCATTTTACTTACAGAATAAGTCAAAAAAACAGAAATAAATAAGCAGGAATATCACATTGTTATACATATCACAGTAGGACTTACATAATTATGTCAGTAAAGAAACATTTAAAAAAATTAATTGAATTCAGATACATATTATTTTCAAAAACATTTAAAAATTTGCATATTTAGTCTAAAATTTGCATATTTAGCCTCTACATTTTATAGTTAACATAGACCTTTATAATAGCATATGAACGTCTTGTTAAGGTGTTCTATCAGCTATAAATTCTTGTATGGAATAGTACGCCTTACCTATGAAATGCTTACGCAAGTTGTGTTTGAAACATATAGGTAATAACCGCAATAACGAGGCTATAGTTAAGGCGAAAGGGCAGATATATGGGGAATTACAATAAGCGTGAGAGAGATAAGGTGTAAAGATCATTGATGTATGCAACGAAAGGTCTGTGTCTTCTTCTTTAAACTAGATTTTCCCTCTATATTATTTTACATACAAGGTCTTATCAGGAATACCTCTGTCAGAAAGGGGCTTAGATTTTATAATCAAGTTAAATATGCTAACCACTTAACAGATAAAGGGTTGTCATACTATCACATAAGATAGTTTTACATACAAGCCCTGCCTTAGGAGAAACACCTCTGTCAAAAAGGAGATTAGATTTATAAACATGCCCCTAGGGAAGATATTAGAGCGTGGTTACAGAAACAAGAAGTGTACACTATGCATAAACCTGTAGTGAGAAAATTTACTCGAAATAGGTACATCACGAGTAACATTTTTTAGTTATGGCAGGTGTTTCTCCCGTCTCTCCTCTCTCTCGTCCCCCTCAACCTTGCACCAGTAGTGCGTATGGCTGTAGCAACTGTGATCAAAGCAATAATGTGGTGTTAGATATGAAGGAATGGAATGAGCTTCTAAGATGGCATACATATGTAGAATTACAATTTTTCCGATCCCAAGAAATTGAAAACAAAATTGATTCGTCAAATGTAAACGAAGAAGATATAATCTATGATCAACATTATGAATCTCTATCTAGCAATCTTGGTATTTATTACGATAGGGAATCGATTAAAGGATATGACAGAATTTTGAAAACTGTTATGATAGGAAACTACAACTGCTGTTCTTGCACATTTAATGCTCATAGTGTAGAAGAACTATTTAATTTAAAACATATAATAAGTTATAGATTGGAATTTCTTGAATCTTACAATCTGGTGTGTTTCTATGAAAAGTTCATACAAGTTAACTACCGTCGTTTTCGCGAGAAAGAATTCCATATAGTGATGATGACACTTGTAAAGGCATTGAAGATGTTATAAATGCTAAGTATAATATTAATTCACATAACACTGTATGCTTAATGGAAATATAGTATTATCATTCTGCTTATCTAAGGTATAGCATTTACTAAATAAAGAAATATATTAACTATGATTTGTTTTTGTGATCTCGATTTAGGTACAAATACCCTGCTTTGTCCATCTAGGTAAAGAATGTTAGGTAAGAAGCGAAAGAGTGCAGGTGGTTTAGTGAATACTCTAATCAATAAACTTTCGGTTGAATTGCATTTACCTGGTTACCAGTATTGTGGTCCTGGTACAAAAAAGAAACGATTCGCACGCGGTGACCCTGGTATTAATCAATTAGATGCTCAGTGCAAACTTCATGATATCAGCTACAGAGATTACCGAGATCTAGAAAGTAGACATAAAGCAGATAAAATTAGTAGAACAAGCTTGAGAACGATTTAAATCGTCAGACGCAACATTAGGTGAACGAACTGCACCTTTAGCAGCCGGTAGCACTATGAAAGCAAAGGGAAAATTAGGAATGGGACGCAAACGTCGATCCAAGCAGATGAAGAAGAAGAAATCGTTATGCAATGGTAAAAATTTATAGAATTTACGAAAAACAATAGCTAAAAAAATTAAACCTAACGAAAATTACACTGACACAATAAAGCTGGCGCTTTCAACGGCAAAACGTGTGGAAAAAACTTTAGGAGGAAAGAAAAACATTAAAGTTCCTAGAGTAATTCCCTTACCTGAACAAGGATTTTTACCATTTCTTATTCTGTTATGCGCAGAATTATTGGAAATCGGTGCTTTAGCTGGTGGTGCATCGGGAATTGATAAAGCAGTGAATGACGCTAAAAATGCCAAAAAATTGCAAGAAGAGACATCGCGCCATAATCGCAAGATGGAATTTATCGCTATAGGCTCCGTGAATAAGAAAGGTGGGGCACTTTATCTAAAACCATACAAATCAGGTGGTGGTGCATTATACTTGAAACCGTTTCCAAAAAACTGAGTATATTACCCGAAAGACCGTTAACAGATATTGATTTAAAAAATACACCAATAATGTGCCCTACGTCAGGGATATTTTTATGATAGATAGCATGCCTAAATTACCATGGAAAAATGAATCTGGAATTATTAAGAGGGCCGAAGCGGGCCAGGTACACATTGGGTTTGTTCCAAAAAGCGAGATAAAAAGGTATGGTATTACGATAGTTTCGGTAATCTTCGACCACCAATCGAAGTGATTAACTACTTTCGGGGATGTAACACTTATTATAATATAATCACGATCCACCTCGAAACTTTTCTCATGAATGTTTATTGAATGAATATAGGTTTGTATCCTTAGAGGTTAGAAGAAAGATGCACGCTGTAATATTTTTATACAAAGTCATATCGCCTTTAATCGACTGCACAGAGATTCTCAACATAATCCAATTTAGAGGAGGTTTGGTTTCATGATCATAAACAAGGATGTCGAAGTTAGTAATGGTCGCTATAGGAAATGGTTTGATCAATATATTATACCTTAAACTACGTTCAGTAGTTTAGTAGTTACTGACCCGTTTAGGTATTAAAAGCTATCTGTTTAGTGTAAACAGCTATCTGTTCAGGGTAAATCGATACCTGTTCAGTGAACCCGTTTTGCTACAAACGTTTAATGAATATATAATACCTTAAACTGATTTTAGTAGTTACTGACCCGTTTAGTTATTAACAGCTATCTGTTCAGGGTAAACTGATACCTGTTCAGTGTACCCGTTTTGCTACAATGGATAATAAGGAGATTATATTAAAGAAAAAAATTATTCAGGCTCGTAAAATAATATAACAGAAGTACAACAGTCGCATTGATAATGAAAGAATATTTGAAAGTACTTATAAGCCCCTAATAGAACCTCTAACTGAAATAGTAAATAAAACCTATTCTGATAAAAAAATTAAAACACCTAAAAAGGAGTCCATTGACGTTAAACCCAAAAAATCATCCCTGTTCATATTTCCAAGATAACATGCTACTACCCCCACTAGCCCGCTAGCTCAAGTTCAAAGAACCCCAGGCTTCACATGACCGTCATTAAGTGATTCAAGGAAGGGTACTACTAGCCCACTAGCTCAGCTTCCGTTTTTTCAAAGAAATCCTCCTCCAGGCCTTCGTACACCATCTTTCTCTGTCATAAGAGAGATTAATACTGAGGAAGAAGAAGAAGAACCTACTAGTATCACAGATAATTCTACTAACCGTAATGAACCCATCTCAGAAGAATTTCTCGAGCAGTACAATGAATTACCTCGTATATAGGTTGAACGTATTATGGGGTGCTATTGATCATACCTATGGAGGCCACTATGATACCAAAACAGATAAATGGACAATTGGCAATACCCCCGTTACAATTAAAGGAAGCGATATGATTATTAAAGGCATCACGTATAAAGGGACTCCAGGTTTATATGATCTGCTTATTATGAATGAACCCGATTTAAGTCTAGTAAATTCAAAAGATAGAAATAATTATAAAAGTATTATAGAAGCTACGAATGTTGCAGGGCGGGATTATGATGTAAGTGGACAGATTCGAGGAAGCCGCATCATCGCCCATAACTAAGAGAGGTTGAGCTATGTTTTTAAGCAATTAACAAACAGGCCGATTGAATATAAATATTGGAATGATATACATGAACTAATTCGTGATCTAAAGGTATCGTGGGTGGAAAAATTCGATACATTGAAAAACCAAACTGCCGTTTTTTATACAGTATAAATGAGAATGCATCGATGTCGACATATCATAACTAAAATGCCCCTTGACAAATTTGGACGTTCACATACCCAGTATCAATTCAAGAAATTAACTCCTCAGTTTAAACTGATTGATGATAATTAATTTGACATCGAGAATAACATACCCATCAATGCTGCTAATCCCATAGATCGTCAAGAGCTCATCACTAAGCAAGGTTCAATTTGGATGGAAACCGTTTGACCCGGAAGAAGATGGTGATGCTATAAGTAAAGAATACCTTGATTTTTGTCTGCAAGCAGCTCAAAAAGCTTTTAAAGGAAACTAACGCTTATCTAGCGTTGGAGCAGGAACTATACCAACTTAATTATCGATAAATTAGTACCATGTCCAAATTACAACTCGTCAACGAATTGCATAAACCGGCAAGAAAAAATTTTAATTGAAGGCGAACAATAATTAAAGGTTTTGATGATCTTTGGCAAGCAAGTACGTTTGGATGAATTTAACACTTATGCCAAACAAAATCAGGGTTATAAGTATATATTATTAGTTATCGACTGTTTTTCGAAATACTTGTGGACTAAACGATTAAACACGAAAACAGGTCAAGAAGTTGCCAAGGCCATGCAAGCAATCTTCAGAAAAGGACGGAAACCTTCCAATTTACAGACAGATGCAGGAACAGAATTCTACAATGAGCATTTTACTAAACTAATGCAACGTTATGGAGTCAATCATTACTCCGCCTATAGCACAAAGAAGACTGCAATTGCGGAACGTGTTATCTGAACCATTAAGTGCGCCCTTTATAAGACGTTTAGCCTACAAGGTAAATATAAATGGATTGATATAATTGATACTGTAACGATAGATTATAACAATCGTAAGCATAGAAATACCGGAATGAAGCCTAAAGATGCCGGTAATCATACAAAGCTAGAGGCTTACACTCACATAAAAACATTCGATATGAACCGATATTGTGTGGGTGACAGTACGAATCAGTAAATTTAAAAGTATTTTCGCTAAAGGATACACACCCAATTGGTCTAGTGAACTATTTAAGATTGTGAAAGTTCGTATTACTAACCCCACTACGTACATGTTGGAAAACATGCAAGGAATACCTGTACTGGGAGGGTTTTATGTACATGAATTACAGAAAACAAAATATCCCGATGTGTACCTGGTACAAAAAGTGCTTCGCTCTAAGAATAATAAATTATTCGTAAAGTGTTGGGAATTGGATGAAAGATCGTGGATCAATAAAAAAGATATTGTTTTATAAGTAGACCTTTAACTTACAATTTGTGAAATAAATTATTTATATGGTCATAGGAAAAGTTTGTATCAAAGGACGTAGCTTTTAGATGAAATAAAACATATTAAAAACATAATTGCCTTTTATTTTAGTTCAATAAATATTACATAAATAATGTTTTACTAAAATTTCATTATCTTATATAGTAAACCTAAAGTACTTCTCATGGGCGTAGCCAGCGAAGGGCAGGGAGGGGCAACTGCCCCCCCCCCTGGAAGAGCAAAAATAAATTAAATAATTTTAAATTTTAATAAACAAAAATTAAATCTAAAATATACATATTTTCTGTTCTGCATATTTTTTTTTGTTATCTGTTTTATATATTTTGTTTGTTGTTGTGGTCGTTTGGTTGCTTTTATGAACATTTTAAAATTAATTAATAAGCTCTAATAAAGAAAATTATTCGCGTGTCCTTTGTCACTAAAATATATTTCATCAGCAAAAACAAAGCTGTTTGAAAAACTGACATAGTGCTAAATATATATTAATAGCGTTTTCGGTCTATGCATTTAATGCATTGGTGCACACCAGAATTGTCCCACACCAGAATTGGATAAAACAAGTGTTCGATTTTCTCTCAGGATACATCAATTTTAGTGTTCGATTCAACCACTTAACAGTCGGACATTTTGAGAAAATGGTAAAAAATTGTCACTTTTTTTGTTTTCATTTAACTACATTTTTAATCCTATTAATTAATTAAAATAAATTTACTCAATAAGTAGTTTTAGTGTGAAATATTTTGAAACATTCAATACACAATCCTACATCAGAATCCGAAATAAATACTCTTATAACGTACGTAAGACCTGCACCAACAAGTTAAAACAAAAGTTGCCTGAACGAGACTCGGGATCGTCAGTGTACGGAAAAATGTCACGCCCGAGTGCAGTTCGTGCAAAACTATCAAGTGGTTAAAACACAACTTGCTCCAAATTCTAACATAGGACAATATTTTTTGCAACAACTATTGACTTGGTGTGTAAGTGCTCTTGTCTAGCGACAGTGTCCTATTTAATAGTGTAACGAAACGCCACTGGTTTTCTTCGAGAAAAATCGAGATACAAGTGAGGAATATACGGGAACCGGCGATGCGAATGTTCTGGCAATTTCTAGGCTCAAAAAGGGTACATAAAATTGCCTATCCGGCGCGAAGACACACAGTACAGTACAGTACATAGTGCAGGATACGAAGTTACATACGGTGAATAGAAAGCGAGGCGCGAGATTTAAAAGAGGAATAGTTAAAAAGTGTTGAGAAAGTGAATATTTTCTTATAACTTTATTGGTTTTAAATAAAGTTGGTGTGAATAGTTATCAGTGTTAAGTTATTGCCTGAGAAACAAGAGGGAAAATCCGTTACAATAGTTTTACCACAGAATAAAGAGACAGAAATCACAGAAAAGACAATATGGATATAAAAAATTGGTTACAAAAAGGTAAAACTTTAGAGTCATTCCATTAGAAATGGTCCAAAAATTTGAAAATTGATTGCTCGACCAGCACCAAATAAAACAAAACTACCATGTAATGCTAGCTTATAATGTAGATATGTTATATCCGATGTTAATTTTTGTTCAAAATTATTTCTATCGCAACGTTTGGAAAAAAATTCAATTGCAGCCCTTTACAGAATTACCAATTGCTCTTTACTCTTGTTCAAAATTATTCCTATCGCAACGTTTGGAAAAAAATTCAATTGCAGCCCTTTACAGAATTACCAATTGCTCTTTACTCTTTGCTTGTATCTTTGTGAAAGAATTTTTATTAGCTTTGGCAAAAGATTCTGTGCACTATTAATATAATTTTATATATTTTTCATTATTATGGTGCCGACTTTTTTGCCTTCTAATTATAACAAAAATTACAATAATGCACCGATTTTGACAGCTGATATCTCAAATGGGACTAAATATAAAAACTTGAAATTTTCACATATTAAAGATCAAACAGCACTTTATACGTGCTATTAATTTCATTTTGTGTTTTTAATCTAGAGAAAAAATATTAACATCGGATATAGTATATCCACATTATAAGCTATCATTACATGGTAGTTTTGTTTTATACTAATTTTTATACTAGGGACTAAGAACAAGAATGATATTAGGTTATTATTTTTAGGTCAAAAATCTCTAAAACGGAAAAAATTTGATGATGACAGTAGTGGAAGCGGACGCAATGATTGTGATGAAGATGAAAATAAAATGGTCGGAACATCAAAATCGGAATCTATTTTTGAAGGAGACTCAAGTAGTTCTTCAAATCTACATGAAGCTGTTTCTGGAACTGCGACCTCTAAACAAACTGAAGAACGCGATGGCTACCATGAAAATGACATTGGTCGTTATGTTAGTTGTGCCAATAACTTGCCTTCTGAAAAAAAGAAGGAATTGTTGACAAACCCTTGGGTTCCATCATCCAATTACGATTGTGCTTCTGATGCCATTCACTTGAAAAGAAAATGTAACCATCGCTGGTTAGATCAATATACTCCATGACTGGTGTACTCAAGTCGTTTGAAAGGTGCTCTATGTTTGTATTGTGTTTTATTTCCGCCAAGAATTGCTACAGTTAAAGGAGTTTTGGGGTCATTTATGGTAAGGCCTTACATGAAGTTTAAGCATATACATGAAGATTGTAGAAAGCACGTTCCCAGCCATTAACACAAATCTTCAACAGCTGCTGCAAAAGCATTTCTTGAAAATGCTCCTGTTGATGTCCAGTTGCAAATTGGGCACCATAAGACGATTGAAGAAAATAAACAAATATTGTCAGCAGTTCTTTCATGCATAATATTTTGTGGAATTCATGATTTGCCGCTTAGAGGAAAACAAGGAAATGAGGGAGTTTTCTTTGACCTTTTAAATTTGAGGATTTACTCTGGTGATGAGAAGCTAAAGAGCCACTTGGATAAATGTCAAAAAAACGCAGTCTATACCTCACCAACAATTCAAAATGAGATCATACAATTATGCGGTGAAGTTATCAAAGAAAAAATAATCGAAGACTGTAAACGGGCAAAAGCTTATGCTGAAACAGCAGATATCGCTGGAAAAGAGCAGCTTTCTATTGGATTAAGGTTCTATGATGAAAGCCAAAAAATAATCAGGGAGGAATTTGTAGGCTACATTGAGTTAAAATGTCAATATGCTTCTCCAATCGCTAGCGCAATTCAAAGTTTTTTAGAAGATAATAATTTTTCCGCCGATAATTGTGTGGGATTCGGATTTGACAGTTGTTCCACGATGGCCGGCAAAGAAGGTGGTGTACACGCCATTCTTAAAAAAAAGTACGCTAAATCTTTATTTTTCCATTGCTCCAGCCACAGACTAAATCTTGTGGTCAATGATACTAGCAAGCTACCAGAAATCAGAAACACAATTGCAACGGTTAAAGACACAATAACCTTCTTTCGTGAATCGCCAGCCCGTAGTAAATCGGTTCCAAATCTTTCAAGGCTCTGTGAGACCAGATGGTCGGAAAAATGTAAGAAAATTTTCAGAAAGCTTCACTGACATTGTTAAAGCACTAGAACATCTATCTGTCGAAGGAAACTATGCAACAAGAAAATCTGCTTACCAATTGCACTGTGCAGTTACTAAACCAATATTAATCTTAGGCTTAAACATAATTGCAAGATACTCTGCAATTTTGGAACCCGTTGTAAACGTTTTACAAGGTAAAAGTATGGATTTGGTTATGGTGAAGAAACATATTGATGATATTCAAAGAAGATCATCAAGATGTCGAAAATGTTTCTTATGAATTATTTAAAAAATCACTTGATATCGCAGAGAAAGTAGGGGTTGAGTTGTCAGTACTACGAGTCACTCAAAAGCAAGTACACAGAAGTAATCCACCATCTGAGTCTGCAGTTGAATACTGGAAGCGGTCAATAATCATCCCCTATCTTGATTCTTTAACTTCGTCTTTGGATGCTAGATTCTCCAACGAAAATACACCTGCTTTTGCTTTAACTTATCTTCATCCTTCAAGCATGCTCAAAATGGCTTCAAAAGATTTCAAAAATAAGGCAGAATCTTTCATGGAATTTTATAAGTTGGGTGATGTCTCTGCAGAATTAGATTTGTGGTACAATATGTGGAAGAAAGATAATTTAGCAGAAGACAAATTAAAGGACATTGAAGTGGCTGCACTTTTGGAGGAAGCTAATGTTTTTTTCCCTGCAACAAGGCACGCACTGCTAATATTAAGTGCTTTCCCATCCACTTTTGCTACCGTGGAAAGATCGTTCAGTACCCTGCGAAGGGTAAAAACCTGGCTCAGGAGTACAATGGGTGATGACAGACTCACTGGGTTGTGTTTGATGAGTGTGCATCGAAAATTTTTGAAGGAAAATCAGGACTGCATAGTGAAGAAAGCTTTGGATAAATTTAGTTTAAACCCAAGAAAAATGTTATTAGTTTAATTTAAGTATAATTAAAATCTCAAAGTTTTGTTTTCATTTGCCTTTTCTTTTTATCCTAAAATTTTACATTTTGAACGACCATGGACCATGGTTTGCCCCCCCTGTTATAAATCCTGGCTACGCCCTTGGTACTTATAATAATTTAAATTACTTGATGGCCATATTCCTGAATCTGGTCTACATGTCCATCCCAAGCATGAATTTGTATTTGTTTCACCTTTATGAATGTTTGCTAATATCCAGTTGAAAATTTTGTGATGTTCCTCGTTTTCCCATGGTTGAAACTTATAGTTGATGTTTTGTTCTAATAATATTTCAATCAAAATATCAAGGCACTTGTAATTAGTATAATATGCTGCTTTCTCAATACATCCACTTATAATAAATAAAGTGTCTTTATAAGCAGAATTAATATTTTCTAAGCTAGATTTAACATTTATCGAAATACACAATAAATCATCGCCCCATGATAAATTGCATACGTACATTTTAAGTGGCATGTCACCAAGTAAATTCATATCGCCTAATATTTTATCTACTTCATTAAAAGTTAATGAATTGTAACCTTTATTAACACACAATTTCATAAAACTTTTAATGGTATTGTCCAATTTAATTTTTCATCAAATAATGTCTTAATAATAAACTTCATTTGCACACTTTGAATTTATAGCACACAGTTAAAACACTCATCAGGAATAACAATATGTTGTAATATATTCAATATAAGTACTGTACAATAGTTATTCCTTCAATTTGTTTTCAACACTACTCATAATGATAAAATTGTTTTCTGAAACAGAAGAGGAATTAATAAAACGCTATGTAAAGTTATATTCCCAAGGTCTAGTATCAGTGAAATTAAAATTTACTAATCTTCTTCCACAAAATAAAACTCGTCAAATGGTAAAAATTCTGACATGGTAGCTCCATATAAGTTATTTACGTCGTAGTAGATTAAATACACACTGTCGGAAGTGGAATCAAATTTTTCTCCTGTACTTATTGTTAGCTTTAGCTTACCGATTAGAACATTGATCCACACCACCTCTAATTTCTCTTTCAATAAACATTAGCATATCAATGTTTGTAAATAATTCTAACTTGTAATAGTTCTAATTTTAAGCATAGCATCGAACGCTAAACCGGGGGCTGTATAATAGTGCAGAGGATCAAGTTTGTAAGTACTTAAACAAGTTTGTCGAAAATTTTCAAAAATATCGGCTAAAAGTAGAACATCAGTAAATAGTTTTCCGCAAATGTGACAAATCGTGGTGCTTTCAAAGTGTTCAACCTGACTGGGAGTTAAAATATCCATAGGAATTATTTTATTGATTATTTGGGTGGCCCAATGTGCAATACTTTGAAGCTTAAGAAACCATTGAATGCAATCATTTCCTCTGTAAAGCCTAAATCGAGATAAAGAACCATTGTATGAACACTTCAAGTAGTAAGCAATGCTGAATGGTATATGTTTGGAATGAAATAGAGTATTATTCCCAAGGCATGTTAAATTTGTGTACTTTTCTAAAATACTTTCTAAATCCGCATAAATTACAAACGGTACGTTTTCCTGGAATGCGAAATTTTTGAACTGCAGAAACATTTATGCTTCGGCAGGAAGCCTGGTAGAACATCGATTAAGTTGATGACAGTAAGTGATGTGTTTTTGAAGAAGGTAGTCTGAAGAAAATGGTTCAAACATCGATAACAAATAAATTTCTTGTGCTCCTTATTCCATAGTTGTTTAGAAAAAAGAGCTGGCATATTTTAAATCCATGTGAAATGATAAAAATTATTATTTTTTGGATTAATAGCATCAGCAATAGAACCTACGGAATGAGAATTAACCGAAAGTACTAAAAGATTTATAGGTTCCCTGACACTATTTTGATTTCCACTTAATACAAGTGGTAATATACCTTTCCCCTAATGCAAAACAAAGTAATGGAGAGGTTGTTTAAGTTTTCGAATTTTTTTACATCATCTAGTTTAATGGGAAGCGAATTGAATCGTAATTCAAAACATCCATAAAATGAGGATAACTGTAAACTCTATCTGAATTATGTTGCACATAATATAATACAGAAACAACAGCCCACAGGAAGCAATATTCATCATTATTTTTAACATTCACTACCGCATGCTTTACTGCTATGAAGTAAGGAACTTTAACGTATGTCGAAGGGCCACCTCTAAATGGAGCATAGCTATTAATATTCACCTTTAGATGTAAAACTTCATGTAATCCCTTTCGGAAAACTCTAATTTTTTTTGTAATTTATAATAAACGTTTTCATTATACCACTCGCGTAAATTGGTCGCAATATCAATGCAAAAGCCTTCAACCCAATAATATGATTATGAGGTATGAAATTGTAGGCTAAAACAACATTCACCTTTAGCATCGATTGTCTTAACATTAATTTAACCTTTCGTGCCAAACTATTGTATGCATTTCGTAAAAAAATAAGAGGGTCCTTAATGTTTGCTATATTGACTATAATTCCTGTAAGTAACCTACCGTTACAACATGAATCTAGAGTGTACCAACATAATTTCCATGTACGCTTTTTAGCGACATTGACAATTCCACTACCTGTTTTCGCTGTAGCGTTCTTTAACTGTTTAAGTCGTGTATATAATGTTAAAGTTTTAATTGAATACTCATTCATTACTTACAATTAGTCATGGCTTTATTCAGTAAAAAATCTAAACTATCACTAAAAGCAAGGCAAAACCATGTATTTTACATGACATTTTGGTGCGTCCATCAAATAACACTACCAGCGCCCTTTGAAGAGACCATCCTCATCATCTCCATCAGAGATAGCTACGTAGAAGATGTTTTTCGAGGTATTATGGAAAGTAAGTATAATTTTAATTAATACTATAGTTTCCATTTATTAATTCATAGAGTATTTAGTCCAAATAAATTTATTTTTCTTTTTAGCATAACACTAGCAACAACGGTGATCGCAAGACCACCACCACCGCTGCGGAACATCCAATATGGGGGAAAAACTTTAGCTCTTATAGAAGATCACCTGACGCAGCAGGATGATGAGCAGGACCCACCAACCCTTCAGACCTTTAGAGAAAAAAGTATTGGATGGTTACGAAAACTTCATAGTGACTATATTAATAGTGAGATGATGGGAGTGGGGCGAGTGGAGAAACTTAATTAAGAACTGGTGGAGGCTAATCGACATTTAGAGTACGTGCGGCAAAATATAAAAAACACTGAAAATATATTGCGTACGTTGGATGTGTGATGTGTGTGCGCGAGTGTAAGGGTTGTTTGTTTGCATGTAAGTTAGTAATTAGGTTTTCTTTTTAGTTTTTTTTGTAAGTAGTATGTTTAAGTAGTATTTTATTTGAGTAAGGCAGGAAGGTGTGAAAATAAAACCCTTACTAGATTTTTAATCAGAAACTTTGAATTCAAATATATGATTAGTCCCTAATGCTAAAATTTAAATGTTTGGTTTTCTCTTTTCTTTACATGTCATAAAACTTGGTATCTCATATAAAACGTGTGACTTGATACCGCTCCCAAAAACAGAAAACGTGGTGCGTACGTATCGTAAAATATTTTCATTTCCAAAAAATTTTACTACAGGTAAAAAAATGAAAAAAAAATGAAAGTGACAATCCAATTTGCTCTAGAAAAGTGAAATGATCTACGTTAAGGAAAAAATTTAAAACATCTGGAAGTTCGACTTACTCATGTACATCAAAATAAAACAGTCATTTTTTTCAAATTTTAAATATATTAATGAATTTATGCAATGCAATGCAGTTGTTACAACTAAAAAAAAATTAAGTTAAGGAAATAATTCATAGAATCCTAAAGTAAGCGTTAAATAAAAAAATTTTACTCCAATTATAATTATTTATATCATATATGCATGAAAATGTGAAACCGATCAGAAACTTTGCTTCAAATATATGATTAGTCACTAATGTTAAAAAGTGAAGTGACAACTTGAAAAACATACTATAGAAATAAAACAAAAAATTACAAGCTAGATGTAAAATATATTAAAATTTCAATCTTTAATTTATTTATAATTATGTAGTTTTGTAATTGTTTAAAGTAGTTTTTACTTTTTTAGGTTTAAATAAGTATTTAATTATGTATGCTTTAGTATTTATCGTAACATATGACTATCACACACCATATTAAGAATATTTTACGAGTGCTCATAAATAGAAAAAAAGTTTGTTTAAAATTTGAATGTAAGTTTAGTGGGTCAATTTTCATATTTTTGGGAACATAATTACTGTAACAGATAAAATGCCACTTGTAAAATGCAATCACGTTTTCAAAATTTTTAATTTCGATTGGGAGTATCGGTAAATTATAAAATTTACGAGTGCGTCACTTTTAGGACTTATATAACCCCTCCCCCGCAACACCAGCCTACTCGATGGCTTGTGCTGTATCTCTTTTTATTTCTAAACACGTATGTCGTTTAACATTTTTCCGTCATTTATTACACTTACACATTCATTTTTCCTATTCAGTACATATTATCACCATGCATTTATGCAATACAAATTACACAATTGCGTAACATTACATAACATTTATTTTATTTTAAACTAATTCTACATTTCAAAATTACAAGCTTTTGTTTTTTTTTTCATTACATTCGTTATTTACATAGAAATACAAATCATGGCATGATTGATTTATTTTGAAAAACGTCTTTCATTAAATTTACACCTTTTTTCACCAAATTTTTATTTTACCTTCCATTTATATTTGCTTCCAAACATACAATTTATAACGTAGATTATCCATCTACACTACAGATTGAAATTACACATTACTGCTTCATTATTCTAATGCCTTGGTATGCATTTCGAACAACTCGAAATCTACTTTAACTGTTTAATATTCTTTATTAATTAATCTAGCCTCTTCTTTCTAATTAAACATTTATATTAGCACTTTATTTTCATTTTCGCTAAATTTGTACTTCGCCGTTACATCGTTTCACAATTGCGTATCAACACATTTATCTTATTTTCAAAACTCTACATAGAATACATTTCAAAATTGCAAGATTTTTTTTACAAACTTTGTTCATTAGTACATATAAATATAAAACATGTTTATTTTTGAACTAGAAGCTGCTTCATTTTTTTATTCAGTTCATACAGCTCTAAATCTAGTTTTAATTCTTTTATTTTATTTATTAATTCATCCAGCCTCTTCTTTCTCTCATCAATACTTAATACTTTATCTTTACTTTCTCTTCCTATCATGTGTACTACTTTCGTCAATTCTGTTAATAAAAAGTTTACTGAATCGTGCACACTCAAGGAAGCTTTTTATTATAAATCTGCATCCTTGAAACCACTAACCTCGACAAAAACTCCATATTTCCATGAACTCGTTCAATTTTTATATATTTCTAAGAAATGTAATATTATACCAGGTCAATAATCTTTGACCTTGAAAACTATATTTTTAGATTTCTAAGAATTGTAATATGATGATGACCTTGAAATTACTATTTTTAGATTTAAACTTTGACCTTGAAGCGCTTCAAAAACTTAAATTTCTCGCTAAAAGTGTGCGTGTGCGTGTGCGTGTGCGTGTGCGAGTGCGTGTGCGTGTGTGTGTGTGTGAGTGTGTGTGTGTGTGTGTGTGTGTGTGTGTGTGCGCTGAAGGCTCGCTTTTATAGTCTCAAGGTAAAGTTTGTATGTACACAGTATAAAAAAATGTTTAAGGCTGACTATACGCGATCAGGGTAAAAATCATTTTAAATGTATGTTGTAGATAAAAACACAGAAAGCGAGTTTAGTGAGACTATGTATACCCTGTATAAAATACTTCAATATACAGTTCTCCAACCGAAAGAAAACACATCTGAAGGTGTACAATACACATATATTTTACTTGATATTGCTCATAAAATACTATTTTTTAATGTTTTAATGTATTATTATTCTTATAGGATGACGTCATAAACCAACTCTGCAATAGCGTCAACTGTTATGCTATAGACTCGATCCCAGTTCATTTGTTTATTTAATTAGTTTATTAGATAAAGGTATGAGTGTTACGATATTTTTTTGGTTAATTAATAACATTATGCAAGTACGTATTTGTGGGTCTAAACTTTGTAGTTATTGATTCGCGTATAATAAACGATTTCATGTTTTTATTTCCGTTATATTAATTTGATAGTTTTAGCAAGCTGTAAGTTAAACCAAATCAGTATTTTTGGATTGTAAGCTGATTTTCGCAAGCTGTAATTTATGATTTGATTTATTGAGATTGATTGATTTTGTCGATTGATTGATTGAGATTGATCTGATTGACTAATTGATTTAATTTGATCGATCATGATTTGTTTGAGGTTGATTTGCTTAATTAGTTTTGATTAATTTGATTTGATTAATTGATTTGTTTGTTTGTTTGTTTGAGAAAGCCGAGAGAGACGAGAGAGAGAAACGGTGGAAACAAGAGGGAGAGAGAGAGAGAGAGAGATGTGCACGATCAACCTCTATTACAGAAAACATTCGCTAGTTTAAAAATATACCGCTAGATGGCGCCACAAACAAACCCTAATTAGTCCTAGAAATATACCGTTAGGTGGAGCCACCTTTATTACAGAAAATATTTATTAGTCAATACACTACTAGATGGCGTCACAAACAGACAAATTCAAATTTCGCACCAAGGGGGCCACAACAAGAGGGTGCAGACCCTAACATAAGTTCCTATACTTGTCTTATGAGATAGCATTAGAGCCCCCTTATTAGACCACTATTTTCAGCCAAGGGGGCCACGACAGTGGGTGGAGACCCTACCACAAGTTCCTACACCTACCTTACAAGTTAGCATTAGGGCCCCTTATTTCCCGCTGAACAGATTTTTTATTCTTATCTTGGCTACCCCAAAGCGAATTCCAAGGGCAATTCCAATGCCAGGCCCCAAGGCCAGCCTTAAGGTGGAACCTAAGGTCGACCACGGCTTTGGGAATTCCCACGGTCAAATGACGTCCTAAACGTGGGCGTCAGGGTCAAAAGTGAAAGTGGGCGTGGCCTATGACGTTACAAAAAAGTCTAGGGGATGGTGTCGTCTTTCTACTAGCAACCGATATTATTTCAGAATTTGTTTTAAAAAAGCACGGAAAGCAAAATTTATTTAAATTTTTCATAATAAAAATGTATTAATAAGGATAAATCTTAATCAGTATAAATGCCCATTCATGTTAATTTATCAATCAAAGTTCATTCGAACTTTTTTGTATGTATACATTAATAAATACAAATATCTGTACACGTTGATTTGTGACTTGCTGACTTATTTTTCCGAAATACAAATTACTTTTTTCAAATTTTCAGTGTTTTATTTAAGGTAAACTTACTTTTAAATTAACTGATTATGGTTAATCACCAGTTAGGGGGCGGGAAAATTATTTTCGCTCACGTGCGGCAGATACCTCAGAAACGGCCTTAATGCCTACCTAATCTGTAACCTCTTCTTCCGTTTCAGTTGACTAAATTTTATTTTTATTTTGTGTATTTATTTTGGTTTAATTGCTTAACCAGCCTTTTCAACCGCAAAGTTATGATTACCTTCATTTTGTGCAGTAACAACTTCTTTACGAAACCTACTTATTTAACAACTGCTTCTATGTATATGTTAAATCAGTTTTAAGAAATGTGAGTACTGTAAAATATATTTGTTTTGAGTTCGAACAGAATTGTTGTTTTAGTATTTGTAGCGGTTTTAATCATAATACCGTTTCATCCACTACAGCGACTGCTCTCTAGAACTAGACCAGCACGTGAGCGGTCGTCGTTGAATCAGAGTTTAATTTCGAGTAGAAATTGAAAGAAAAGTTTACACGGGACGATGCTTTTGATAGAGCTGAGTCTTGAAAAGCGATTTGAAAAAAATTAGTATATAATATCTTCAATTCTATGATATTGTCATAATAGAACAACATTTTCATCTAATGGGAAGAAATTTCATTTTTGTAATGTACATCTTTAGTTTTGTCCTTACCTCATGGTTTTTTTAATTTTTTTTCTTTTAGATATTTAACATAATTATGTAGAAGTTGATCTTGAAGTATGCTTACTTTAAAATGGTAGTATTGCTTATGTCATGGTTAAATTTGGAAGGAATTAAAAATGTATTTGGATAACGTATGATATGGATATTCATTATTGGCTTTGAAAATGGTAACTGCGCCAAAACATATTTTAATTGTTGGTTTTGGATGAATAGTGACAAACATATCTCTAAAATATGGTTAATAGATGATGTAATTGGATAACGATTGAAACGGATATTAGTTATTGGTTATTTGAAATGCACTCTGGAAATTGGTATGGCTATAGTTCAATTTTGGCTGAATTAAAAATGGATAATGACTTTGAAAATGGTAACTACATCAAAACATATTTGGCATTTTGGTTTTGGATGAATATTGACACATTGGACAATGGATCATACTTATAGAATTTATAAAAGGAACAGAAGGCTATAGCGAATGGTTTAGTTACTGGTTAATGGAAATGTCAACATGGATTTAAAAAAAAGATTATGAAATGAGATAATGGTAAAATTACATGAATGGATAAACATTTGCACTAGAGCAATAGAGATTAATGGATAATATTCAATGGAAAATCTTGTTACCGATTACGACCTTTCTGCGTGTAGATATGCAGACAGACTGTTAAGTCTCCTAGACTTAAATTGTATATATTATAGAAATAAATCAATTCGATTCAATTAATATTATTACTATCATTATTACTTTGCCGTTGACGGTGTCGCAGTTGCTATCGCTTTTGCTTTCGCTCTCGCTTTCCTTTTCGTTATCGTTATCGTTATCGCTAAAAGTTTGACCTTGAAGAGATCCAAAAACTTACATTTCTCACCACCAGAGGGCGAGTGACCTTGAATTGGTCCAGAACCGGCCCCTAATCACCACTGGCATCAAAGAATTACACATTTAAACACGGAATAACGCACAATAAAAAAGTAATATCAGTGTGTAAAGATGCATTTTGTTCTATTTATAGAATTGGAAGAAAAGAAAGTTAAAAAAATACAGAATTCATTAAAACTTGGCCAATCTATACCGTCACCGGATAAGCAAGGACGTCTTGAAAATCGTCCACATAAAATACGTGATGATGTTGTCAACGGCATTATAAAACAGCTTCCAGCTGCAAACTCGCATTATTCACGAAACAAAAACGCAAACAAGAAATATCTTTCACCGTTGCTGAATGTAAATAAACTTTACCAACTTTATATAGAGAAATGTAAAAGCAAAACTTGGATAATACATATATGCTGAAGGTTTCTTTCTATAGAAAAATTGTTAAAACCAAACTCAATTTATCTTTTGGCTATCCAAAAAGCAATACATTTAGTGTATACGATGTTGGAGAAAATTCGTCAGATCATAAATAAAGCTGGGAATTTGCTTATGAGTCCCAAAAGTTTGATAGGCAAGTACCATCTGTTGCCAAAAATGTATGCTACATAACGATGCCCTTCAACAAACCATGCCGTTGCCAAAATTATCTACTTCAAAGGCTTTTTTTGAGACAGATGTGGATCTACAACTTCGGTATGCACTGCATTACAAATTCTGGTCACAAATCCTATTTTTTTACCTGGACCGAAAACATTGCGAATAGATGTAGTAATGAAGTGAGTAATCGTTTGCTTTGATTTTGCAAATTATTAAAAGAAGGGAATCCTGAAATTGACCATCTGATAGTATGGTCAGATTCGTGTACAGGTCAAAATAAAAACTTTTTATTATATGCTTGTACCAATATTTCATTTTAAACAACTGGTTCAGAATAGTGGGCATGAGTTTCCCGAGGTTGGACACAGTTATCTCGATTCCGATCGAGACTGTGGTCGAAATGAAAAAGTGCTTCGGAAACATTAAAAAATTTACACACCAGATCAATATCGAGGAATCATCGTTTCTGCCACTACTAAAGATAGCGTGTGTGTTAATATGGAGCATTTCTTTTTTGACTTTGAGGCATTGCCAGCCATGTTTCATTTATGTAACAAGTTGACTAGTGTAATTTCCGACAAAGTCAATTTACGGGACAATATTAAGTGGATACGTGTTGAAATATTTGGGTACTATTTTTATAAAAGCAGTTTAGATCCTAACACTGCATATTTGCAAGTGGATTTACATAAGAAGGGCACAAGAGAAGTTGAAGTTGGAATGGTTACATTAAGACAGTTGCCGAAGTGTGGAGGTCTAACAACTGAAAAAATATCCACTTTACGAGACCAGCTCAAATTTATTGATCCCGACTATAGATGGTACTATCAAGAAGTCTTAGAACAAAATGCGGACAATCCCAAGACAAAAAACAAAAGAAAATCCTGTTATTATTAGTCTTGTATACTTTTAAGTTTATGTTCAGTGTTTTTAATAGACAATTTTTATTGTTTTGCAAAACTTCCCTTATTTGCAACCAATGCATTTATTGCTGTGTTAAGTACAGCAATTAAACAATCCACCAAAACTGTTTATAATAAATCAAAACTTCATTATCTAAAGCAAACTATGCCTTGGTTTAATAGAGAAATAATGCAAACCATAAGAAAAAGAAATTATTCCGAAAACCATCTGACATATTGTTACTTGAAAAATATAAAGAGTTAAAAAAAGATATTGGCAACAAAATAGTAATAGCTAAATCTACATACCTAGAAAATAACTTACAATTACTTAATGGAAATAATAAAGAGCAGTGGAAACTTCTTAAACGCGTACTTGGTAAAAATAACATTACGGATAAAACTATAAACTCAATTATTCACAATGGTCGTGAGTATAGGGATGAAGTTGACATTGCAAAAATATTTAATAGCAATTTTGTTCTAGTTCCAAACGATATATCCAAAAAACTTTCTGAAAACAATATAAACCTAGAAACCAAACAATTCCCTATACCTAGCAATTCTAAAACAATGTTTTTAACACATACAGGTCCTGACGAGGTGCTTACAATTATTCGGAGCTTACATAATAAACGCTCAGCAGGGTTAGATAATACATCTACTTTAATACTTAAATCCGTAGATACTCTAGTGGCAAACGTAATTTCTCACTTAATAAACTTAAGTTATTCTTCTGATACCTTCCCTGACACCTTAAAGCATTCACTGGTTACTCTCATATACAAAACTGGAAATAAGCAAGATGTAAATAATTACAGACCTATCTCGTTAGTCTCAGTATTATCGAAAGTTTTCGAAAAAGCTACCAATAACCGCTTAATGCATTTTTTACGAAAAACAAACACTATTTCTATAAATCAATTTGGTTTCATGAAAGGTAGAAGTACTGAATCAGCTTTAGGGAAGTTTATAACAGATATATACAATGGGATTAACACCAACAGGAAAAATTGCAGCTCTCTTTCTTGACATTAAAAAAGCATTTGATACTTTAAACAGACAAATTTTGCTACATAAACTAGAAAAAGCAGGTATTAGAGGTAATTCAAACAAGTGGTTTGAAAGTTATTTAAACAACAGGAAACAATGTGTCAGAATTGGTTATTCTATAAGTAACTCAATATCAGTTACTTGCGGACTTCCTCAAGGCTGCGTCCTTTCTTCCACACTATTTCTAATATATTGTAACGATCTTTGTAATGGCAATCTGGCGGGAAGTATCACAGCGTTTGCTGACGATACAGTACTCACATATGTAGGGGATACCTGGGATGATATACACTCTAAAATTAGCCAAGATATCAAAGATTTGAATGTATGGTTTAAGAACAACAAACTGACGCTTAACATCGATAAAACAAATGTTGTGTATTTTAATTTGTCAACAAAATTAACCACTACCCATATGCCACTTCAATTTCACAATAACTGCACTCAACAGTCATCCTGCACATGTCCATCGGTTTGTCAGGCTAAAATTCAAAAATATCTAGGGGTTATTTTAGATACCAAATTAACGTGGAAATGGCACATTGATAATTTACAGACAAAGCTATACGGCACAGCTAGAAAAATATATACCCTAAGAAAGGTTCTAAACGCTCATGCCCTGAAAATGATCTATTATTCATATATGCATTCGCATATTAGTTACGGTGTTTTTTGTTGGGGAGCTGCAGCATATACTAGATTACAATCAATTGCTAAGTTACAAAAAATGGCAGTCCGTTCAATATGCAACAAACCAAGAATGACTTCATCTCTTCCATTATTCATCCAACTGAACATCTTACCACTAAAATATTTATTTCTTTTTAAGGTCCTTCGTCAGTTTTTTAATATAAGTGATGCTCACAGTTCTCAAAGGCGAAATTCTAACGTAATTGGTACCCGAAGTAAAATCAAAGAGAAAAAAAGATTACCAAAAGTAAATAAAATGATATTCCAGAAAAGCGCAATATATCTAGGACCAAAACTGTATAATGCTCTACCTAGTTCTCTCAAAAAGGTAAAACTAACAAAAAACCGTTGGAAAACCTTGCAAAAATGGATATTACATAACATACCTCTCTTAAACAAAATATTGCTAATTACAAAATAAATATATCTGAAACATATCTAGTTTTTTTTTCTCTTTTCTTTTTTTTTCTCTTTTCTTTTTTTCTTTTTTTCTTTTTTCTTTTTTTCTTTTTTTCTTTTTTTCTTTTTTTCTTTTTCTTATCGCGCTTACTACTACATTGCACCAAGTTCCAACTATAGAACAATAAATAATATAAACAGTGATTTAAATAGATTGGATAGCTGTACTGTAACTCAGGGCTGTATGCCTAGTGTATACAGAACCATTTCCCATATAAGCCTACAATATTATTTTAAGATATTATTTAAGGTATTAATTAGGGTGATAATACATATGTATATTATTATGGGAATAAAAATGTATATTAAACATGTATATTATTATTTAGTGTTTGAGGCAGTATTTTAATGACGTTTATTTTACAAACATATGTATGGTCCCTCTATCCACAAAAAACCATATCCAATTTCTAGTTTACAGTTAGTGGATAAAGGTGTTATGTAAAAAAAAATCAAGTTTTTTAAGACATATATATTTTTCTCTGTAATTAAAGTATAATAACCTAAAGTGATCTAATTTGTAATGTTTTACCTATTTCAATCAAAACCATAATAAAAAAGTTCCTGATCAAAACGCGTTTTGTTAATTTACTCAGAACTATAAAAATGTGACATGACACCTTTATCTTCTTATGTCTTCAATTGTATTACAATTTGGCATGCGTATTTAGGCCATAAATAAGGACAAGGGGTAAGTAAAAGTGACTTTCTTTAGACCACAATAACTCAAAAACTTGAAAAGTAGCATTCAAGTTTAACAAATGTGTGTGACATCCAAATATCTAGAGCCTAGTGATTTTTTGTGGTGGTGGTGATGGAATTACGAGGTAAGGGAGCAAGAAGGGTAGATTTGATTTCCTTTTTGGTCGCAATAACTCATTAATTTGGAAAGTGGTTGCATTAAAATTTTATGTAAGTGTTTGTGATCTAATTATCTAGATACCAACGCAATTTGGTGGAGGTAGGTGGAGGCGTTACAGAGTAATAATAATAAGCGTAATGCAACTTTCTTGAACGAACCGAAAACGCTATAAGTAAAACCCTTTAATGTTATACGACTGACCGTTTCCTCATTATATGAAGTGTTACAAATATATTACTTATGCAGGATTCATAAATAAATAAATCGGAAAAATTAAATAACAACGTCAAAAATTACGTATACTGTGACATTAAATAACTGTACTGAAATCTTTAACTCCATATTTGAAAAGCTCAAAACGTCGGCACTATATTTTAAAAGTCCAACACGCGCAACATAACCAAAACGCTGACGACCATTACGCCCATTCTGCCGAATGATAATTTTGGACCGGTACGGCGACAATGAACAAAGCACTGAATGACCAAAGCGCCGAACAACCAAAGCGAAAAATGACTAAAGCGCAAATGTCTAAAACGCCGAAACGATAAATTCATCGGTACAAACATCGATGCTTGTAAGACCCAATGCCATAGCCAGCTTTTTATAGTAACTTATAAATGTTAATGAAGTCAAAAATAAAATAAAACCTTTAGAATTCTGCTTTAGGTAAGGGTATTGTATTAACTTATGTCCATATCATTTGGTATAACATATTTTACGTTACTATCAAGTAATTATATACGAGGCAGAGTAGGTAAAATATTAAAAATTGATAGATATACTCAACATCGTATTTAACTTTCCCACTTGAAGGGAATGCTATTGTCATCGGTCAAAAACTTCTAATATTGAGTTGGGGTCGGAAATGTCTGTTTTGGGGTTCTGTGTGGTTTTTGTAAAATATAAAAAATGTATGTGTGTGCTTTCCGTGAGTACGAGCGCACGTGTGCGGAAAGATTGTACCCAATATTTCCAGAACCATACAAATTTATTTGATTTGTATTTGACATACACGTTTAATACTTAAACGTCTACACCACTATGATTTTTTGTAGTATTCGACATGAGAGATAAGTGTGCGCTGGTTCGGTAATTTTCTTTCGTTCACAATAACTCAAAAACTAGAATTACGGTTTCATTCAAATTTGACACGAGTATTTTATACCTGCAAATCTAAACTCCAGTGATTTTTGGTGGCAATTGACTCATTATCGAGCAATTTGAGCGCAATCTCATTTTTTATCGAAATAACAAACATGATAAATTGGAAGTATTTATTCAACATCTAAGTGTTTAGGGCCCGGTAAATGTTTGTAGTATGACGTCAAACTATACGTATTATTAATAGTAGAAGCAAGCACTTGTATTGTATTACAGTAGAACTTCTAATATCCGACCTTCCCACAACCGACTCCTCCCGATATCCGACCTCCGTCGTTAAACTATGCTTTGTTTTTTTGTCACAAACTGTCAGTTCAGTCGTCATTGTTGATGTGGAATGTTCTGTGACTATGTATGTATATGTAATATTGTACTGTTCTATGTTTGTTAATGTCAATACATCCTGTTTGTGTTTTTCCATTATTTATTCACGACTACGGAATGTGAGATGCTTTAATGTGAGGTTACGTGTGTAACAATGGCAACTCAAAAACGCAAACGTGTTTGTGTTTCTCTGCAACGAAAACTTGATGTGTTGCAACGATTGGACCATGGTGAGTCTGCTATTAAGCTAGCTTCTGCGTTGGGTGTAGGGGTGACTACGGTAAAAGAATCATATTCAACGACAACTGAGACAGATGATGCGTTAAAAAGTATAAAAATGTTGAAAAAACCAAAAATTGAACTTGATGAAGCGTTATGGGTTTGGTTTTGTCAGGAAATGCGCAAGGGAACAGCATTGTCAGGCCCCATCGTAAAGGAAAAAGCCATAAAATTGTATGAAAAGTTGGGAGGTGATCTAGAAAAGTTTTGCGCTAGCGAAGGGTGGCTACATAAATGGAAGTTGCGTCATGGCATACGACATGTTATAATTGCGGGGAGAAAACTCTCAGTTGATGATAATGCTGCTAAAGAATTTGTAGAAAAATTTGAGAAGTTGGTCACAGAACAGAAACTTGTACCCGAACAAGTCTACAATGTAGACGAAACGAGCCTAAATTACAAAATGTTTCCCAAAACCACTCTTGCTGCTAAAAATGAACCTCTGTTAGGAACAAAGCTTGCTCAAGACAGACTCACAATTGTAATTTGTAGCAATGCCGCGGGAAGCCACAAAATGCCGTTGTTCGTCATAAGAAAATCTAGGAAGCCAAGAGCATTTAAAAATCTAAACGTGGCAACACTTCCAGTTTTCTATCGGAATCAATCGTCTGCTTGGATGGATGGTGATTTGTTTAAGGAATGGTTTTCTGACGAATTTGTCCCCGCAGTAATAAAACATTTAAAGTCTAAAAACTTACCTGCTTGTGCTCTTTTGCTCTTAGATAACGCACCCAGTCACCCCTCTGAATGTGAACTAAGGAAAGGAAACATCAATGCTTTATTTTTACCGCCCCATGTTACACCTTTAATACAACCTATCGATCGGGCGTCATTGAGTGATTAAAGAGAAGATACAGAAGAAAATATGTCGGCTCTCTGCTGGACAAAACAGAAGGACTTAACCTTTTTGAAGGAATTAAAAGTTTAAACATAAAAGACGCTATCTACACCTATGCTGCAGCTTGGGACGAAATTAATCAAACCACCTTTCAAAAGGCTTGGAAAAAAATTTGGCATCATTGAAACAAGAAGAACCTAAGACTGATTATGAGCCGACAGACAAAACAGAAACATTACAAAATCTACAAGTGTTTCAGCATGATCCCCAGATGACAGGTGTAGAAGGGTGGCATGTTGGAGCTGATGCTTCGGAAGTTGCCATTGAATATCTCAACGACGGCCAAATCATTGCTGTTGTGCAGAACAAAGCCGTGGAAGAAGAAATTGACTCAGATGAAGACGAAACCACCAGTGGCAACGTAGTGAGTCATTCTGTTGCTATGGACGCCTTCGACGTTGCGCTGAAATACATCGAGCAACATCCAAATACAACCCCAATGGATGTATTGTGGGCAAAAAAGTGGAAGGACACTTCCGCAAAGTCAAGATTGACAAAATTGACACAAAAATCCATCACTTAATTCTTTAAATAAGGTACATACATGTATGTATGCTTAGATTTTATTCATCTTCTCATTTAATTTAAAAACAGTAAATGTATACAGCATCATTTTTACAAGTACATATGTTTTTTTTGTACAATAAAGTTGTATTACAGTACTGTATGGCTGTTTTTGTACCTGGGAAAGGCGTTTCTTTCCTCCTCCCGATATCCGGCCCTTTGATCGTTCCGACCATGGGCCGGTCCCGCTGTGGTCGGATATGAGAAGGTCTACTGTACTTATTAATGAGGCATAATTAATGGGTCATTAATGACATTGTTAATTGATTTTTAATGAGTACTTTGTAACGGCTTCTTTTGCGGTGTTTTTTTAACCCTTACTTTTAAGGCCACTTTTTGATGCATTTTTTAACTCCTCTTTTGATCATCTTCTTTTTAAACCAGATTTTCATCCCTTTCTTTGGCTTCCCACCATCTTTTTTCGTGTGCCTTTTCGGCTTAAGGTCGGAAATTCTCTTTTGCGGCGACTTTTTCATCCTCTTCTTTTTCAACACCTTTTTTCACCTTCTATTTCTGCACCCCAGGGCTTTTCTTAGCTTTGCTGACATCTTGATTCCGTATGCCTCTTGGGATTTGAACCATTTTGTTTCCGTTTGCTTTTTTGGTTTACGGTCCGAAATTTATTTTATCGTCCCCTTTTTTTGCCTTCTATTTAAGTATACCAGGGTCTTTTTTCCGTGCTCTTTGCTGCTTTCCTCTATTATGTTTCTGCCATTTTCTCTCCATGTGCCTTCTTGACTTTATTTTCAATATCTTGTTTCCGTGTGTCTTTTTGGATTGAAGTCCTTCAACATCTTGGACCTGCATTTCGAATTTTGTTTCTGTGTCTAAGGCCCCTTTGGCAGAAGCTTGAAATATTTAGGGATTTGATCCTGAATACCTGTCCATAAATCTTAAATCTGAAAAATAGGCATTACATACACAAAAACTTTTCCATAAAATCTTTATTATTTTATATTATTATTATTAATTTAGATTAAAAGTACAAGCTTCGAGTGCGATATTATCACCATCATGTGTAAAAAACGGTTACATGCGTTCGTAAGAACCATAAGTATTAATTGAAAGTAAAAAGTATAAATTGTCATAACCGCAAAAATCTAATAATAAATTTAGAGATGAAGGATAAAAAAATTTAAAGGAAAAATAAAAACTGTAGTATTTCCTAACACCACCACACATTAACACCAAGCTGAAGACAGGAGCAACATAATGGCGGGCAATTTAGAATACTAAAATGTAAATCCAACACGTGCCCTCTTGTGTCGCCACGGAACTAAAATAAATTGCTGAAGGCAATACAAGTTCGAAGTTGACGTCAAAACATAGCGATAAAAATACAAAAACCAAAGTTGATAAAATTAAAATTCAATTAAGAGAGTGAATTATAAACGCTACTATCTTAAATTAAAACTCTGTAACGACCATTTATAATTTAAAATAGAATTTCAGTTTGTAGCCTCTTACCGTCACCACAGTGAAGGCTTGGAAGTTAAATACCGGCAACCCCTATTGCAGTTCCGCCCTCCAATCGTAGATAAGACCAAATTAAGGAGTTTGAGTCGAACCCATCGTAAAATACCAATGGACGCTTTCGTAAATTTAAATGAAGAGAAAGTTACCGCATGATTAAGTTAAAAAAATATATTTAGCCAAAATTGAGATTTGAAAAACTAAAGACCATGAGCAAACTAAAATTTATTAACTAACATATTTAATAAGTAATTGAAAAGATAAGGTGGACGCTGCGAAAGGTAATATGCCGTACAGTTAACTAAATAAATCCGGAAGGAGTAAATAATGCGTCTCATAAAAACGAACTTGACAACCTTATGGTCTCTGGTTTTTTAGATTCCAATTTTGGCAAAGTAAGAAATGTTTACCTTAACAATCCAATAACTTTTCATTCATTCCACTTTACTGTTGCGCTCTGTTATTTACAGTGGGTTCAACTTAAACAATTGGGGTTGTCAGTGTTTAATTTCCGAGCCTTCAGTGATGAGTTTTACACTGTGGTGGTAGTAAGAGGCTATATATATTGGAGTTCTAAACGGTTGTTAAAGCGTTTTAATTTAAGCTGTTAACTCATTCTCTTAGTAAATTTCAATTTTATTAACTTCACCGTTTATATTTATCACCACGTATGTTAATTTCCAACTTATGTTCTTGCTTTCAGCAAAATGGTTTTTAGTTCCGTGGTGATAGAAGAGATCACACGTTGGATTTACTTTTTGTTGTTTGTTCGTTCACTTGATCCTGTAGCAGTTTAATCAAAGATTCTGCCTATTATGTTGTCCGAGTCTTCAACTTGGTGGTAACGTCTTGTGATAGTAGGGAAGACTACATATATTGAAGTTTTGGCGTTATACCAATGTATACTTTTCCTTTCTATTAATATTAATGGTTTGTACCAATTGCATCATACTTGACTCCTGATTGTGACAATATCACTTGTCAAAATTTGTAGCTTTAATCTAAATCAATAATATTAGTAATACAGATTCTATGGAGAAGGTTTTGTGTGTCTAATCCATATACTTCACATTTCTTTCGCATTTTGAAATTCAACTTTAACATCAATGTGGACATACACATTTTGATTTTGGTTCCAACATCTTGAAATAAAGCCTTTTGGCAGAATTCAACATCTTGAAACAGGTTTTAACAGTTTTCTTTATAGCTCGCTATTAATGGGTCAATTCGCTGTATCTCTTTTTTTTGGAATAAATGTATGTGTGGCGCCATCTTGTAGGTTAGCATACAGTTTGTAACGACCTTTTGTGGTACATTTTAAAAGCTATTGGTCCTGCTTCGTGGGCATAGAAAGCATGCAGTTTGCCACGTCCTCTTACGGTACAGTTAGAAGTTATCGTACAGCTCGTAACGCCATCTTGTGGCATTACGTAAATGTTACTAGCATCATCTTATGGTATAACTAGAACTTAGCATAGTTTGGAACACCACTCAGCCCTGGGCACCATTACTAACATTAGATCCCATTTTCAACAGTTCAGGAATTGCAGGATCAGCTAAGGTTATTTTATTTTAATTAGAAGGTATCGTACGTATTGCTGCGCCAACTTGTGGTATAATTTACCAGCTAGTAGTACCATCTTTGGGCATAATTCGAAGTTAATTTCTGAAGCAGTTTTATTTTCTAACTTAAGTTTCCACAAGGCTGAAGCAACCTTTACCAGATACGGGTATGAAATCGCAGAAGTTTTTCTGAGTTTTTCGGTCTCAACAGCACAAACGACTGCTACAGCAGCCAGCACAACCGATGAATTCGAGACTTAAGATGGAAGGACAGTTCAAGCATCCCTTTTCCGCAATACTTGCACTTCCGTCTGGTTGCGGAAGGTCACACTTTGTCGTACTACCATTTACAATTTACAATACTATTTGCGATACAGCTTGTAAAAATGTTATTTGGTTCTACAACGACTGGCTGTCATTATTTGAAGATCTAACGATGGAATTTTAACAGGGCTTACTCAACGCCTACTACATAATCTTGTTTAAAAATTGTTGAGATAGTGCCCAGGTAAAAATATCTAACAAGACAGATTGCACCGAAGAATCCGAAATTTTTAAAAGAAGGGTTTCACAACGCTAGTCTAAACCTTATCTTTGGTAAGAGAATATAATGAACGTTAATAGAAAATATATTTTTTAAAGTTTACAATTTTAAAAGATCTGTCAATTTGATAGTAAATATTACAGTTGCAAGATTTTCAATACAATTATTTATTTCTTTGAAACTTTTTGTCACTTTAACAATAAACTATTTTATTTATTAAAATCATGTAACAGTCAACATGCGGTGATAAAATTATCACCGATTTGATAGCCTATTCTGCGATTTTGTTTTTGTGTTTTAACCAATGGAAGTAATCAAACATGTACCATCTGATATGTGAATTATATTCTCAGTTTAATAACAGAAAGAGACTTTTTTAACAATTTCTATTATAACAAGTTAGCCGTGAACAAATGACAGATAGTTATTATTCAGTAATAATTAGTAGCTTGTCATTTAACAAACTTCTTTGAAATTGTGTAGTGTTTATTAATTTGTAAACACTTAAATACTGTTTGAAGTGAACTTTCCTGTTGAGGAGTTAACAGACATGATATGGGTACTGGGAGAATGTATGAAAAATTGTTTATTAGCACACAGAATTGACAAAGACAGATATCCCGCACGAAGACAACCCGAGAAAATAACGTTGGAAACGTTAGTAGATCGTTTTAATCGTACGGGTTCAGTAGTTTATGAAAAAAAAGGAAACGACAAAACCTATACTTAATGACGAAAATGAATTTAACGTGATGCTTGAAGTTACGCATAATCCACACGTGAAATCTCGCGTCAGCATGATATTAGTGACGGGTCCGTCCGAAGAATAATACGTAAAAATAAGATGCATCCATACCATATCCAGTTGCATCAAGAGTTACTGGAAGATGACTATCAGATTTTCCATTATTATTCGACAAGAAATCCCCATCTTATAGTAACTCATAGTCAAACTAGGTGGTCTTTGAATGTTTGGGGTGGTATAGTTGGAGATCACGTAATTGGACCACATTTTTTTCGATGGAACAGTGAATGGTCAGGTTTATTTGGACTTTTTAGAAAATCATTTACCATTACTGTTGGCAAACGTTCCTCTTAACATTCGTCAAAGAATGTGGTTGTTACACGATGGAGCTCCGGTACATCACACTAGATTAATTCATAATCATCTTAATACCCATTTTCCTGGAAGATGGGTGGGAAGAGGAGGACCCATTGCATGGCCAGCTCGTTCACCAGAGTTAAGTAAAATTGACTTCTTCAAGTGGGGTTATGTGAAAAACCGTGTGTATCAAATACCTCCAACCACACAAGATGATATGAAGAATAGAATACGAGAAGCATTCCAGAGTATTAATGTAGAAATGTTAAGAAATGTCAGTCGAGAATTTGAAGATCGACTGCAATGCTGTATTGATGTTTTCGGTGGACATTTTGAACATTTATTATGAAATTAATTAATTTTATAAGAATTTTGTCTTAATAACCGATGTTTTTGAATTTTTATAATAATTTGTCACACTTTTATTTGTTCACGGCTAACTTATAACAGAAATTTAAAAAAAATCTCTTTCTGTTATTAAATTGAAAATATCTCAGAAATTAACAATTTTAGGTATAGGGAGTGTTTAATGAAAATGAAAGAACATAAAGTGTATTTTCACTTTTTAAAATAAAATACAGGGTGATTCATTTGAAAAAATTGACAAAATCATGTGTTCGGCTTTTGGCTCGCTCTATATTCAATTGGTGCAGTAATAAATAAATAGCACTTTCTCGTAACACTGTACCATTATCAAAAAGTTATGCCTGGAAAAAAATATTGTTAGGTTGTTCTGTCTAGGGTATACAGGGCGTTAAAATGAGAATGATTTTCGTGTACAATTGACCATAACTTTTGAAATACCCTGTATAACGTAATGAAACCCTATATTGGAAGTATGGG